>JBBPCS010000130.1:10438769-10465711 GCA_037974645.1 Hollardia meadi
TGTACGTGTGTGAAAGCTTGTCACTGGATGTAGTTGAGGGTTAATGTGGGGGGTCGCAACCACACCGCGCCAAACCCAAGCGGTAGCCAGGCAGGGACCCAAGGCACCAGAGCACCCACAGCACTTGGTCTCTTAACCTTTTCATATTCCGTATGATACAAATCTGCTGGAGGAGCATCAGCTCAAGAATATATGGCCCAGTGCAAAAACTTGCCTGTGTGCAGATGGACCTTCCAAGTCCATGTTAGTCTTTATCTCTGGTCTGGGGAAACAGGCTTCATTGGAAAATGGCTGATGTCCCAGGAGGTAGTTGTGGAAATAGAAAGCTACTCTAACAAGCCAGATTGCAGAATCCAATTATTGAACTAATAGCTTTTCCTCAACAGTGTATAACATCCTCTATCACAAAGGCTGCAATTTCTTGGATCAGTGTTATGTGGGCGGTAGCTTAAGATGTTTGTAATTTCTGGATATTTCAAGATTCAAGATGTTTATTGGATATTTGCCTTTTGTTATGCAAAATAACACAGGTTGGGTGAAATACATCTGCAAGTACTTGCTTTGATTGAGAACACCCGCACTGTATCTAAATGTAAATATAAATCTATATTTGAAATGCATGGTTAAGTGCAATAGAAAAAAATCTTTATCACACTCATGTATCACAGTATATCACAGTAATGTTCAGTAAGTGGGGTTTGCACAGTAAGCGAGGTTTGCTGGGCTGTATTTGTACCAAGATAGTCCTACAGTTTGCAGCATGGCTACATTAGGGACACACCATGAATAATTCAGAAAGCTTTCAACAGACTGAATATAAACTTGGGCTTGTAATGAGTCTAAATTCCTCTACCACTGTCAGACTACGGATGTATTCACAATCCCTGCTGGGGCTGAAATTGTTTGGAGAGACTTGGAGAGGAAGCTGTGAGTCATACCAGCCCAGTGTCTCTCTTTGTCACAGATTACTAACCTTCACTGCTGTGCAGAAAGATAATTACTTTACTGTTATGGAGAGATAAGGCCAAACTGCTATTTTAAGTATTTGAATGACTGTCTGTTTTGATTACACAGCAGCCAGAGCATTCACTGATGTCTTTTCAAGTTATGTTTATACATCCTTCATTTGCAAAATCATGTGGCTTTACTGAGTTATAGTGCATTTTTTATTTTGGGACTCAGAAGGACCTAAACCCTGTCATATTCTCATCATTGCTATTACTGTTATGCCTGTTTTCTGAATTTCCTTATCGATGGTGTGTAATTGCGGCATGTTATTTGGCATCCCAATACAGCAAATAACCGATATGAGATTCCCAATGAACATAAAAACATATTTAAGAAAGGGTACACACAAAAGTAGAAAAGTACCGTAAAATCTTGTGTATGTCTTGAGTAGACAATAACATCTTCAAAAACATTAAGGCATTAAGTAAACATTACAATTAACAAAAACGGACCCGTTTTCTGTTTACCTTGATGATCAAATACTTTGGCCTGTATGGTTACTGAGCAAATACTAAGGATAGCTGGGGTTTGAAAAGTAGCTGTTAAACACATCTGGAAATTTCAGATACAAGTGTATTTAAGATTGTCACATCTTGATTAAACACAGGTGATCTCCATTACACTGAAAACACAATTGTTTGTTAAGGTGGTTTTCTTTGTGATAGTAATTGGTTAAATACTTGTTTAATCTTTGTACTTATTAAGATCAATTTGTAGAGATTTGTTATAATTTTTCATGAAAGACTATTGATCATTGTCCAAAAAGCCAAATAATATTCACAGTGAATGTTGTAATGTAATAAAAAAAAATGTCAGATAGTTTTTATTTGCATTGTATTATTCACAGCAATGTGAATTGAAAAAGTGAGTAGCTTAATTCCCATTGTGTTATTTCAGAATCTAAACTAAAATACAGAGTTGAATTGACTTCAGCTATTTATACTGTGACATCACTAATTCTTCTATGTGATTTTTGCCACGACTGCAGGTTTTGCGAATCCCCTACAAGTGATCTGGAGATGAGGAATGGCCGTGGTCGGGGAAAGCGAATGAGACCGAATAGCAACACCCCTATCAACGAGAACAGCAACTCATCAGACAACAAGGGTACCACTAACAATAAGACGCGTGCTGCCTCTAATAGCAAAGGCCGGAGGGGAAGCCAGACGCCATCAGAGCGCCGCACCCCACCGAACAGCAACACAGAGGACATCAAGGCCAGTCCGTCCTCAGCTGGAAAACGCAAGACCAAACCAGCCTCAGACATGGAACCCAATTCCAGCTCAGAGGACACCAAAGGCAACAAACGCATGCGGACAAACTCCAACAGTGGAGGGGCGGGGCCAGCAGGTCTCCCTATCCCTTCTATTAAGACTGAGCCACTTCCACCTCCCCTCGATCGCAGCTGCCCCTCTCCAGTTCTTATTGACTGCCCTCACCCTAACTGCAACAAGAAGTACAAGCACATCAATGGTCTCAAGTACCACCAAGCCCGTGCCCACAATGATGATGACATAAAATTGGACTTAGATGGAGACAGTGAATATGGAGAGGACTCAACTCTCCACCCTGAACCAGGGAATTGCAATGGAGCATCTATCTCTCAGAAAGTATGCTTGTCTCCAGCACGTTCAGTTACTCCAAAGGGCAGGAACTTTGATGCTCAAAGCCCTTCCCCATCTCCTGGCAAGTTTGGTTCAAAGCAGAGTAAAAGGAAAATTGCTGAGACCGATCCAGAAACGGGAGGTATACCAACAGATGGGTGTGAAGATGGGATATGCCTCACTGATGAGGCCAGCAATGATGGTTTAGATGATAAGAGAGGATCAGACAAGTCTAGAAAGGGTAGCACTGGCACAAAGGCTGATAAGATGTCCCAGAAAAACATGAAGTCACCACGGCCCATTGGCCCTGGCTCTACAGCATCTCAGCAGATGTATTCTTTTCCTCCTGGAAACCCAAATTCTTCTCCGGGGCTTACCCCAATGATACAAGGAATCCCCAAGAGTCCCCAAATGAAAGGCACACAGCCTAAACCCCCTGCCATTGGAGATCCTGCCTCAAGTAGCTCCAAAGACAAGAAGAAGAAAGACAAAAAGAAGAAAGATGGTGGGAAGGAGGCAGACAGCCCCAAGCCTCCGGGAAAGGGAGGAAAACTGGAGGAAGGGAAGCTTCAATACTCTGAACCTTCTGATCAAATAATTAAGGGGGAAGGACTCCTCAATGGTTCCTCAGATCCACATCAGAGTCGCTTGGCCAGCATCAAGGCTGAGGCTGACAAGATTTACAGCTTTTCTGACAATGCCCCTAGCCCATCCATTGGTGTAGCCAGTCGGATAGATGGCACTGGAATGCAACAGCCTCTCACACCACTTCACGTGGTGAACCAGAATGGTGCTGACAACTCTTCAGTTAAAACCAATAGCCCAGCATATTCTGACATTTCAGATGCTGGTGAGGATGGTGAAGGGAAACTAGAAGGCGTCAAAGTCAGAACAGAGGACCAAGCCGTCAGGGAAAGTGTCAAAAAAGCACTCTTTCCAAACCAGACACCCAACAAAGACTCCCCGTACTATCCCGGTTATGAGCAATATTACTCGCCAAATTACATCAACCCCAGTCTTGGTGGGCCCAATCCAGGAACGCCACTGGCAGAAGGTCCTGTTAAGATCAAAAAGGATGATGATCAGGACCAAGTTGAGGAAAAAGTCAAGGTTGAGGTTCATGAAGACCGCAAACCAGACAGCAGTGCTCCTGGCCAGCAGCAGCAGCAACCCTCAGTCATCCAACAGCGATCCAACATGTACATGCAACCTCTTTACTACAACCAGTATGCTTATGTTCCCCCATATACATACCATCCCGATCAAGCCTACCATAACCACTTAATGAACACAAACCCAGCCTACCGGCAACAGTACGAGGAGCGGCAGCGACAGATGGCTGAACAGCATCGTGCTGCGGAGAAGAAGTCAGACATAGCCATAAAAGAACGAGAGGCCTCCATAAAGGAGGAGTGGAAGCAAAAGAGCCCAATGCCGCCAAGCCTCTCCAAAGCCCCAGGTCAGTCAGACCTTGGGAAGACGCCGCAGCCTCCAAGCAAATCCAGGGACTCGCCCTCTGACCCCTCCTCCAAATCCCTGGGGAACATAAAGGGGGAAGACCCAAAGTCCCAGCAAGCTGAGGGGCTGAAGATGAAGCTGACCGAAGGGGGTCACCATGGAAAGGAAGACTCTAAGCAAACACTGGAGTCCAGAGGTCAGGCAGGGATGGAGCAGACCATGTGGTACAGACAGGTAAATAGCAGTCTAGTATAACAGTGCCAGAATGCATGTTTGTGAATTTGCTGTGAAAATGTTTTAGAATAATTTCAATATGTACATGTTGATTTGTGTTGACATAGACCTTTTTTTTCGCCTTTAGCAGTACCCCGAGAGCCAGAAGCCTCAAGCAGAAGACGAACACCAGCAACAACAACCTCGATGGAAAGACGAAAGGGACAGAGAACGGGAACGTGATCGTAAATTAAAGGATGACAGGCCCAGGCCCAAGGACAGTCAAAGTGGGCCCAAGGAGGACGGCAAAGAGGGTAGTGATCCCAGAATCACTTCTGAGGACCACCGGGCCATGAGCAAAGACTCTCGTTCTAATCCCCACATGCAGTTCTCATCACCACTAGCACAGCACCAAGGGTACATGCCCTACATGCATGGTTACCCTTATGGACAAGGCTATGACCCCAACCACCCTGGATACAGGGGCATGCCCTCAGTCATGATGCAGAATTACCCAGGTATGCATGCATTACTTTTTGAAAAACACAATGGCTCTAAGGATTTGTTAGTGTTGCTTCAGATTGTCAAGCAAAACTGTATATGCCAGTCTCAGCAGGATCTTAGAGTTTTCTGAATGGAATTATCATAAATTGACTGAATTTCATGCATGACAGTAAAAAACGCTGATGTAATTTGCAGCAATTGTTGGGTTATTTGGCTAGAAGTTTCAGTAATGTTTTAAACTTGTAAAGCAGCATAAAATCATGATTTGGTGGCCCTTATTGGGGGCAAAACCCAGCATGGGAGTAATCTGGAAGTAAGCTAGGACATGTTAGTCAAGGATTGATTTTGTTTGACCTATGTTCCTAACAGTGGTTCTAAAAAGGTTTGTAATATGTGGAGAATGGCATTGACTAGAAAAGAATTGCAGCCATTCTTCCATTCGTAACATATTTGTTATGCTGACATATGAAAGAGGTTGGGACAACTGCAAACTAGACTTGATAGCTTGCATACAGCATCCATGTGGCCACAGTAAAAAAAATATTTTTTTTTAACTCTGGTCTTAAACCACATTTTGCAGTTGGGTTAAATGCGGTCAACCACATTGAAACATTTACAGTGTCTGTTTTCATTTTAAGATCAAAATGATCCCATGTAGAGAAAATATGCTGGTATTAGACTGTTAAACTCTCAGTACATGAAAATAGTCCTATTAAGCAGATAATTGGCCTCATGCAGCAACATTCTCTTAAATTTCTCTTATTTTTTTCTCTTTAAAAAAATAAGAGAAAGTCAACTCCACATGCACCAAACGGTCTTACCATCCAAATCTGCTCTTACCCAGGTGTGCTGAATGATGAATCCCACTTGATCGTAAATTGGAGGCGTGTGGCCGATTGTTTGTAATTAGCATAGGTAATGCCCACTAAACACCATATAAGGGCAGGTGTTGTGCCGTGTGCAAATAGCCGACTCTGGCACAACAATTGGAGAGATGCCACCAAAAAAAGGTAGTAGTAAGAAGAAGAAGTTCAGCAGCAGCGAAATAGAAGTACTGTTAAATCAACTCAAATAAAGTAAACGTGATCTTCCAGAGCGTCAGTACTGGAGTTACAGCAAAATCAAAAACACAGCAATGGCAAAACATCTGTGATGCTGTGAATGCCGTGTCAGCAGAGGGACGCACAGATCTATTGACCAATAGTATTTTTAACCACAAATTAAATAATCCAATCATTAAAATTTCTCTAAAACATGTAATAATCTAAATTTGATTATATTATGCTTTTTTTATGTTCCTAAAATGTAAAACATATGTTTCCATCCATTGCACAAACAATTTGCGGACTGTGTAAACGGGATGTATTTCTCTTATCTTGGTAGGAGTGCTCTCGACCACTCGTAAAATTTTCTCTTACCTGAGAGAAGAGCAAAAATAAGAAAACATTGGTGAATCCCAGAAATCAACGGGTACTAACAAAATAAGAGAAAATTGTGGATACGAACAAAAATAAGAGGAAATTTGTTCGTATATTGCTTCTTGCATGAGGCCCATTGTGACATCTAGTCCAGAGGTCAAAATGGACTGGTGACCTAAAATCAATAGCGTTGACTATTAAGCTTGATTGATGCAAACACTAATAAGATGAATCAATCATCCGTTGTCACATTTATATTCCATATTTGAATCTTCAATTTTCTTTGTCACTTTTAGGTTCTTATCTACCTGGAGGCTATCCGTTTTCTCCATATGGCAGTAAAATAGTCACAGGCGAGGAAGGCGGCGACAAATCTCGCGCTAGCCCTACTGTCACCAAAACAGCAACGGACTCCAAAGCCCTGGATATCCTGCATCAACATGCCAGCCAATACAAGAGCAAATCCCCCACAGTAGGTGACAAGCCACCCCATGACAGGGAGAGGGAGCAGGACAGAGGAGCTGGTGGAGACAGAGATCGGGAAAGGGAGCGTGAGAGGGAAAGAGAAAGAGACATGGACCGACCACGATCCTCACCCTCCCAGCGCATCATGCCCTCTCACCACCACCTGGGATACCCCCTGCTCTCAGGGCAATATGACCTGTCCTACGCCACAGGTCAGTCAGCCCTCAGTCATCCCATCTCTGCTGTTTGACGGTGGACTCACTACACTTAATGTTATACTGTTCTTACATACGTGATGAGATACTTTACATGCACAGCAGATTAATGCCAGTTATTTAAATTTTTAAAAAGGCCCACAGCCCATACTCTCTGTAAATCGATACAGACTGTTAAATTATGGCAGATCAGCGATCTAAGTTCAGAACCTAAATAGGAAATATCACCGATAGCCATACATTTTCCAACTCACCATAGGTCTCTCCTCATCAGCTATTGTTGCCAGCCAACAAGCAGCAACCCCCTCCCTCTACCCACCTCCACGGAGGTGAGAACGGTAAGACCCCCTTAGGTCGAGAGACACGCAAAAGACAGACAGCGAAACAAAACACGAGCTTAATGAGACACGGCAGTGTTTGCAAACTCGTCAAATGCAGGTGGCAGACATCAGGTTCCACTTAATGCACAATAACTCCATTTAAAAATATTTAGGTGATGAGTACTGACACAAATGTAGGCTGTCTGATGATCCTTTGCCTCTGGTTTATTTCATTTGGAGTGAAAAGAACACCCCGCTCTGCTCTTTCCATACAACAGTTATGTTGCAGACTGAGACTTCTGCAGTCTATTACAATGTGCAGTGCAGCATTTAGCCCCTCAGCTTATCCATCCTAAGTAGGTCCTCTGAGGACAAGTGGATCACAGTCCTGATGATAGAGACGTGGAACGAGCCCACCAAGACATTAAGCCAGAGCAGCCTGCACTGACATCTAGTGGGAGCTCTTTGAAATCACATCTGAGTAATTCAATAAATAAATGTGCTCTCAGTTGAGTTTATTTGGAACACCTGGCGGAAACTAAAGCAGCCTCAAACCACAGTCTAACATTAGCAAGGTGTAGCTAATGAGCCGGCAACTGAGGTAAAAAAAAAAGAAAAAAAAGAATTAAAAACATGTCTCAAGTGATGGAAGGAGTATTTCTATTTACTTACTCATCAACACATTTATTTATATAAATGTACAAATGTATTTTCAGAAAAATAAAAGCATCAACAGTAAAATTACTCATTAAGCACAGTTGACATAGTGCTATGTTATTATTGTATATGATTTTATTGTGTTACTGTCATCATATATTTTGTTTGTAAAATCTTCGTCTACATTGTAACTAGTAAATTTAGTTCTGAAAAAGTACAGTTACTCCCGCTGAGATGGGAAGTAGAAGTACAAATACCTGCGAATTGTAAATTTAAATGGTCTTCCATTCCACCACCGCCCACCTCGTATAGAGAAGAGTTACAGAAGCATTCCTGTAAAATTAACCTGAACACCTAACCAGGGCATACCCAAAGCTGTTCTTGAACCACACTTAATTTAACACCATTACATGATGTCGTTTAGTAAAATTTCAAGAGTGCCCTTCTTATGATCTGTTAATAAACGAGTCTCTCCTTTGTATCTTTTACAGGGAAACCTGACCGTCACACCTCAACCCTGCAAAGATTCATGTGACTGGCTCACATGTGAAGAAAACGTCCCGGGTGTTTCCTTTTAGACATCAGTTGAATGGTGTTTCTATCAATACTTTTAGTTCTTCTGCCCCCGAGGCGAGGTAGACTTGTCGTTTTTCTTTTCCTCCCCTCGTAGTTTACCCCCAAATTTTCCAGACCTTGGACTGTAACAGGACTGATAAATAACCCAGGTTCAAAGCCATCACTCTGCCTCATCACGCAGAGGAAACACCAACCCGCTGATTATCTAGTCTTTGCACTGTCAACAAATACAATGCAAAAAGAAACTATTGGACTGCCAGAACAGCTTTTTTCTTGTTGTTGTTTTTTTTTTTTTGACTGCATTGTTTTTGGTCACACGCAGAAAGAAATTGGCAGGGGGATGTTTGGTGGCTGATGGGAAAGGGGAGTCAAACTAAATTAAGGACTGAAAAGAAAAAGTGAATCCTATTGAAATGATTTCAACTCTATGTCTTTGGCTAATTGAATGCCGTGAAACAACAGTATATCCTTAACTTGACAAATGTTTGACTGTATTTCGTGGGGAGAGGGAATATGGCAACAGCTGCTTTCTTCAGAGACTTGAGAGCCTGAGACTGAAGTTTTTTGTTTTTTGTTCATTTTCCATCGTCATTGTTGATTCCCATCCCCTCTGAACCCTCAGTTCTTGCTTCAGGGATGATGTCGTCATGTTTTGGGTTTTTTTTGCGAAGGGACCGCACACACCTCAATGGAGAATAAACACTATTCATGTTTTCTTTTCTTAGTAATACTCCATGTCATTGTGTTCATCCTTGAATGTGTCTGACGCTGGAATTAGCCTGATTTTCATCACAACAAAAAGGCTCTCGTTTGCCGTTACACTCACTCAAATGGTGAAGCCACATAAGCAAGCAATGAATTCACGGGGCATTGTCATCACTGCATGAGGCCACTTGTGGGGTTTTGCTGTTTTATTGTAAGACTGTTCAGCTTGCCAAGTTTGTTTTCTGTAAACAATGTGAAATTTCACTCGACATGTATTTTTTCTGCTGTAATATAGACTTTTACCCGACTTTTATGTGCATAAACGTTTATATTTATCCCAGAACACAACTGTTAAATAGCTTTCAGCCTTCACAGCGTTTAAACATGTGCTCAGATCATTAATGCTGCAGAGTCCCCAATGTGTTGTCTTGCTGCAGAATTTTTTTTTTTTTTGTATTTCAATCACTTGACCTCTACTTTTCCAGCACATCACAAGCTTGGTTCACATCTCCATTCAGCCCAACATGCAGTGTGCAATTAAGACTGGTTCCAGCCCTCTGACTTGCTGTCTACATCTCAGATCTTCATCAGTGATTCAGTGGCGACTCACAATTCAGTCAGATGAACTGAAAACAAAATGGTGTGAGTTTTAGGCTAATGTGCACTGTAAAAAGGTGAAAATATATCTCTTTTTTTTGTGCTTTGCTAGCTTGTGTGGCTTCACCATAACATACATTCACCTCGCCACCAGTTGTTAGCATGGATCTCTTACCAGCAGCAAGTTTTGGGTCAGTCCCAAACTGGGCCAATGAGTCTGATGGCTCAGACACCAGTTTGCCTCGCTCTGTGTTGTAAGCCCCAACTATTGGCACATTAAACAAAAGCGCCTGAAATGACCCGAAACATCTTTGAGCTGTTATAGAATAAACATGAGCCAATCAGATGCAGACGATTAGCTTAATCAAAAAAAGGAAGGGTGAACCGATGAAAAGCTTGGAGCATCTTGATCACACACACACATGACTGATGTTGCCCAATCAGCTGAAACGTTGCTCGAGGCTTCCCTTTGGATCTCAAACTGGTGCTGCCACTCTGGAAATTCAACCACGTCTGGTTAACTTTAAGTCCACACTAAAAGCGACTCAACAGGCCTGTTGTACCGGAGGGCCCCTCTTGGCTTTAAATTACAGTTCTGTTATACCTCAGGGGTTGTAAGTGAAATTCTATCCATATGCTGTTTGCATTGATTTCAGAGGGCTTCTGTTTATGGGTGTGAAAAAAAAGCACATTTTCTGCTCTAAGCTGGAAGTGGTTCATTCAGAAATGACAAATTGGCTCAGGATGGGGAATTATTAAAGGTTTGTTGTCATACCGTGCTGTTCCTCTGAAGCATTATATATTGAGTAGAATATTGACTATGTTGTCATTAAATTAAATTTTATGGAGTTTGGTTTTACATTCACTTCTAATGTTCCCATTGTAGTTTTTTTTTTTCTCATGTAATTCTATATGTGTCCAAGTCCATAAGCCACCAGGTGTAATGTCTAACACCCTCTCAAGTTAGCGGTTTGTTGAGACTCTACTCACAATTACGAAACTGCATCTCTTCATTTAGAGGTTCTTGGACATTCCCAGTAAATAAGTTGCCAGTTTCTCATCCCACGGAAGTTTGCAAGATGGTATATCTTTTTTTTTTTCTTTTTTTTTTTAGACTTTGCGCGCATTTTAAAGAAGAATGGCTGACATGAATAAGCTGAATGTGGTGGTGTTTGACTTGTACTTAATCTGTAAGGGTAATCTAGGCAGCTGTGATGTTGTCATTAAAGTCAGTGGGTTTTAGTACCAGCAGACTGCATACAGTACATATAGTTTTATCAGACAATGGTTGTGACAAGTGCATTTGTTCTCTCCCTGAGAGTAGTAATGTTATCTCAGTAGTAAGCAAAGCCCAGTGAAAATCATATATACTAAAAAGTGTATAAAAAGCCAGAAAAGTAATGTTTGCTATCGACATATTGGAAAGTGCTTGGCTCTTGTATTTTGCAGGACTGTATTTGTTTCATGGTGAAGAGTATATTTATTGGCCAGCAGTTTGTCTCAATTGGTGCCTAGTTGAACATTCTTCTGTGAAAACACAGAGACACTTGCTCGTTTGTCTTTTCCTGACCTACCTACTGTCACGCAAACCCCCCCCCCCCCCAACCCCCAACCCCCCTCCAAAAAAAGTGCTGGTTCCGGTGCTTGCAAGGATGTTTACAATGTCTTCATTTTCTTTCTGTGTGAGAAAATTCAGAACTCTTCGCCCCCCCCCCCTCCTCTTTCTCCCGCCCTTCAGGAGTTTGTGTAAAGTGTACATTACCATGGTTCTTTTTTATACAATACTCTGTAACTTGCCTTTGTAAATTTGGGCTGGAAAAAAATAAATCTTTTTATGAGACAATCTGTCCTGGGAACTGCTCAATGGCTTCTGCTCTGTTGATTCTGTGGAGTCAAGATAATAGCAACACTGTTAAATGATGCTAATTTCAACTGCCATTAAGTATTCCAGTGTGTTTGTGCAGGTGACATCTTCAAAGTGATATTTGTCAACCTTGAAAGTCAAAAAAGGGAAAAGAATCAATGATTTGACTTTACAGAAATTGTTATTTTAAATGGCAAAAGGCAAACACATGTCTAAGTTTGGCAGGTTGACCTCCGATTGGGTCGTGGACATTAAACAGATTTTAGAGTTTCTGGTCTAAAGTCACCAGAATGTAGGAAGCAAGTGTCCAACATTGCTTTTTAAATAGGGCTGCCACCAACAAATATTTTCATTATAGATGAATCTGCCGATCATTTTCATCAATAATCGTTTAGTGTAATAGTCTCATTATATAGACACAATTTCCCAGAGTTTAAAGTGACGTTTTCAAATAGTTCCTTTTGTCCAACCAACATTATAAAACCCAAAGACTCCTCATTTATTATCATGAATAACAAAAAAAAGCAGCAAATCCTTACATTTAAATCTGGAACCAGCAAATGTTTGACATTTCTGCTTTTAACATGACTCAAAATATTTGGCAACTAATTTTCTTTTGATCTAATAATCAACTAATTGTGGCAGCTCTACTTTTAACTTATATTCCTAAGCTGCACAAGTTGAATGGATGATTAGAATATAGAAAGTGCACTGAGGCATTTGGCCACAGGAGAGCAGTGTCTCTGAAGAGGCCACAGTCCGTCTCAGCTGGATCAAGACAGTTTTACTGAGTTTTACTGCTGCCCAACTTCCTGTACCTGAGGAGGTAACACTTTATACTGTACATACCACTGTTGTTGCATCATTATGAAATAACACAACACAAATGATAAGATGATTAAAATAAAGTAGAAGAGACGACAATTCTGATAATGACCTTCTCTCTTAAAGTCCCCCCTCCTAATAAAAATGTGTTTTGCTTATTGTTACTTCACTGTGCATGATGGTGTTTTCACATTCATCTGCTGAAGGAGAAAAGTTTCTCTGTGCGCACCTTAAAGAGGCCTGTTTTTAAATCAAAGCAAAGATTATATTTACATTCAGTGTGTCTTTGAGGTCTGACAAACATGTAGAGTGCATTTCCTTCTCATGTATTCTAAATCCACTATAGGACAGATCAAAAGCTGTTGTCTTTTATTCCTTTTCTCTGTATTTGACTATTAATGTTTTCAGTTTATTTAGGTAGTTTGAGAGGGACAGGTCTGCTCAGGTGATATAGACACACAACAGAAAACTAATGTGATGCTGATTCACATGAGAATAAAAAGGAGGTTGAACCATGAACAGAAATCACAGACCACCTGTAAACAATGAAAACAATTGCACATGCAAACAGATTAATATATGTGTCTGATAAATTAAATTTCAGTAAATCAGAATGAGTTCAAACAGGATGTGTTTCTGTGACTTCCCGTAGTCTAAAAGCTGCTGGAAACTGTCCGACCTGACCTCAGCTTGTTGTTAGCGCCCCCTGCTGCTGCTGCCGCCTGCTCTCATCTGCGTTCCGGGCAAGTCGCAGCTCATCTGGAATGAGCCTAATGTTACCTACCTGCTCACCTGTTATCCTGACACGTTGATCAGTGGAGTAATGTGACACCATCATCGTAGGCAAAGAGCTCCACAGCGCGAGTCCACGTCAAAAACTACAGGGAAATCAGGGAGAAGTAGATATAATGTTATGAATTTGTAGGGTGTGCATGTGCGTGTGTGTGAGAGAGAGAGAGAAATCCTGTTAATCCCAAACTATTATTCAAAGCAGAATAATTCGAGTCAATAAGGATGCAAATATGCCAAAACGTTTGCTGGCACAAGCTTCTCAAATGTTACAGTGAATATCATTGAGTTTTGGACTGTTGATCGGACAAATTAAGCAATTTCAAGATCACCTCAAGCTAAAATTGTGGTGAGCATTAGTTTCCACCCTTGCAGCGTGTCCAACCAGCTGTCAACAGTTCTCTCTCCTCAGTACATCTCTTCACATACACCACATTAAACCTTTTCTGCGTCTGCTGTGGCTCTCACTTCTATCAGTCAGTGAGGATATTTTTAACTGCCCCTAATGCTCCTGAACTGAGAGTACGCTCTGTGCATTAGCAAAAGGCAACATCAGTGACAGCGAGTGATTACAGCCGGAGATGATTTTGTTGGGTCTAAATGTGAAATCTGATTATCCTCTCTGCTCTCAGCTGGGCATAGGGAGGAGGGCCGGAGACGGAGAGAGAACGAGGTTGGCTGGGGGAAGAGATTCAGACAGGAAGGAGGGGTTAAGATAGCAATGTGCTGAGCCAATGGCTTTTTTCCACAGAGCAGCTGGCCGGCATCAGGACAGGACAGGCCGCTCACAGGAAGGATACCTTAAGGACGCTCGCTGTAGGACGCTGAGGGTGACTTCCAGGAGGTGTTCATGGGATGCACTATCTACGCTGCCAGCCCTAAGGCCCTGCCTGCCGACGAGGCCCCAGGCCAGGACAGATACTGCCAGCTCCCCCAGTACCGCCACCCTCATGGTAACTGCAGTCAGAGGATAGCATCCAGCAGAGCCAGGTCAGTCAGCACCACACAGGAAGTGCACTGAAGATACTGAACATACAGCATGCTTGTCATGAGTTCTGCTGGCAGGGTGAATCCAGGTCAAAGCAACTGATGCTCAGTTAACAGCCCTTCTGAACAAATCACTTAAATGTGTCACAGAGGGATGTTTTAGGACAAATGGGACGTGGATGGAGAAGTAACTTTAACATCATTTAATCAGATACACACTGATTGTTCTTTCCAGTAGCAGTTAGGACGTCTAGTTTGCAACTTTAAGTGTTTTTGTTTCTGGATATGAAATGCCTACATGCACAGTGAAGAGACAAAATGAACTACAAACCCCAGGGATTAAACCACCACTGCAACATTTGCCATCGGTTTAAGCCACATCTTCGGTGTTGGCAGTTTGCAGCATTTTATCATGAAGACTGAATATTATGTTTGCACTTAGTTACGCCTGCAGTTTGGACACAGTTGATGCAGCCTTCAGGATTCTGTTTAAAAACCACAAAGTTTGTGATTTAAATGCTGCTAATTGGCATTGTGAGCCTGATTTAACCCACCTTTGTAGCCACATTTGAATTGTAATAAAGTCACACAAGAGTTTGTACATAGTGAAACTCATCCTGAGTATAACTGCAAGAGGAGAGACAGTTGGTGCTCATACTGTTGAGAGGAGTGCAGCTTCTTTATACATTATTCTTTTTCCATCATTACTTGTTCAGAACATAATGTGTGCAAATCTTTTTGCACTTTTGCAGACTGTAGTTACACACAGCCAGTGGTGGAATATAACTAAGAACATTTACCATACTTGCACTTTCTTTTCACTTTCTGCTACTTTATTCTTTGTCTGCACTAAATTATAGAGGGAAATATCGTAGATTTTACAAGTAAGTGAAGTAAAGTGTGCATTCTTACTTGTAGCTTTTGAATGCAGGACTGTTACTTGTAATGGAGTATTTTTTTAAGTGTCGTATTTCTACTTTTACTTGCATAAAAGGTCTCAGTATACTTCTTCCATCACAACACACACCCCAGCTCTTTTTTGTCTTTTGTCTGTGGTTGTGAACAATATTTCTTTCCCCTCTTTATATGTGATAAATAATAATATACACATCACGTTACCAGAGCCCATCGTTATGTTTCGTCACTTCCCGTGACCAAAATCCACCAAAATATATGTTTAAAATGTTATAAAACAGAGTGGGGTTTTGTATTTTTACTTGGAAAAAAAATGGAATCATTAAATAATTTTCTGTGAAAATAATGATTATTAGACTAATCCTTTCTACACTTTTCATAGGAGTGGAAAAGATAAGTACATAAGTAGCAATACTACAGTGTTAAAATGTACAAGTAAAGTAAATATAAGTAAAAGTCCTGCATTCAAGATATTAATTAAGTAAATGAACAAAAGTATTATCATAAAAATATACGTAAAGTACCAAAAGCAAAAGTATGAACATATGTAGAATGACCCATTTCAGAATACTACATAGGCTACCATATCTGGATTATACCTGGTAAACGTGAGGGTAAATTCAACTAGCCTACTTTATATACTTCTGCTTAATCTGTACATCACAATTTATTAGTTTACTTATAGTTTAATCAATAATCTGTACCTGCAAAGTAGGCCATCTAGTAACCAAAGTTATCAAAACATGGAGTGGAGTAAAAAGTATAATATTGGCTAACAAAATATTGTGCATAAGAAGTATAAAGTAATATAAAATGGAAATACTCAAGTAAAGTAAATCAAAGCTGTACTTAACTACTTACTTGAGTAAATGCAGCAGTGTCAATACCTTATAAAGATAAACTGACCAATCATTAACACCATAACTGAGAAATTGCCTTAATAATTTTAGTTCTAAAAGGTAAAAATGAATTTATTTTTATGCAATTAGAGATAAATCCCCAACATGAAATGTATAAGGCTATAATGACTATATAATGTAGCCATGACTATTAAAAATTAAACTACAGGGGTCTTTTTTTCTGTTAGTCTTGCTGATGTAGGGCTAAATGAGCAGTCGTTGTGTTATTCTGGGAGTGTGTGGGAAGAAAATAGCCTCCGTTTAATCCCCTAGCAGTAAGTAAACAGCCCACACTGGGCTATAGGTAAGCTCAACCCACCACACGCAGGACACACTTCTGAGGAGCTGCGTCAACGGCGACTCTCTGCGTTAGCTTTGATCATCGGTGGCTAACTGGAGTTTTCATTGCCAGTTTTCCGTGGACAAAACAACATAAACATGATTTCGCCGAGAAATGCGTCACAGACCTGAGGAGTTTCGGGGGGCTACGAGGCGACAACACGGCGGAAAAGGTCGCTACAGCTTGAGAGCCACAGGTAGGAGCCGTTTAGCAAGCTAGCGACCGGAAGAGTAGGACTTCCGGTGACAATTTCCAATTAAGAGCACGTGTGACAAATCAACGCGCATTATAACATTATGTATAGAGTATTGATTTATATGGGTTTGTGATGTTTAGTAATATATTCAAACCAATTCTTTGTATAATTTGTGCTCGTAGTGGAATTCATAATCACAGAGAGTGCATTAGAATAGGCTATGTGCTGGTAATGAATTTTATTCTAATAGCAATTTCTCGTGTCACTTTCATAATGATATCTGAATTATAATTCAACATAAATAAATAACACATCATTTTTGTATCGCCCATTATGACCTACTGCACTGTAGACTGACTATTCCACAAGTGAATAATTGTACGCTTTTATTTTGAAGAATCGCTTCTGTTCCGTACTTTAACCTGGTTTGTTTTGACAAATTTGACACTTTATTCTGCTTTTGACAGCAAAAGGCAGCGTTAATTTAAAAAGTCAAGTGCTAAGGTGCACATAAAAGTCAGGAATAACATTTATGTATACCGGTAGTCATATTTGAAATAGTAATTTTAAGTTGTGAGTAAAATGTGATAACACTGCTTTTTGACAGAAAGTACAGCTTAAATCAGTCTGGAACTACACTTAAACTAAAAGTGCTATGGAGCTACAGTCTTAATATATATAAAAAAAATAACGTTATGTTTTGTGTCTTAATGAGACACCACAAACACTTTACAAAACTATTTACTTTTACTTTTCCTGAACTCCATGAACTCCCCTTTGGATTTCACACCAAACAGTAATTATTGTGCTCCAAATACTCTTTAGTAAGAGGAACGTCTGGAGACTTAAAGACGCACATCTGTCATCAAAGGCTGTTTTGAGGTGCTTGCACAATGGAGTGGTTATTTCAGGAGGTCTCAAGCAGTGTAGAGTCCAAAGGCTGTACTTCTGTTGCACTTTCATAGACCGTCTGTGTCTGTCAAAACGCCAGGAAGAGATAATGTACAACAATAAGGAAAAAAATTTCAGGGACGCTTGGCACTACGGGGAAAAAAAGAAAACTATAATGATGCCAAGTGATGTGCCAAAGCTTTGAAAATGATTTACATAATGTGCAAAAGTGCCTTAGACACAGTCATCCTTTCCCTTTTTGCATTTCTTTGTATTTCTTAGAAACACTCTTTTGTTTCTCTAAGTTTTAACCCCCACACTAAGCAGAAGTCTCCCTCTCTGATAATAAGACAAACCCACCTTCAGCTTTTCAGACAAATTCAGCTTTTTCTTCTACACGCCCACTGTAAACAAAGCTGTGTGCCTGCTGTCTTGCGGTGGAGTCTCCTTGAGGAGTAGACTTGTCAATCCTATACACAAAAAAGTCCTACACTAATTAATATTTCTTTTAGCTCATTTATTTGCCACAGTACTTGGCAAGTCTTGGGAGTGACCGTACTTGAGTTCATGAAGATTCAGAGCTTGTTTTCACCTGGCCTTAACATGCGTCTTGGGTGATCCGATCACAGCTCTAAGTATGCGTTACGTCTGGAATTATCTTCACACCTGTATTAGAATCTGTGTGCACATGCAACCACTTGTGATCGGATCTCACTTCCCAACTCTAGGTGCAAACAAACACGTTCATCACTGGCCCAAAGGCCCAAATATTTAAGAATTTGTCACAGAGAGCTTTCCACAAGTTTATAACGTTTCTCCCAAGTAAACAGCTCACAAAAATGCATGTTTTATTCTGGGGAATATATCCTCTATTGGTTTCTGTTTACTGCATCTGTAAATTATGGCATGTTAATTGTCAAAAAATGAAGTCTTCTTTCATATATTTAGTGCAAATGGTGAAATCGGCAGCATATTTAAACACCTATAGCTGCTAAATGTAGCCAACAGGCCGGTGCTACAGTGGTACAGCGACAAACTGACACTTTTTTACAGGGAAAGAAGTAATTTAATGTATTGCATTTAATGCCAAATTTACAAGAAGGCTCAAATAAGTAAGAATTTGTCATAGCCATGGTGAAATCAGTCGGAACAGACCACAGTCTGTTCGCAAACAGCTGCTGCTTACCTGGGCAGGTAAGAGAGCCCGAACAAATAATTTGCCTTAAAGTGAACCAAAGGGAAATCAGACAGCATGCTTTGTGTGTAGGAGAATTCATTCCGCATGTTGTTGTAGCTTCTTCGTGTTGTTCTGCAGAGGATGCTAGCTGAGTTGGCGGTCCTCAGTGTGGCCCAGGATACACTGGTAAAAAAAGATGTGGCCACATGCAGCCCAGACCACTTCTGAATGTGGTCTGAGTGATCAGATCTCAATGCGTCTTGAATGCATTCCTGCCTTTCTGTCCACTTGTGATCGGATCAGGACAGAAGCAGGTGTAAACAGGGCCTGCAATTTGGTAACGTGTGTGGTTACTCTCTATTAAACTGATGAAAGAGCACCTGTGGTGAAAGAGGGACAAAGAGGCAGAGCGTGTTTTAGGTGATCGCTTCAGCAGATTGTACTGTATGTGTACAGGAAGTGGGAGGAGGCATCACACTTATATATTAGCATAGCCTCAAAAATGGAATGAAACTTAAGATTGTCAAAGAGAAATTATTACAATTAAATGCATCAAACAACTACAATTATACAGAGAGAGGTGAGACCAGAGACAGAGGAAGGACTCCTCAGCAACAATCCCAGTGACCAGCAACCTTAATCAGATTACAGTTATTGGATCGCAGGATGTCTTGTGACAGCACAAAATGTTTACCTCCTGAGACAAAGAAGGACATGGAGGAGTAGAGGCGTGTAAAAAGTTCAACCAGAGCAGGACAGATCCAGCAGAGCAGTGCAGGTTTGAAGGGCCATGAAGGCAGGTCATTTATAGTTTAACATGCACTGACCTCTCTTACTGTAAAGTTATTATTTACTTGTTAGTTTTGGGAAACAATCATAGTCCTCATCAATTTCATCAATTGGATAGAAAAATGTGAATTTGCACCACGAAAGCACAACAAGACTTAACGTAAGCGCCTTTAAGGTGGGTCCTGCATCGTCACCTAATGTTGAGAGCTTGTCTTTAAGAAGGGTCCAGTGTCAGAATCTAGTTAAAAACCTTAATTTTTAAATTAATTTGAAATTAATTTAATTTGAAATTATTTGATTGTTGAAATTATCACTCATGTTGCCATTTCAGGAACAGGGTGCAAAATGAACGGATGTAAGGAATGGGAGGTTAACAGCTTAATTTTGCTCTGTCCCTATGGGATCACTCATCTCAGGCAAGAATGAGCATCTTTTGCCACAGGATGTAACCCACTTTTTCAGATTACACCTAAACACCCCATGCTAGCACTTACTGATGTCACATTTAATAAAAAAAACACAAACTGTTGGCTGCTGCTGATCCCATCGTAGGGTTAAAGCTGTGTTTTCTAAATGATTATATGTTACTAACTTGCTATTCTTTATTTTCTTCAGAACATCTGTCCAGATATTTAAACTGATCTTTTTTTTTTTGTATGGGGACCCCATGGGTTTGATATTGTAGAAAGTAAGACTTTTAAAATTGGAGTTAAATACGTTGGCACTGAAAGCAATGCAGGGTTTTTTGCAGAATAATCCAATACTGATGTGCTTGTCTGGCTTTATTTCATAATGATAACATGGTACAGATGTGTTGCATATAGGGTGGATATGGTTGGATGTAATAGTCTCTACACTCAGAGAACAATGGTTACATTTTTTCTCATTTGTTTAGATTCAGATCAGTTTGCCAAAGTGGAAGCAGTGTTTTGTGCTGAACAGTTTGCTAATCAAATGCTTCTGTATCATATAGGGTCGACCTGCATATGAGGTTGTTTGTCCTTTATGGATGTATGTTTTTGCAGCAGCATGGCATTAAGCATAATGCGCAAGCACCTCACTGTCTATCTACTTTCGAAATTTAGAAACTTGTCATTCTGGCAAACAACAGGAAAAATAAAACAACAAAAATGTACTGACAGAGAGGAAGTCACAGGCTGCGGTGTAGCTAAAGCAACATTTCTTGTTTGGTATTGATTATTTGTTTTAATTTGAATTCCTGCAAACCTATAAATTGGGCTGAAGACTGAACATCTTCATGGCAAAACAAGTCATATAGGGAGAATGTTTATGCAGGGCCGTTTGTGTCAGTATGTGTTTCACAAGATTTTTAGCAAGCAAACGTTTTGTGACCAGGGGAGTCAGAGAGCCAACCAAAGTCTGTTCCCAGACCAGACCAGGACATAGTGTGGTTTCAGAAAATTCACAGCTGTCGGGTAAAGGGTCATAAACTGTTTTTTTCTCTCTCTCTCTGTCTCTCTGTCTCTCTCTCTCTCTCTCTCTCTCTCTCTCTCTACCTAAACTAAAAATAAGGTGATAAAACTCGTGGATGTCCACTAGCTTATTCAAGTTCCACGGATTCCATGGACCAATAGATTTCTGGAAGGTGGGAAATGAATCTCAAAACTATTTGTGTGCTTTTGAAAATTTGCAGTTTTGCAGTTTTTATAGTTTACATGTAAAACATGCAATGCTACTTGAAAAGCTTAACTTGCTATATGTAACAAGGACTTCAGTAAAAAGGTGTTGAGGCAGAAAAGTTTCACAAAACACTTCAGATTTCACGCATATACTTTAATTACATTTCAGAATTTTTGACTTTTTGATTTAATTCGTTATTGACGGTTGACCAGTTTTAGGGAATTGTTTATTAAAAATATTTAACAATACATCTAAATGATTTTGCACAACTTGGTTTCTTATTTCTGGGGAACCTTAATAAAATACTCCCACCCAACCATTTCCTTGAAAAGAATAGATGAACACAACTACAAACACCCTTTAAACATTTTTTTTCCCGACAAGGCTCCATTTTGCCCGTAAGCCCCACACATCTGTGATCAGATACCCTTCCTGAAAAGATCCAATGAAGCCTTTCGTTATCTTCCTTATAACAATAGGCCCCTCACCCCTCATTCAGCCCTCTGTGATCACTGATAACTAGTCAGATGTAAAACCTCTAGGTTCAGTAAGGCCCTGTTGTTTGAACAGGTCAGAGGGTGACGTGAAGCTTCTTGCCAATTAGAGATAATATACTGGAAACTGCATGTGGGAGCCTATTTCCATCAGCACCTGTAATTATACCGGGGCAGGTGGTAACGACTTCCCCCCTCCCAGGGGAAGATATGGCACAGGGCAGGTTGGTGTTTGTATGTGAGATAGAAAGAGTGAGATTTATTGTGTAGATGAGAAGAAGGAACATAATAGATAGTTCAAAGCTTTCCAGTACTTTTTTATGACAACACTATGAAACATTTGTCATTTAGACCAATGATCCCCAACCAGTTGTGCGTGTACCCCAACATTTCTAGGGAGTGCCTGGAAATTTGTAGAATAAATTTGGATTTGGTTAAAAATAGATCAAGATATTTGTGGTAAGGAAGAAAATAAACGTAATAAAAAGTTGCCTAAGCTAGCTATGACTGCAGTACAAAACCTGAGACAGTTGTAGAACATAAACACCATATGTATGGCAGTTAAGAGCTAAAGCTAAAATAATTGTGAAACAGCTAGTAATGGATTAATGGTTGAAATAGTTAACGAACAATCTATGGTTGAAATAATAAAAGTTGGCTAGCCTAAATATGGGAAGTAAAATGGATGAATAAACAATCGACATAGCTAAAATGGACTGTTAAAACCGATAAACCTATGCTAGTTAGCTAAAAGTAATAGATAAACATTTGAAATTGCTAGCTAAGTAATGGATGAATAGTTGAGCAGTTAAATATAATGGTTAACTAGACAACATAAGCCTACTGGTAGTTAGCTACAGTTAAAAGTATTGGATTAACAACTGAAATATAGGCAGCTAAAAGTAATAGCAGTAGCTAGTACTAGCTAAAAGGATTGAACTGATAAAAAAATGTTAGCTAAAATAAATATAAACAGTGATAAATGTAACATATATAAATAGCTGAAAAAAGTGAGCTAATATTAAAGGATAAATGCAACGTAGGGAGCTAAAAACAATGGATAAACAGTTGAAATAGTTAGCCAAAAGCAACGGATAACAGTTGAAATAGCTAACAGTAGCCTAATGGATAAACCGTTGAAATTGTTAGCTCAAGATAAGGATGACAGTTAAAATAGATCAAAGTAGGTCTAATGAACAGTGACAATTCAATTGTATGAAGAAAACTTTGTAAAATTATTATATGTGAGCTCATCCGATAGCACTGTGGCAGCAGCCAATTGTTGTCTAGTCAAGTGATCACTTATCTGTTTTTCTATTGCTTTTGTGGTGTAATGGTAGATGGAGGTTGCAAGCCTGTTTTCCCTCCCACAGGATCCATTTGCATTTCAAATTGTATGCAAAACATCTTCAACGAGCCCTTAAAATGACTGAGCCACATATTCCATCACAGTAAACAGTGAAATGCTGTGATTTGGTTGCCTCGTAGCTTCAGTTGAATTGTTCCATCACTGAACATAAGTGTTCTCATATTGGTGCGTGTCTCATGCTTTGCTCTACTTGTTGTTATTCACCACCCACAGGAAGAAATATAAAATTGGTTTGAAAACATCACCTCACCTTAGATAATTTATGGTCATATCCTTGGTTTCTTCTTTTGGTGCAACTTCTGAGGTGCTGCATTTCTTTGTTGACGTCTGGGCGAGAGCAGACACTGACCCCATTTAAAGAAGCACAAGAACACAGCGTTATTTTTGCTGAGTGCAGATTTTTAATGTAAACCAGCAGAATCCAGACTTTGAATGTTGCATCATCACTGTGTTGATTTTGAAGACAGAGTCCACTTGCTTGCCCATAAACTTTTTTTTAAAATTTTTTTTGTGAAGAGCAGTCTTTGAAGCCAAACTTGGACACAAAAACAAACATCGTGTTTTACAAACGTACACGAATGTCCAGTGGAGAGGTGCCTGCTGTTAACATAGAGCTGTGTGTTTGTGTGTTTAGGGCCAGGAGCATGACTGAGCAGCAGGAGCAGAGCGAAGAAACAGGCCTGGTCTCGACACAGGACCTGGACCCCTCCAAGGACGACGACACACACGGCCACTTCAGGCAAATCTCACACACACACACACACACACACACACACACACTGTTCTGCAACGCTTGCTGTCTTTCCATGCTCTTTTTTTTTTTTTTTTACCCACACACCATCTGCATCCTGTGCATGGTCATGGGTTACAGCCCTAGGAGATTTATTTTCACAGCACTTATTTTGCGCTTTTATTTCAGCTGTATTTGATCTCAAACAATAGTCGCATGCATGCAAACAAAGAGAACTGCAAGCAGAGATCCACAAAGGACGTTGCTTTTCCCCTAAAGGCCTGGAGAAAAGATATGTGATTGGAAAATTTGAATTGCTGTAGTACTAATAAAGTGTTTTAATCCATTTCAACGTTTTTGTTATGCAAGTATTCAAATGTGCAATGTGCGTGTGTGTGTGTGTGTGTGTGTGTTATATAAGAAGGATTCGAGACAGGAGCATTGTAATCCAGGGGAATCTGTTCTGGGATGGGATTTAGCACTGAAGCATGGTGTGTGTTGGTAGACTCAGTGAATGGGAGGGACTTGAGCGCTTTATGCACATGTCAGCCTCGAACTTGCATCACTCACTAAGCAGTGTGTATCTTTTATCCCCTGCCATTGCTGCCTGCAATTCAAATGTTAAATATTTGTTTACATCAGTATTTGAAGCTGCATTAATTGGTTTATGGCCCTTAGGCGGGAAGGAAAAAAAAGCAAAACAAGCTTGAAAAAGCACCACATATCACTGGCTTATGAAGTTGTTATAGTTTGAGTTGGCAAACAATTGACTATTTGCACATCCGAGACACACAAGCATCTAGCTCTTTAACTGCTAGATGCTCAAATATGTTTACCAGCTTGTCACTAACTTCCACTTGGTACAAGTGTACAGAAGGTTTCTCAGTGTGTTTTTTTAATTAATGGTTGCCTATGGATGTTAATGAGTGGGGGCTAAGAATCAAGTGTAAAGTATATGCGCTGCAAAACCAAAACTATGAGTTAAAAGAGCCTAAAAGTCTATAGCTTAAAACTGAGGTGATAATTCTTTGTGGGTTTATCAATACAAGTCACCACGTTTACATTACACAGAATCATTTGATCCAATGTTCGTATAAAAACACTATGTAGGTTTATAGATTGTCTCCTGAACTCAGTGTTTGTGTTAAGTCACACAGAATAACAATAAAATATTTGAAACCATTTTAATTAAACAAAGCTTTCTGTTCGAAACATTATTGCACACTTAAGATTTTTCTAGTGATTTTACGTGAAACACAAATGACACAGTTTCATAAGATAATGTATCTTTTTCTTGTTCCTTCACCTAAACAATTGAAATTAACACATAACATAAGAGTTCTGCAGCCACACTTGGATTATGTAGCATGTAGTAGCAATTGGATTGTTGGACCGGAGTGCTAGAATTACCCGTAATTTCCTCACTTACAGTGTTTTGGTTGATAATATTGCACTTTCAAGAACACAGTGCCCCCAGTATTTGGCCATCATTTTTACCATCTTGGATCCTGCTTTAGAACCTTCATGATTTCCTTATATCTGAAAAAATATAGCTCCGTTAGCCTTTGTAGTTTGAAAAAAAGGCTATGATGATATGATTATACGGGTACTCACTCGGTGTGTGTCGTGGGTGTACAAACAAAATATCAACTGATATCAAAGAATGACATCTTGTTCAAAACTCTGATTTTAGATTGACTGATTTTAAACTCAGAGGACACTTAGAAAATTCCTCCGCTTCCCTCATCATTTCTGGTGGATACTTTGAAGTCTCATAGTCTCATCTATCCACTTCTGTCAGTATACTCTCAGTCCCAATTTCTTCTCCTCCAGCTAAATTATTGACTGGGAGTCCGCTTCTGCACCGGCCACCGATGGGAGGTGTTCGCTTTCTAATTTAGGATTCAATTTAGGATTCTTTGAGCTTGTAATTAGTTTCACTATTCAGCCTCACAGCCAAGGGCACTGAGATGCACTGACAAGGGCACATGCGTATATACACGCATACACTTACAGCAGGCAACATTTTACTTTGCTCACAGGGGCGTAAGCTGATAGGTTCAGTTTAATTTCTGAAAGCTTCTGATGGTAGAGATCAAAGGCAGCTGTTCTTGCTCTGTGAGGATTTTAGGGTTTTTACACCTCACTATACCTTATGTGCAGGACTCAGACAGGTTTGCTACATGCACACGATATGATCTGCAGTCCATTGAACCTCCTGGCATCTTGAAAACCAACTTATTTTGCTGCTGCCTAAAAACCTGCAAGAACTGCGTTACTGGTTTCCATGTTTTCACTTCAACTGGAAAAATCATGGTTCCTCCTGGGCCTGTGAATTCATTTCAAAGCCTCTGAATAATGTCTAAAATAAACCTCAAGTGACACAGATTTCACTGTTGTATCTTTAACAACTGTCCATCATTTCCCCCCCACATATCATCCCAGCCTGACCTTGTTAAAACCCTTTGTAAACAATGCTTTACCCTGACACACCGCCTTCACAGCTCTCCCAGTGCCATGATGGGAATTGCCTGTGGCGGTTTTCCTCTCATACTCACCTAGATGTACCAGCAGTATTGATTAAGACCTGGATCTTGTCTAAAAGAGTGAGACAGATGGAGAGCGAGGACTAGAGAGCCGGTTAGTCCCCACAGAGCTCCCTGTGTTTTTAATAATCACTCTCTTCTCTCCACCTGGGAGTGCAGAGCCACTGTGGATCCTATTTATAGGCAGCAACCAGCAGGCAGAGCAGCACACATGCGCTATTGTTCATAACATGGTCACAAGATAATGGGTTGGCGTTTCTTGGAAGGAGGAAAACAATGCATTTGCACATCTAGGACAAGCTACATAAATGTTGGAAAGGTTAAACAGAGGGTAGCTCCTTGACTCCTCTACTGACCTCATTCCGGCTGTGGTTCGGTTTGGTTATGAGTCAATTATTAGATATGTGTTTTTCTAAATTTATTTTAACCGGATTGAAAAAGTACACACATTCTAGACATTAGAATTAATATTTAACAGGATGTGTATGGGGTAAGTATCCCACAAGACGATGTTCTAGTGGAAAAACAAAAAAAGTAACTGTTAACTGTTACAGCAGGGAAGAGAGTATGTTGCCATTTGGATGGGTATAAGGTGTCCAGTAGATCCAGCAGGAGAGCTGGAATCGCTGTCACAGCTGCACTGCTCTGCTGTAAACAACAGCTTCATGCTCTTAGCACGCGCACACACACACACACACACACACACACACACACACACACACACACACACACACACACACACACACACAC
>JBBPCS010000130.1:10472191-10483576 GCA_037974645.1 Hollardia meadi
CACACACACACACACACACACACACACACACACACACACACACACACACACACACACACACACACACACACTGTGAGCATTAACAAGGAGATATAAATAGTGGGAGATGCAAAGGGTTGAACTGAACACACATACTTTGTATTTTTCCACAGAGAAGTTGCCCCCCACGAGACTTACTGTAATTATTAAGACTCATTGCAATGCATCAAATAATTTGTCAAAGTGAGCATCGCGCTCTCCTTACCACCTGCCCTCCAGCATAGCAGGACCACACAGTGACCATGGAGACTGTCCTTCACGTGGAGGGCATGAAGCCGTTCTTCTTAGCTGTCCTTGAGAGAGCAATGAATCCTTATCTGTTCCTGAAGGTTTTTCATATTGCTGACAGTGCACTGTGACACCCTCGCTATCCCCCATAGAAGAAAAGAGAAGACACATTTCTCCCTCTTATGTCACAGATTATAATCCATGTTAATTACAATGAAAGCTCTCTATATATGTATGCTTAAAATATAATACCCAATGGATGTATTCCCAAATAAATAAAACATGTAGACTTGATTTTCTCTGATTTCACAAAGAAATTTCAGCTTATTGATTTTTTTTTATTATTATTTTTTACTGTACAGACATGACTAGAAACCAGTGGCTGTTTTCATTCGTTCACAACTTTAAAACACTATATCCTTACTGGAAAGTTATCCAGCAGTAACATGAAGTGCAACATGATTTGCAGTTTTTAAGTTAAAAAACACTGCTATGGTGCTTTAAGACATATATACAGTAAAGTGGGACAGTGGTTGCAGTGTTGTGTCTTGACATGTTGACAGAAAGTCAAACGTCGCCTCCTAGTGTTCATTCAAAAACATTACACCTCCCCTCCTCCACACCAACAGAGGATTCCAGTATCTAATTTCATAAAGATCCTAAAACGTAATAAATTAACTAATCCGTGTGTCTCCTCTTTTGTCAGTATTATTCTCCTCATCCTGTCATCGTGCTACTTGGCCTTTCGTGTGTGCAGTCTGGAACAGCAGCTGTCCTTCCTCAATAACCCAAATCTGCCTCTGAGAGAGAGGTAACACTTCATCAGCTGCATCATCAGGACTTCATAATCTATAAAAACAGCTGTTTTTGTAGTGAAAGAAAAACACCAAAGACAAATGATATCCATGAAAGTTGAGATTTTGACATGGGAGACAAAATAAACCAAATATGTGAGACAATTGTCCAACTTGAATCAATACCAAGAGTTATGTTTTTTTGTATATTGTATAATTATATGGTATATCGTATTTTATGATATGGTTATTTAAGAGGGACAATACTGGTAAATATTGTACATCAAACTAAATAAATGTACCAGATGTTTGGTTGCTTCAAGCAGTCCAAGTTGAGGCTTTTGAATACGTAAAAGGAAAAAACAGGAGTTCAGTCAGATCCACTATAATTAAAGAAACTTAGATTAGGGCTTGCTATTTGCAGTAAGTTATATATGGCGGTATGGCTCTGTTCTGGGAGCTCCCTGCCCTTCCACATGCCTATGAGTAAAGCATAAAAAGCAGGGAGAGCACACCTCCCTGCCCTTCCATACGCCTACATGGAAAGGATAAGGCAGGGAGCTTAGCAGCAAATGTACATGTACTGTAAGTGTATGTACTGGGATACATACACTTACAGTACATGGAAAAAAATTTTTAAAGCAAATTTATTCTGTTGATTTATCCATTTCATCCTGAGAGGAACTAACGTGGCTCTTTCTTCTCGTCCAGGTAACCACCGCTCTCCGCAGTGACCCATCGGATCGGCTGCTGTTAACTCTTCTCATGCTTTGGGTTGATGATGCCCCCCCTGCACAGATTAAGGACCAGCTTTAGAGCCCAATAAAGATCAACCCAACACCAGCTGCAAAACATGAAGGAGCAACATGAACCCGAGTCCTTTTCTCTTCGGAACGAGTTCCTGTTTTTAGTGATCACTTCCCGACTATGCAAACAGACTGTCTATTTATTTCTGAATCTAAACTGGGTTTTACTGTAGATTATGATTGTCTACCATGGCCTATCCCACCACAGACGTCTCATCTTTAACCACATGACTCTGAAGTGTAAGGCGTGTGAAGGGTGACGCAGACTGGAGGTGAGGTTGGTGTTGGAGGTTGGAAAGGTGAGAGATAAATCAATACATTAATTACTTGAAAGGACTGATCGTTGAGATATTTCAGATGAGTTGTTATAACTCAATATCTGACATTCTGACAACTAGCGGACTAAACCAAATGTTTGTTTTCTTCCTGGTTGGATCTTGCCATAGCCCTCGGTAGGAAGGCTAAAACTAGCTGTGACAATGCACTTTTAAAAATTTGTCCGCGTTATTTCAAATGTATGTAACCATTAAGAGTTTAGATCTATTTCATGCTTGATGATTGGTACTCAATTGTCATTTTGAAGGTATTTGTGGAATGAAGTAATGTTGTGACCACAGACACTTGACTGAATGAAGTTTCCTGTCATTTAACCTTAATATACTGGAGCGAAAAAACACCACCTGTGGGTGTTAGCTATAATGTGAATGAGACGGTTAGATGACATGCATAATTAGTGTTTTTTGGTTGTACTGTTGTGTGAAAGGAATATCCGTGGTGTTTTCTTTTAAACATTTCAAATGAAGTCACCAAAGACTTGAAAATGACACATCGAAGTTCTATGTTTTCATGCTGTCGTATCTTTTTGTCTGAAGATGTTTTACTGATTTGGCAGATATGAGTGAAATGTAGTCCTGGAGTAGTTTGTGAAAAGAATTAAATTGGCAACGAAATGAAGATAAACAACAAAAGGTTTGCGGCTTTTAATTTATTTTACAGTCATTATAGGTGCCAGGACTTTACTATCCAATGTTCCATCATGTAATTTTGGCATTGTATACAGGACCACCGTGAGAAGCCCGGACTCCAACAGCACAGCAAATTTTAGTAGGCTAACTTCTACAACTCAGCCTAAATTTTAAAACTGGAACACAGTGATGGCAGAAGCACTTCATGCTTAATACATTACATATGGAGCGTTGGCTGTACAGCAGTGGTGTTGGTTTTCCTCCACCTGTTTCAGTTTAATAACTTGTCACTGTTTTCATGGGTCAGAAATGTGTATTTTCTGAAATGTCAAATGTTCAGAAGCTACAAAAACCAACTTTTACTTTAGCCAAGGAATACATGAATATACAGTAAATACATGTTTGACATTACCTTATTGATTGGGTTTGAAAAAGCGTCACAAACTCAAAAAAGCTTTGTTTTCCAAAGCCACAGAGAAACCATGTGACCCCCTAAACAGATATGAAGGGAGATACAATAGTGATAGTTACACATCGACAAAAACCTGTGCTCGGCTTTTACGAACAATGGAAGTACATAAAAGAATGTGATGATTGTTGGCTTTGGTCACTGTCTCAGTGTTAAACCTCAGAGAAACAGAAAGGGAAACATTCTGACAGTTAATAAAACAAAGCTTATGGATCTGAGTTATGGAACAGAGTTCGATGAGACTTGTTCCACACTACAGTATGTACAGAATCATACTGCTGTGCTTTTTGAATAGAGCAAAACTTAAAGTATAACAAGCAAATACTTGAAACAATTCTTAACTCACAGTTTTCCCCTTTATTTACTCTTAATTATCTTTATACTTAAAAAGAATTTAACTCACCCCACACTGACGGTTTACTGTGGATCAGCTTGTTCCATTTGCACTGAGGAAATACTCACTTTTTATGGCTGTGTCACCTCATCAATGATAGATTTACATCTCTCGTGCATCATTTCATACATATTTTGTGCATGTTTTAATTTCCCAGCCAAATTAGCCTGGCGTGTTTGGAAAATTTAGGATCTTCTCTAAGATTTAAAATAATTCAAGTTAAAAGAGTGGGAAATTATTTTCTGCACAGTCCTCTGTAAGTATTAGGAATTAGTGTGTGTGTGTGGCAATATGCTGTAAAATAAGAAATAAATCAAAAATAAAACCAATTAAGGCTGAATACTTCAACAGTAACAACATGTTTTATCGCATTAAATCACACACGAATGAAGTGTGGCGCAACAGAATTGCTTTAAAGTTCTCATTGTAAGAGATATCAGTCAGGGTAAAATAAATGTTCTTGGGTATTGAACTGATTGTGTGGAACTGAACCTCTTTAGAAGAAACTACACTGACATCTAGTGAACACTCAGCATAAAGAACCACACTCCTAAATACACCTACACACTCCACTCACATTGTTGTAACGATATCTGAAATTACCCACATCCAGCCAATACATAACTAGCACTAATTAGTAGTCTGCTCCCAAATTGTGCATGGATCATAGTCCACTAAGTTCTCCAATGAAACTCAAGATAATATTAATAAAAATAGGCCATATACGTATATTCATGTTTTAAACAATTACTATTCATCATAGTACTTGCTCAATATTTTGGCCTGAAATTTAAAAAAAACAAACAGTTTGCCACTTCAAAGGCCAGACCAGCTGGATACCATGACAACCACAAGGATTGACAGTTGTCACAGTTCCTGCAGTGAAAAGGGGGAGGGGCCAGAGAGAAAGACACCTGGTTCAGAGGGTCAAGACATTGTGCCCCGACTGTCTGAGGAATATGCCAGGAATCCGGCACAACCGTTCCTGAACAAACCTGCAGACAATCGAACCCTGAAATGACTGATTTTAAAGGGTTTTATAAAAGGCCATAATCTTTGTATATGACCTAAATTCTTTTCTCTCTGTTTTATGTGCTGTTTAAATGATTTTTGTTATTGTTGAATGTTTTTATGTTTAGCAAAAATTTCTGTAGTTCCAAGACACGCCATGAGTTTAAAGATGTTTAATTGAAGTACACAAACATATCTAAGTTGTAAGGTGAGAATAAAATGAATCCAGATGAATTCAGTGACCCATATTTGAATGTGAACCTGCAGGCAGACTTGTATATTAACTATACGGTACGTGAGAGTAACAAAATTCCCCTTCAAGTTCAAAATGATCGAATAAGCTTAACCTCAGGAATGAAAAGTGGAATGAAACCCTCAAAGGATTTGGTTCGCTCCATTACATACCATCATCCAAAACCTCCACCAGTGAACACGATGAAAGATTGTATTTGCTCACTTTAACACCAAGGAATCTACATTTAAAAATGTCTCCCATAAGCGCACCGTGTTTCTGATACTTCAGTCCATTATTCTAATGGAGATTTTATCTCAGGAGGATGTTTTTAAGAATCAGATTTCAGGTTTGTTATGAGAAAGACTCGTCTAAAATAATTTCCAATGGAAAAAAAAAAGAAAAGATTTTTAACATCTGTGCTATATGCAACTGTTGATACATCAGAGCTGTTAGATCCTATCGACAGAGTTGTTTGATCTTAAATTGGCAGATAAAACCACTTTCAGCATTGGTCAAATGCCAAAACTTTGGAACAGTTTACCAGAGCAAATGCTTTTATATAACATCTTGGTCCAATTGTATTTTTACTTTAATTTATATCCTATTAATATCTTAGTTACGTATACTTCCAATTACTTAAGTATTTTCAATTTATGCCACTTAAAAGCAACTTCAAGGCCTTTTTTATTCAGTTTAGTATTCGTGTAAAGTAATTTATTTGTATCTTATCATTACTGTAAAAAAATAAATAATTTGCTTAAGTACTGTACAATTCTCGGGTACTCACGCTTTACACAAGTATGTTTAATTTTATGCTGCTTTATACTTGCATTTCACTACATTTAAGAGGGAAATGTTGTAGCTTTTACTCCACTACATACAGCTATTATTCTTGGCAGATTTATGTTTTACACACAAAAAATAATCAGCTTATAAAATATTGTTATAGATTAAACTACCCAATCATAAAGAATTGTTAAAAATAGGTCCATCTTGATTATATATTGATGCATTAATATTATAATATGTAGTTATATAACACAGAAAGGATACTTTTACTATTAAGTACATCTTGGTCTACCATAGAAACAATATTATTATAATCATACCCTCCTACAGCATCTAGTTTATCAGTCTCAGTTGAACAGCAAGCCTTCTGGATACCTTAAGAAGCATAGAGTGCAGGGGCCAGCTACTGTAACGCCGTGTAAGTGTGAGTGTGGAGTCAATTTTAGCTGTGGGGCAGGTTGAAGCAGATGGCCAGACAAGCTGCAGCCTCATCCGTGCCTCCAGGGAGCCGTATTGTCTCTCCTGGAATGCTCTCCAGGATGACCTTCGATCTCTGTGGTGTGAAGGAGAACGCGAGAATGTGACTTCATGGTAATGGTCTGTATTACACACAGTAAAACCATTACACACGGGCCACATTACTGGAGGTTGTCCAAGAGCGCATTACCTCAGCGGTGCATTAAATGTGTACACGTCCGCACAAGAGCACAATCCAAGTGCATTACAGTTAATCAATTTATGAAGTGAGGGGCGTCGTGTTCCACTGCAATACACGGTGCAAATATTTCTTACCATCCCAGGGGATTTTGGAACCAAATATCCAGTGAGAACATTATTACAAATGCCGTACATCTTATGGAAATATTCCACACTGAGGCGATAAAATGCTTTTCTTTTCATGTTTCTTTAAAAAGTGTGTGTGCAGGTTCATTGAATCACATTAAAGTTATGCACATCATGTGCATTATATACTCCCTATGAAACTGCATTAGAGAACAGTTTTTCTTGGATTTTTTTTTTTAAATATTGTATATACATGAATTGAGCCTCATATTAAACTGTGGAAGACGAGCTTGCATTTGATTTAACAGACCGCTATATAAAACAGTTAAGAGGGATGCATTCGTCTTATTTCCATGGGAAACCAGCCAAGAAGAAGGCATGACATCACTCTATGCTACATTTGAGTTTGATTGCACAAGAATATAATCAGCTACCTCAAAGTTTCACCGGTAAAACATTTAATTTATCCCCTGCCAGTAGACCTCAAAGGACCAGAATGTAATGCAGCCACATGTTAAACTGTTTTGATTAACGGAGGTTGGCTGCGACCACAGACACACCCCAGCGTTCACAAACAAGTTGGATAGCTTCACTATATTTATATGTCCATATGCCTACCAATGACTGAGAGCAAGACGTTCACACCCATTCTCTGGTGAGCTCTTTAAAGTCCTTCTGGGAGTGATGGGAAACCAGTCAGGGTACATTAAAACAATATATTACAACTTTTCAGCACAAAGTAGCTCCTGGAATGGGCTGAATCACACAAATGCATGTTATATAGACTGTTATAATATATATAACATATATATATATATAATATGAGTATATAAGGGAGAATTTATCGATAAAGTAATGGCTATTCTTTATTGGAGAAAACCTCTCTGGTTGGAAATTTTGGTTAAAGTCTGCTTTAGTGCAAGTTTCCCCGATGCTTGTTGTTTCATAGGTTGAACTTTAGCCCCTGATGTGGAGGAAAAACAACATTCCAGATCTGAATCTTCACGGTTGGATTAACTCTGCATACATATTACAATGGAATTAAATCTACCGTACCTTTTCATTTTCCTCTTCATTCTCATCTTTCCCTCTGTTTTCTGTCTGCCTCATTCTCTCTTTGTTAGCATCTGCACTTCATTAGCTTTTTGGATTTCTTTACTTTTCCTTCCAGCAATTACTAATTCAACCCAGCAAGTCCACCACTGAAAGATCTGCGATCTTTTATAACTCTGTTTATACACTTTCCACAGAATCAGTGGCTTCGGTTACAAGCGTCCACCAAGTGACACAGGCTGCACTGTATGTTTATGGAAGACACATGTGTGGTAAAACTAAAACGTTTTCATGTTTGAATTATTTTAGTTTAATCCATCAAAGACAGAAAAGCTAGTTGTTGTGTTAAATAAGTCAAAAGCCAGCATCTGTGATGGTGTGGGTCTGTGTTACTGCCGATGCTATGGGCAACTTGCACATCTGTGAAGTCACCATTAATGCTGAAATGTACATACAGGTTTTGGAGCAACACATGCTGCCATCCAGAAAACGTCTTGTTAAGGGAGGACCGCGCTTATTTCAGCAAGACAATTCCCAAACCACATTCTGCGTGTGCTACCATGCCGTGGCTTTGTAGTAAAAGAGTATAGGTCTGTTGCCCAGACCTGCCTCCCATGAAAGTGTGTGGCACATAATGAAGCACAAAATATGACAACAGAGACCCAGGACTGTTGATCAACTTAGGTCCTTCTCGTATATCAAGCAAGAATCTGAAAGACTTTAGCAATTAGTGTCCTCAGTTCCCAAACACCTACTGAGTGTTGCTAAAAGAAAAGGTGATGAAGCCAAGTGGTAAACATGTCCGTCCCAACCACTGACTGTATTTAAAGATGGGCGACATGAGATCTCCCCAAAAGTAAAACCAAAACATCTCTATCGCCCCCTGGTGGTGGGCTGCAGTATAGGTCATAAACCCCTCCTCCTCAATGATTTCAGGTAGGACATGGGCCAAACAAAAACTCAAAGTACACCTTAAATAAATTTTCCCCAAAGATGGTTTCTGTCGTTTTAGGTACTTCTGCATAATAAGGAACTTGGTATCTCGGCTCCGCTGCCCGGTTGCTGCTGCACAGACCCTGGCTCCGAATGACGTCACCAGCGCAAGATGGCAGCGCTCGTATCCGAGACATTTTGGTTTCACTTTTGTACAATAGGAGGAAGTCCACCAAATATATTCTCTTTGTACTGTTTTCAATTGAATATAGATCAAAAAGGATTTGCAAATTATTGCATTCTGTTTTTAAAGTTCTATTTATTTAGGTTGAAGTAAAAAAAAAACTAAGATACTGAAGCAGGAGCCTCCTGTTGTTTGTTCCCTGCTTTGTTGGATTTAAGTTTTGCATTTTCCCAATTGTTTTCTGCAGGGACATTAAAAGAGTGCTCCTATAAGGACTGACCTACATAACCACTCCAGTTTACCACCTGATCCAAGGAAGTGAGACGGACAAGCCTGGCTGGCACTTTTGCATTTCACTGGTACAGTTTCATGGCGCACAATAAAGAGCCTTATCTCAGGGGAGTCATGCTGCACATGTGGTGGAGCATCTAATTCTCGCCTTCTCTTTTCACATCTTCTGTGATGTTGTGATATGGACCTGACCTACTTACACCTCCTGAACACGAAAGACACGTCACCGTGCATGAACACCTGGAAACAGGGTGTTACTGCGTCGGTTTGGGCCTCTCGATAGGATGTTGCTTGTTTTAATCAAGCTGATTCTCACGCATGCTGCTGGACACAAAGCTAAAAGGGTTCCAAGTTGTTGTAGTTGGTTGCAGATGTGTTGTGACGGGACATGATGTAATGTACAAGAACCAACACTCCCAAAAGAGATTTTACTTTAAGGGTTTAGAGAAGTCTGAGCTTGCATGGAGTTGTATGTTTTCTGTTTAAGTGTATATGTGCATTTGTGTATGTGTATGTACCTACTCCAGGCCTGAGGGGTTCAATCTGATGAGTAAATACGAACCACCTGGACATCCTGGAGGGGAAACCTTGGCTGCTGCTGCTGCTGCTGCTGAAATCAATTACACACAACACTGAAAAGGACAGCAGTGAGTGAGTTCATTAATGGAGCTCTGCATTTTTTCATGTCTATAAATGAGGGCATATGCTGGTCATAAATTAAAGCCAAACACATACTTCAAGCTATTCTGTTTTTAATGCCGGTAGAGCTCAAAACTGTTGCAGCAAACATGTTTTAAGTCTTTTGGAGCATTGGTCAACCGCAAGTGAAGATACAAGTAATTCACGGTCTGTGAAGTGTTACGGCCCTTTTCCTTTCAACGCTTCGTTCACCAGTGAAGACCACGGTTTATGGAAACTCATCGCTTTCTGATTTGTAGCCGTTATCGTCAAATTTTCCACTGATGTTTCTGCAATTTGTGTTCACATTTGGTTCCAGTAACAACTTGCACCCACATGAACCTGAAGGTAAGAACGGCCTTTTTTCCAATTACAACAGCGATTATCAGTAAGTCTACTGTTGATTTAGGGTTAAACAAAACCACCCATAGTAAGAAGTTTTGTGTATCATAAACAGCAGGATACAGGATTTTGTAGGATTGAAGTTTATCCATTTCAGTTTAGGTTATCCAACATGTAACAAGGTGCCCCCGCGTGATATTCCTTCAAATTGACACAAAACCTTGACTGTAGGTTTAGAGAACCAAGGCCTGTGATAACAATACAAAGTCAAGCTTGGTTTCCTTGTAAGCACCCATGGAGTGGGTTTGGTACATTTGCCATTTAGAAGCAAATCTGTCTAAATTAATGAGCCTTTCCCTGGGTTCTTTGTCTCACTAATGCAGTGTGGTGCCTGGGTGGTGAATGCCCCAGCTTTGTGGCATTTTATTAGGACAATAGTAAACCCTGTTGGCTCGTCTGACTGGTTACTCCAGTTGAAATACGCCTGTGGGATGTAGATGTGTGCAGGATGCCAGAGGAAGGAGAGCAGAGGGTGGAAACGGTCCAAGCAGTGTGAATTTAAGAGCAGTGCAGGGCAGTCAGCCAGATCGGGAGGTTGTATCTCTTTTCATGCAACACAGTTACTGATGAGTACTCCTGGTTATACTGTATGTGGGCAATTAACTTGGTGAGTCTAATTTTATGTAGTCAGATTTTTAAAACACCAATTTAAAAAAAAAAAATTACTCTTCAGGTTGATTTCAGAAAGCCAATAAAGAAAAACTATTAAATTAATATTTAAGTTCTGATTAAAGCGGCTGTTCTGCCGCTTCACCTCCCTCCTGTCCCTGACTGTTGTGTCCTGTCTTCCCCAAAGTCATAGTCCTCGTCGCAGACGCTGTAAATCACCTCCATATTGTATGTTCTGTCGCCAAACTGGCCTCCACCGGTCTCAGAGTCTGTGTCAGGTCCCAGTTTGGTTTCCAGCCGTGCTCAGGCTGCGGTGCCCAGTTGAGCTGAGCCCCACTGCCCGTCGTGACTCCCCCGTAATCCAAGATCATGATACGCAGACTTTCGTGAGCGGTAGAGCCACTTGCTCCACTGCTCACTAAGCTAACCGTCGCTATAGCTGCAACCAGAGAAAACTACTGCAGAGACATGATGCCCCTTGTATTTTTGGCGGTACCTTCATATTTTAAATTGCCCCTTTAATCTTGACTTTTCTCTAGCAGTTACATAAGACAAGACAGGACAATGATGTTTTTACTATTCACACTCCCTCTTCCTGAAATCCCATGCACGTTTTTAAAGCTTTGTTCGTCCCACCCCAGGTCTAAATGTGGTCAGTATTACTTTGCTGCATGTCATTCCATTCCGTATTGAAACCCTAAATCCTGTTCCTACTGATATAG
>JBBPCS010000130.1:10488289-10522124 GCA_037974645.1 Hollardia meadi
GTGTGTGTGTGTGTGTGTGTGTGTGTGTGTGTGTGTGTGTGTGTGTGTGTGTGTGTGTGTGGCTCTGCACCCCATCCCGAGAAGAGACGAAAAAAACTTGAGCCCCACTTCAATTTACTTCAGCGTCCACGTCTGGAGGTAAGAGTGTGATGTTTGTTAGTGAGAGACCCTGCGGTGGTGTGGTGGGCTATCCCCACATTGGGAAGAGGGGCTTTGGGCTGGAAGAAGCCAATGAATCAAGAAACTTGTTCCTTTAAATCTCCACTGGTTTGCAAGATGGATTTCAGTTGCCATGCTTTTAAGGTGTGTTTGAGCTCAGTTGGTGCCTTTGTTGAATGAATAGTCACGATCAGAAGCGTGTGTGGTGTGTTTACGTGTGTGGTGAGAAAGCTTGTAAAAATGTTTGAGTTGCTGGCTGTCATGTCACATTTCACAGCTACAGACTGCTTGCTCTTATTAAGAACAACAGCCCAGTAAAAAAAAAAAAAAAAAAAATCCATTCTGGCTGGATTTACTTATTTTTATTAATTTATTCGTCGTAACATATTGCGTTGCTTTAATATGATGTAAATGTGTCAGATTAATTCAATTTTTCTTTGTAGTCCAAAAGAAACAAAGCGAATGAAACAATAACAGTACACAAACAGGATGATGCAGCATAAATGAAAGTAAACCCAGTAAAAAAAATTACAGAACAGACAAGTACATTTGAACCTTACAATGATAATTAGCCAGCACACATAACTATGGCATTCATGTTCATTAAGGAGTAGGAAGAAGTTGAGTGGTTTGAGCATTCGGCTGCAGTAGGGTGGGGTAAATCCTTGCATGTATTATTTAGTGGAGGTCAGACAGGACATCTTTTAAAGCAGCGAAGGCAATAAAGAGTGCAAAGCAGCTGTAATCGTGCAGGGAGGCCGAGGAAGCTGCTGAATCATGGCTGTACGACTCAGCCTGTCAGCAGACAGGGAGTCCGGTTCAGGCACATCACGGCTGCAAACTCTTTATCATTCTTACATTGTGTCTGTTCTGCTCAACGGCGACTTTGTAGTTAGAGGACCGCGTTTTACGTGGTGATTATATTGTTTTTAATGCTTTTATTATGACAGACGAGTAATGACAGGAAAATGAGGGGAGAAAGAAATGTCCCTAACTGGACAATTCACGGTCCCATCACTGTATTAGTGTGACATTTATATAATACCCCATTATCCCTATTGGATTTAAACTTGGCTAAACATCTTCATGTCACGGTGCTTTCAGGTGTCCAAGTCTTTTCACCTAACATTTGTAATTGTCCTTTTCGATCAGCATCCCTGTGTTTTCTTTCATATCTGCAAAAAAAACAACAAAACAAAACGTCAAGTAGCTGTAAGTTTCCTCCCCGAGAGCTTGTCCTGCCCTCAGATCAGCACAGGTGACGAGAGCAAAGTGGGCCTGTCCTGCAGGAATGTGAGGTCTGAGAAGACACAGCTGCTGTAGCATGAGAGGCCGAGACTCCGGCAACTGGTCCCTGTCGACATCTGACACCCCGCAGGCCTCCACTGTCTGCTATTTCTAAAAGATGGGGGGGGGGGGCCCTCAGATTGTATCAGCTGAGTCTGAGTTCAGCGATATCACCGACACCACCTGAAAGACTGAGGCTGTGGTGACTCAGTTTGGGATCTTTGCAGGAGCTATTCTGTATGGACTTTAACCTTATGAGGTTAGTTTTATGTCCTGAAGTTTCAGCAGTTCATCTTCACAGCTCCATAATCTGGGATTCGGTCAGTGTTCTCTCTGGGAATAACTGACTTCAGGTTTTGTCACCTTGTACCTCACGTCCTGGGGTGTGGCTTCACGCTTGGCCAGTCTTGTTCTTTGTGTCCGACTTGAGTTCAATACAAATGCACATGTCTGTCAAAATGAAAATGCAACCATTAACTTCCTGTTAATCAGTCGCCAATAAAGATGGTGGCCATAATGCAAACAGGACTGAGATTTTGTAAGATTACCTTTCATGGGTTGTCGCGTATTGTTTCAGTTATATGTTGTTGCATATAAAGATGAGGTAAAGAGAGTCGTTCCATTCTGAATAATCTGAACACCAGAATATCAACTTTAACTTACATTTTTACATTTTTGTGGAACTTATCATCAGTCATGAACACAATGCCGATATTAGCTCCCATTTCCATTGTTTTAAAGGGACAGGTCACCCTGAAATCAACATTTTTTTTAAGGTATTTATCATCTACCTTTGTTTTGGTGTGAGTTGCTCAGTTTTGGAGATATCAGCTGTGGAGATTTCTGCCTTTTCTCAAATATACAGTACAGGAACTAGATTGTCTTGGGTTGCTCAAAGCGGCAACAACATAGAGTAGGTCTACTTTTTAAAAAACTCAACAATGGCGTCCTCCTCGGCAGACATTGCTGTGCCATCTAGTTCTGTTGTATTTGTGAAGAGGCAGAAATCTCAGAGGAAAAATACGTATTTTTGATTTTGGAAAATAAAGGAAAGTAAAAGCAGAGTTACATTTTGCCTCATTCCCTGCCTAAAGTTCACCACTTTATGACCCAAGGGACTGTATCTGTGAAGTTTAGCCTGTGTTGGATATAATTGCAGCCTTGGGAAGACGGTTACAACAGTTACCGGGGCCTGCATCCCAGAAATCATTTCATTGTTCTTTAAAAACATAAATACAGTGTTTGAAATGTGCACTGGCTCTTCAAACATGCTGTTTTGCTCTCTTGATAATTGAGGTAGCAACCCTCTGTGCTGTGACTGGTCCTTTAGCACATCCATAGCAGCTCCTGTGAGCATTGTTCCTCCAGTTTCTAACATAATATAAAAATGGGAGTGACCCCCCCCCACACACACACCGGTGGCCAACGTGTTACCTGCTGAACCAGATCGCAGCTTGTGTTTGGGGGAGAACAGGGAGTCACGTGCGCCAGGCTCACATGATCGGGATGTCCTGAAAAGTGTTGTGGCCGCATGATGGGATTGTATGGCGTAAGTGATTGGCATGCACATGAAGTCATTAAAGAGGAACCTGCTTGTGTTGCACTGAACAAAGCTCCCCTTTCTTTAGTAGGCCATTATATGAGCGAGGCTTTGGCCTCAAAGGCTCAGCGTCCCCGCGTTTTGCATTTCCCCTCATTAACTCACTGGTGCTAACAGCAGCTGGAGTGAGATGGAGAGACGAACGTGCTTTGTGTTGCTCTTTGCAATTTTGTTTATATGAAATGAGCTTAACTTGTTCCTTTTAATTAATCCCTTTAAAATGGGAAATTAAGTCGACAAACAATGCTGATCTTACCAGAAGCTCAGTGTGTATCCCCTTACATTAAAATCTATCCTCCAAAGTTTTGTTTTGCACAGAGAAGTAACATCTTTGTTGAGAATCCCCCGTGGTTGTCTAGTCAAAGCTTGAAAAAATATCACGGAACAGTTGGATCTCATGCACAGAAAGCAGTTTGCCGAGCATTAAGGCCTTTGAGTTTCTCTTTCCTACTTTGTAGTTCTGATAAAACAGCTCTGAATGATGATGTGAGCCCATGACTCAAGACGTTTAGACGTGGTTACGGATGCTCCCTTACATCCTAACTTGTCTCTTGGTGTAAGGAAGTGGATCATCGGTGGCTTGAATGTCATGTGGAAACTGCTAATTAGTGGAGGAGAGATGTTTTAGATTTTTAACTTAATGTGGCAATACCACAGTGTAAAAGTACCCATAATAATACTTAAGGTACAGAGGCATCATCAGTAAAAAATCTGCATGATGACACATACAGGTTAAACAACAGAAGCCTTCAGACGTCAGTGGCCACATTACTGCAGGGTTTGTTGCAGCAGAACACTGGAAACTGGAATTTTTGTGTGTTGTGACACAGCTGTAACAATAGCTACTGGCCCCCTGCAGCCTTATGGTACAGACAGGACAGGGCCGATGGTTAATCCTCAGGTATGTGCTGTTGTGTAATGGTACACAATACTGTTGTACATTTTCAGAGCAGTGCTGGCATGAAACCACTTTTAACGATCAGCGAAAGGTGCGATCGTCTTGTTAAAGCCTTCGTATGGCAGCATTGGCCGCATTGAGTGCATGTCATAGCATCAGGAAATAATAAAAGATTCATTTGAATATTTAACCAGCAAGTCCACCCACTCAGTGCTAAATCTAATCTTAAAACCTTATGGAAATAATTAGATGTATTGATTTGTTTTTGTGGGACACAGGCTAGAGGGCAGGAAGGAAAAATTCTATCTTATGTACAAACAAGAAGGCACACACTGAAATCCTGAACACATAACAGACACACGTTGAATTTAAATAAATAAATAAAAAATACAAAAGAGTTATGCAAGTTCTTTTAATGAGTCAGAGGTCCACTGCAAATTCTAAAGGCTTTACTGCATTTTTTCTTTCTTTCCATAAAGATCAAATTAGAAAAGCATGATGATGTTTTGAGTTGTCCTAGAATAGAAATTCAGAAGTCCAGCAGCTGAATACAAAAACAAAAGTTATATCATCACATGAAAAGGTTGCTGGCTGAACCACATACTTCCTAAATTTCGTAGGAAAGTCGTAATGCATCCCAAAATGTTTTGGTGTATGTGCAGACTGCAGAGGATGAGTAAGTGGTCTGCTTTTACAAAAAGTACATGCTCATTCAAATTAAATTCATTATGAAGAAATTAATTGATTAGATTGAGATGCAGTTTCGTCACTTTTGGAGGAATGGGTTGGGGTTTTGCACACAACTTTTTAATGGTGAATTTAGTGAATTTCAAGATAATCAAATTTTTATTTTAAAGAACAGGAAGTAAATCTGATGTGAAGCACCCTCGAATAACTTTATTTGGAATGTTATACTTTCCTTGAAGTTAAGACTGTTGATGCAAAGAGAGGGGGAGGTTTGCAACTAAAGGAAGGGACGTTCCTGCAAAACACCAGCATTCGGAATTGCCTTCCAAAAAGTAGACAGATTTTTATTTTTTTTTAATGAAATTGAAAATTGGATTTCGAATATAAATTCTCAAATGAGAGAACGTTGCCCGTGTCATCGAAAACGTGCATGAAAAACCAGATGTTGTTCTCCATCCAGGAAGAAAGAAAGTTTACAGTTTGCTGCCGCTCTTATCTGTGAGGAATTCTGTCAGTTTACAGTAGTCTGTGCTCTGTCAGAGTGAGGCAAGAGGGGAGGAAGAGTGGAGATAGTTGTGGCTAACTGACAGCAAACAGGCTGTGATAAGGTGGATTTCACATACAGCCTGAGACATGCTCACTAATAGCTGGAATGCTTCTCCTGTCTTAACCCATACAGTAGTTATCAGTGTAGTAAATGAGCAGGCCACTTAAAGACTGTACACGGTTCCCCTCCACCCATGTATCAAGGCATACATAAGGATGTGTCTGACATGGTTTTTGCAGGAAAAAAAATTGCCGCCTTAAAATCCTTAAAATGGCACCTATTTCCTTCTCCCTCAAATTCCAGAATATGCAAGCATTACAAGTTTAACTGGACACAAGATGTCTCCAACTTCACTATAAAGTCCATTCTCAGAGTCTGGAGACTTCAAGTCTCTTCATCACACTTGTGTACGCTGAATATTGGACCAGGATTGGCTTCCAAACTATTTGTGATGTCACAAATCATGCTCATAGGCCCCGCCGCTTAAAAATCAGATTTTCAGTGAGCGCAGAGAAAATGTACACTTTGAGTAATGAATGTGAAAACGGCCTTATTGTGTCAGATTCTGCACATACATCATTCTACGCAGTGAAAGTCAAACATTCAACTGTAGTAAGGGGGGACTTTAACCATTAACTGTGTAATTATGGTCAAAGTTTAGCCTCTTAAGTGTGGTGGAATAAAATATTTTGGTCTTATTAAAGATGCTGTTGTAGCTGTTCTCTCAGTAAACTTGTGTCAGTCTTGAATAACTTTTATATTTGTTTTAGAGGCCACATCAGTCATTTTGCTGTTGAGGTTTTTGATCACATTTTTTTTTGTGTGAGTTAGTCATCAGAAGCTCTCAAAATGTTTTCACCAGATTTTGTTTAAATTTGGTGGAAAGTTTGCTTTTGGGCTAAGGAACAATTTCTTTTTTCAACAACCGTTTTTGGTCATCCAGGTGCAGATCCTGATATTTTGAAAATAATTTCTTAACATTGATATACAGGGTATTTAAAAAAAACAACAACAACTTATTTGCAATTATCTCATGACTGCACATTTTATTTTATTGGACTGAAAGAAAATCACCCACTGACAACCCCTCATGACTGTCAGTGTGAATGTTTTGTGTATTAAAATAACTTGGCGGAGGTATGCCCTCTCTGAGAGTTTTCTTTTTATAATAAGCAACAAGAGGAGATGCATGGTCTGTTAGGTAGAATGGTGCGGGGGTTTCTTCTTGTGTGTTTTGAGTGCAATTAGACCGTCAGCCACCAATTAGAAAGAACTGGATTGGGTGATGATGAAAGTATTTCTGCCCTAATGGAAGAAGTGCATTGAAGGTGCAACAATATAAAAAATCCCTGTCTCAACAAACAGAGTCTTATAAAGTCTTAACGGTTCATTGTTTGACCATTAAAACGCCACGATACGATACGATACGATACGATATGGACCTTCCACTGAACTCTGCTGAGTCATGTGCCACAATGTTCAGTTTATGACTCTGTCCTTTCTCTTTGGCACCCACCTGGATTAATCCTGATTACCCACTGATGCATTCCAGAGCGAGCATTCACTGCAGTGACTTAGTAGTCTGGTTGAACGATTACAGTCAGACACCCTGGAGACGATTAGAGTGTCCCTATTGTCCCCACAAACCCCGAGTCCTCCGCTCAGCCTGAAAGAGCCCTCTTCACAGTGAAGCTGTCTCAGCTTAGCAAATATTTTTGCTCTTATATGTCATGCTGGCTGAGCTGCACTACAGAGCAGGTGAGCTTTGAGAGAAGCCTCCAAATGTGCTCTGTCATGAGTTTTTCCCAAGTCCTGGTTTTGGGGATGGAGAGTCGAAGCCAGGCTGAGCTTAATTGGGGTTCAGATGGAGGTTTGGACCATTCTGACCTTCTCAGCTGAGAGAATGAGGTATTGTTCTTCTGAACGAGTGGACTAAGCAGTTTTGTTCTTGATGTTAATTCTCTGGATGCATGGTCTTTTTTTGGTGAAATAAGTGTAATTAAATGTGAATGTGTTGGCATAAGGTTCTTGAGAGTGTTGTGAGAACTCTATGAACCTATTAATCAGTTAATTGATTAATCATATTTGCAGCATCTGGCTTCTAAAACATGACAAATTGCTGCTTTTCTTCATTTCATGTCACTGTAAATTGGATATCTTTGGGCGTTTGATTATGTGGACACAGCAAGAAAGTTGAAAATGTTTCCTGACACTTTAAAGTTTTCTTCTTTCTAAACTCGTCATTTTGCACTGATATCTGGGGACCACAGAGGAAGAAACCCACTATAGAATATGGAAAGGTGTAAATGTTTCCAGAATGCAATGTAAAAGCAAAACATATTGAGGTTTGAGTAAAAGGCTAAATGCCTGTCCTTTCTTGTCAACAGACTCTTGGCCCCTGTTTTTCTATTGGTATTGCCATTGCTGTCTGCACAAACACATGAAACCAGACTGAATCAAACAAGACCATGCCTGTTGTCTGAAGGCATTCTGGGAAATGAAGGAAGTCTCAGATTGAGGGGAGACATGGTGACAGGGAAGTGGATACAACAAAAGTGTGCTCGCAGAATGACTCCCAAGAACGGATGAAGTTAACATATTAATGATACAAAGTGACAGTTTATCTGAGGATGGAATCTTCCTGTAACCTACAGAGTTGTGTTTATTTCTTATTTTACAGTTTAACCAAATGTGGTTCCACGTCATCTCTCCACAAGCTTTGGGTGTGCAATAAACCATGAGGTCATAACGTCGATATATGCAGCCTCTCCAGAGATTCTCGCCAACGTATTCCATCATTCTCCAAAGCTTGCAACCAAACTTGCGTTATCATCACGCTGCAGCTCGCTCTGTCTCTCCCTCGACTGCACCGCCAGGATCAGATTTCAAAAAGTCTGCGGTCTGCTGGAGGCGGAAAGACAGCAGTCATCCCCCGTCCTCAAAAAAAGGCAGCCAGAGCCACTGTAACGCTGCCCTATAATTACAGATCATGTTTTTCCTAATAAGCTAAACAGATGTGCTTAAAATGATGCTGAACATTCAGACCCCGGAGTTAGACATGATGACCTGTCATTACTACCAGCGGCTGAAGGCGTTCACTGTTTCTGTTGCCCAAATGAGTTGGATTTGAGATTATGAAATTACAAAAGTGTTGCTTTTATTCTCTCTCAAAAGAGATGCAACATCGATGCAGAAAAAAAGTCACAATTCACAAAAAAACAACCTTGAACAAACAACCTTTTTTTTTTCTTCTAACATTGTTTTTTATCTTTTCACGGAAACAGTTTAAAACAAAATTGCACACCAAACTCATAGAATTTGTAAAAGTAATCTTTATTCACACAAGGATGTCTGATTTTTGTGTGGTGGGTTTGTTTATCTCGCCTTGACTGTGAAAACATATAATACATAGTGACTTGCACCCACGTCCATGATTCTAGTTTTGCAATGCCAAAATCTGATATATTGGATAGCAACATTTTACTTTGATCACTGGTGCCCACTCATGTGTTCCGTGAATCATGGCGATGTCTTTGAAATAGCTCTCAATGTAGGTGTCGAATGGCCTCAAGGAAGAAATCCTCCCTCTGTGTTGTTATGGAACGCCTCACAGAAGAAAGCTTTGGCAGCTAATTGTATCAAATACACTGCAGCTAATTGACCATGAGGATGACGAGTCCCTGTTTGAACCCTAAGGTTGAAAACTGTTTTCATGCCTTCGGGTCTTTTGTCTACATGCTTGACCTCATCACAGGTATCCAAAACAGGAAACAGTGTTTATGTCTTGGTGCACAGTAGATGACATCTGTGTTCATCACCGTGAGGTTGAAAGCATCTTGACACTGAGCCGTGTGAGCAGCTACAGTCATTACTGCTCATCTCCACTCAGACGAGATGAGTCCTTTTGGCACTTGCAGCCTCTCTGAGTGTTTTGCAGACAAGCTCCCCGTCCCTGTTAGTCCTTATTATGTTCACTGTGCCTATTTGTGTTTAGGTCTTACATTTGTGTACTGACAGCCCTCCTGTAGGTCAGTAAGTTATCTTTCACTTGTTGAATGGAGGAAATGTGCTGGTGTCCTGGCTGCTCCTCAGCACTGTCTTCCCCCAGGCCAGGGGCAGCTGAATGGGCCCAAAAAGATTCCCTTTCTGAGGGGGAAATGGAGTGTGCATAATCTGGGTCAATGATACCTCCTGGTCCCTCACAGTCTTCCTCTTCTTCTCCTCCCTTCCTCTTCTTTCATCGCCCCTCTCCACTACTTGATAACACCTCGGCAGCTGCTGCCTACAGTACATTTTAACCAGTTTTGTGAATTTTTACTGCCTTTTTTTATTGTGAGAGTTTTAAAAAATGACATTGCTAGCTGATATTAATTTTTTTTAGTTACATTTCCCTTAAATTATTGTTTTTTAAGAAAATCTGGTGGATGAACTGTAGAACATTGACACTTGACTCTTTGGCAGTTCTGTACTTCAGCTTCTTGTCATTTATCGGTTGACATATACGCCAATATACTGTATCTGCTCTGAGCTAATATCAGTTCTACTTTTTAGTGCCTTTTCAACGTGTTCTCATCCCAGCTCGTCACGTACCCTTTGGCGTCGCCGGCTGACGTGCTAAGCCTTCCCTGACGCACAATGGGCCCATTGGCCATTGGTGGCCGATACACTAAGTGTTCCCTTACCGATGTGCAAAGGGTCGCGTTTTATCCTGACGCACGAGGTCCAGGTTACTTTGGTTCAGTTTAGGCACAATATCACATGGTTAGCTTTAGAGTTAGGGTTAGGCCCTCTACTCAACCCTGACCTCCACCCCTCTTGGCACTTTCTCGCTTTGGAAAGTATGTCGCGCAACGTCATCTGTTCAAGTTGCCTGATACTGAAGCGGACGGCTTTACATTGCTGGTACATTAAACCTTTGTGCGTCTTTGCCTGATGCCAAAGGGTACCTTGTGTGTCTGGATGGGACGCGAAAACGTCGATATCTGACGAGATGGGCATGAGAACGGGCTGGTCTTTTACTTAAAACAAGTCATTAGTATTTTCTTCCTTTCATATTCAAGTGAGAGTTCGCTAAGGTTAAAAAGCTCTCTCTAATGTTTGAATGTTTTGACTTCTCGCATTGAAAACAGGCTGTGAAAAACACCCATATTGATTAAGTTAACTTTTTTTCTTATATTTTTTGTACATTTTGGATATGATTTCACAGAAAACCATTAAACATAAACACGTCACTGTGCCTTTAAAACAGCAGCTGTTGATGATGTGCCTTCCATTTGATGGTGGTGGGTGGTGTTCTTTTCCTATTCCACCGGCCAAATGCAGACCGTGTAGCGTCATATTGATATTTCCAGAGCTAGACTGGAGTCTGAAAGGAAAAACATTTTTCCACTCTCTAAAACAATAAAATGTAAGTGCGAGCTCAGTCCAAGGGCACAGACCTTGTTTTAGACTTAGCAGTTTATAACAATGTTCAATAGTCATACATGACATGGTACACCAATTTCTCCACAAACAGTAGATGAATTAGACCACAATTGAGGCAATTGAGTATTGAGTGAAGGAGAAAACAGGAAGGTCCTCAGTGAAACAGAAACAGGCACACACTGCTCCATGAAACACACTCAAAATAAATATGGGGATTATGTCTGAAAAAGGGTTTTTTCTTTAATGATACTCAGATTTAATCGGAAGGTGCATTGATCTCTAATTATTACATGCAATTGTGCTGTAAATTTATTATGCACTTTTATTACAATCACAAGCTGTTTCCTCAAAGCACCTTCCACACCACTGGCTCCTGATAACAGTTAACCATTAAAGCATAAGCTCACACTTATTTAGTTTTATGGCTTTGACTAACACTGAACCGCGCTCTGCCTCATTCTGACATCATCGGGCAGTATTCCTATCAGTATTCCCTTTAGGGAACTAGAAAACCTGTGTGGATGGATATATAAAAATGCACTGATCTCCCAGGAGATTGAGCCCACCATGGGTATGAGGCAATGAGAAGTTAATTTAAATGTGCAAGGCTGGTTAAAGCGGAAACAGCAGAGTTGGAAGGAGCAGGTTTCGATGCAGGTGTTTCTGGATCAGCCGATATGGCCGTCTCGTCTGGTACGTCTGGACCCTGGAAGCAGGAAAAGCTCAAATGGACCATCTCATGAATCCTTTGACAGCCAGATAAGGTTATTGGTTGTTATTGGACGTTGGTGCTTGTGCACTTCTTCAGGGCAACAATTGCAAGTATTAAAGTTGCAGGTTCTAACAAAGAATGGTAAAAATAAGGTGTTGTGCAAACTGTTGAGCGTCACAGCAGCCCTCACTGTGATTGTCTGAAATGTCACGTGACTGGTTGTGTTGCATTGTTGAAAACCCTTTAACACTTTTTTTTTTCCTGCTCTACATGGTTTAAAACTGGCTTTGTCACTCTTTCACCACGGCCATTATTGTCTTTGTTGGTTTAGAGCATTAATGTTCAGTCCCCCAAGTTTATGTTCAGAAGTGAACATAAACAGTGCTGCATTTGAATATGAACAAATTGCACGTGGTGCCAACAGCTTACATAAACTTGAAAATTGTAAAGATCACTTAAAATCACTTTAAGCATCTTTTTGTGTGTGTTTATATATAAATGGAAACATATTAACAATGCCATGACGGCGTTGTTATGCTGATGCCCCCTGAGCGACACTTCCTGTCTCACCCAGAGCTGCTGTCATTGTCCTGGGAGTGGACACAGGAAGTGGAACTCTCCATGGCGACAACAGAGGAGTGGTACTAAAAAAAGAAAGGTCCACTTTTCTGGCAAAAAGTTAAAAAGGCCTTTATTTAGATGGCTATTTCATAGTGAAATTCTTAAAAACATAGACAATACATGTTGAAATAGAGCTGAGTATCAACCCACGCATAACGGCACAAACGGCCTTCTTCAGGGTGTAACCCTCAGCACACAGTTTAGTAGATACAAGGATAATTGCAAACACCTGTTTGTGCCGCTACGCGTGGGTTGATACTCAGCTCTATTTCAACATGTATTGTCTATGTTTTTAAGCCTTGGACCTTTCTTTTTTTGAACTTTAGTGTTCCCTACCAAAGAGCACCTTCATCACACTCGTTTGAACTTCCGAGCACTCCAGACTTTTTTCTTTCTGAGGAGTGGTACTGTTTACTGTTTCTAGTGCTCCTTCATGGAAGCCCCCAGTTGTTGTTGTTGTTGTTGTTTTTTAAAATAGCCATTCTTCGCAGCAGTCTGTAGCAGAGCATGGGCGCAGCACAATAATCTGGACCATGTACATAGGCATTCTCTATGTGCCCCTCCCCAAATCCACAGCTATTCATTCTACTATCTAGTCCGACGCCTCTGAAGAGTTCAGCTTACTGATTATCATTCATTTAAATGGACACACACAATGAACCATAAGATAATTGTCCTGCCAGCATATTAAATCTAAAACTTGACATAGTAGCTGCTTGTCACCTGTTAATTAAAAGGTTTACAGGATATGTTAAAGTACATTTTAACCTGCGCGTGAGAGAGAATCCGTGTTCCCGTTTCTTCCTGCCTCTCTGCCTTTTTATGAGGGTGCATTAGAATTAATCCTCCAGTCATTTACAAGCTTTTTGACTTAACCTTGTACTTTTAGAATTGTTGTTTTTTTGTTTTTTTCCACTGAAGCTTTTACCGAAAGTTGGTTGGATTAACAACATTTGCTACAATTTTCTTTTTCTGTGAGGGCTTGTAATGTTAGAATACAGAGTCAGTGAAAATAGCTGAGAAAGGACACAAGTTATAGGTACAGAAATCGCAGAGACTGTAGATATCAGAGCACATGATATAGCATGCAATGTTTTTTTCTTTCATTTTCTTTTACAATGTTGAAGCTGTTTTCTGTATTAAGTTCCTTCCTTTGCTTTCTGCCTCCACACACACGGCTCTTCCTCCATGGTCATATTTTCGTGTCACCTGTTGGTGTTCAGCTGGAATGTGGTGGGAGTTAGTGTAGGCCGAGCGCTTCATTCAGAATGACCAGCAGCAGTTATCCTCTGCTGTGTGCACAGACGGGCCTGAGAGGCCTTCAGTCATTTGTAATTACGGTGTGGACAGTGACTCCAGCACGGGAACTTGTTCCTCCGGTCTCAATGACTGTCCACATTCTTGCAACCTAGAATACCAGCAGCATGGCTTCCATGTTGTAGTTTATCAATTGATTGATTTTCATGACTCAGACTGACGAAACATTTCCGTGACCTTTTCTTGGTTTCAATCCTTTCACCTTAATGATTTACCGGATCGGTGAGTAGCAGTTTGTTTCAGGTGCTGTGAACTGAAGTTACCCACATAATTTTGTCCTATGTATGACTTACAGTGTCAGATTAACCTTAAACAATGAATTTAAGTGACATGACCATTATGGGATACCGTGATGCAGACTTTTTTCAAAACAATCTGCATTTTAGCTGCACTTCCATTCAAGAATAACGTGAAATAAATGAACCCAAAGAATGTGCCAATACATTTTCTCATTGGAATGAATGAATGGAAACCAATGGCTACTTGGAATGGCACTAGCACGGTCTGCAAAATAATTAACTGTGATGTTAAGTACATGTTATCAAGGCTACAACCAATGATTATTTTTATTATTGCTTGATTACCCAATTGATTAATCACCCAACCAGACCAAGATGACGCCTTCAAATCAAGCGTCCAACCAATGGACCAAAACCCAAAGATATTTAATTTATATACATGATATCCTTAGATTTTGAGAGGCTGGAAGTAGAAAAATGTTGGATCGACTGAAAGTTTAAATGACCTAAATGTGTGACCTCTCTGTAATGTGGTTTGAAATGTGTGTTTGGATGAAAATACGTTGTGATAGAAATGTAGGGAGACGTAAGGTAGCATCTGCTGTGTGTTTCCTGGACTTTTCTGCTGGTAAACCCTCATCTCTGGGGGTCAGAAGTTGGTGTTAAAATGACAGAATAATCCATCTGTTGGACACATTGTTGATCTAATAACGAGTTTCTGGTACAGAAACGGGCAGGTTGGCTCTCAGTATTCCTCACTTTAATTTCTCGCTCTCCTTTCTTTCTTCTGCTCTCACTTTCCCACAGCTCAGATTTCAGGAAACCAACGTCCTGTCATTTTCTCAATTCACTCACTCTTTCTGCGCATCTCTGTCTCAATTACCTCTCGGTTCACACCCTCTCTGGCTCTCTGAATATTTCGGTCAGAGCTCATGTTCGACACCTCAGCCACCACTTCCTAGTCATTAGTCGTTATAGAGACGGAGAGACTCGAGAGCCATGTGAGTGAGTGCACAACATGCTTTAGAGGTGGTAAAATATATAAGTCTTTTTCGCTGCAGGCCCCAAAACCATGTCCGTTAATGAGAAATAAAAAGAAGTCTTCCTTCTTGGCTTTAAGTTAATTCAGAATGGCTACTGTTCACCTCCACTCCCTTAAGTTCACATTGACTTATTCTTCCTTAATTGTTCATCAGAGCGGTAAATCTAGCTGAACTAGATGTGAAGGGTTTATCGATGTATTTATGTTCAGGTAATGCTGCTCTAATTGTTTCAGGCTTGTCTTGTTTAAGAAGCTGCTCCTATTTTTTTTTTCTTTCCTCAGGTGCCTTTATAGGACCAATCTGAAACATCCACAGGCATCAAACACTTATAATGTTTTTCAACGCTTTAATGTGGGGTTGTGCACATTTTAAACAAAGTGATTTTTGCTTTTCTGCTTGTTTTGTTTCAAGAATTTTTAAAAGGCTTGAAGAGGTGAAAGTATCCAGTATTCTTCAAGAAAAAATCTCTTGCATTTATCTTGGGGTTTTTATCTGCTGGTTGGGAAACACTTGACTAGATTTAAGTTTTGTTTCGGGGCGTCCTGAAGTAGCCCTGGGGCCATATTACAGAAACTTTCTAACTTGCAGATCCTAACTTAACTGTTTGGTAGCCATGCCATTTTATAGCATTTTTAACATGAATGAATTGTCAACATGCAGAATTTATTCACTGAGAGGCTTCCGGCAGACCCTGACGATGTGTTTCGGTTTGATGACAAAACGCTCGTTAGTCGACACAGGTTGCCCCGGGCCGTGATCCTGCAGTTAGCCAAAAGACTGCGATTGTAGAGAGGCCCAAACTGGTGTTTTAGCTGTTAAAAATATCTCAGCCCACTAATGTCACGCAATTTAACTGAGGTGGGTGTCCGACTCTAACTCGTCTGTCTTAAAGTTAAATGCCCCTCGTTTTTGCTCTGTGTTTCAGTTTGTTTAAATGAGGTGAGATGAGAAAAGCAGCGTTGGCTGCTAGACGGACAACAGACATTAAAGTCGATAAGAGGTATTGGATTTCCTAACCTGAGATAAGATAGGATTCCTAAAGTTGGGTAGGATTTGCTTCTGTAATACCAAATTGGGAAAAATCCTATCTTAGACTCTTCCTATCTTAACCCAAGATGTCAAGTCAAATCGTCAAATACCAACCTGGGAATGAGATTCAACAATCAACTATCTTATACATTTTCCCATTTAATAACTCAGGCAGCACTTTCTTTTAACTGTTTTAATCTGTACTGGTTCAAAACTATTAAGCCCATATGACAGATGCTGGATTTTTGATCATTACAGATGTAAATATAGGAGTTTAATAAATCAGATAATGATATCTTGGCCTATGGTCGATTTTTAAAACAAACGTACGTATCCCTTTTTTTTTTATTGGGGCTAAGATACACTCTGAGTTGGACATTTTACAGCTGCAGTTAATGATGTGACACTGTCCTGGGTGTCAGAATCTCTCACACCGGTGCATTCAAAAAATCTTTCACATGCACACTCACTCAAAAAGTGAAATGCTCAGTGTAGACACCTACGACACCAGCAGGCTGAGGTGGAAAAACAAAGAGGACAGTAATAAAAGGATCAGATTTTGATCAGGATTGTTTTTAGCTGATATCAATCTATCAAAATATACCCAGATACTGATCCTGAGCATTAGCTCAGGACGTCTTTAGTTTTGGTGTTATATATCAGGAGAAGTTGATAAATACCGTTTTCATTCTCGACAGAAAAAGTTGTCACGATCACTTTAAATAATCCTAAGATATAGAGCTGCTTTCAGCTCTAAATGAGCTGTTCTGAGAAAAATATTTCCTGTTTTAGAAAAATGTTGTCATTCCAAAAAAATGTCCAGGTTCTGGAGCACTGAGCTCACATGTAAGCTTTAGGAAGCATTTGCATGTATGAACTGCAATTTCCACAAAACCCCAAACCCGAAATGTTAAAGATGCTGACTGCAGTGTTGGCATCCTGCTCTCCTCTTTTTCCATCGACCCAAATTACCGTCAAACGTGGTCATTCACCAGTGAGTTAAATACAGAGAGAAGTTACAGGAGGCTGCTGTGCCATATCCTCATGTTACAGTCAATTTACCACACCGTCTAGAAAGAAAGTTAACCTCTGTCAACCATTCACTTTGTGGCACAGCCTTGTTGGTTTGACCCAGAAATGGTTTGCACACTTCTCCAAAGGAAGTTGCCTCCAGCGTAAAGTTGTAAGTGAGGTCTTTAACTGCAGTCAGAGGTACAGAATAAATGTCAACATTCATCCAGGAGCTTTCTGACTTCTGTCCAGGTTATGTTATTAATTAATTTGTTTTTTTCACACTTTATTCTTTAATCTATGAAACGTCAGAAGATGGTGAAACAAACACAACTTGCCAGAGTAGAAGGTGACATCCACAAATTACTTGTTTCGTCCGACCAGCTGTCCAAATCTAAAGATATTCAAAATACGCAGATAGATAAGTCCTCATCACACGGGAAAGTGAACAGTTTGCATCTTCGTGAAGTATTTGTTTCTAAATACTTGGAACCACTCGCTGGTCTGGCGAGCTGATGAGCTAACTGCTAACTCGCTAGCCAGCTGGAACATGCTAGCGCCGTTGTATTTTCTCTGTAATGTGACGTTTACTTCCCCTGACATTTTGTTTAACGGATTGTACATCATTTTGTTCAATGAAAAGTTTTTCAGGAGAAGGAGAAAAAAAGCTGTCTGAGCCAACAAGCTCTTGGACTGACAGTTAGCATTAATAGCTAACAGCACTAATGGCTTTGATTCCATTGGAATTAATTTGAGTTTGTCACAAACTTTTGCTGTTAAATGCTGATGTGACCAGACCTAGAAACTGCCAATACTCACATTTGAGAAATAATAATAGTAATAATAATAATAATAATAATAATAATAATAATAATAATAATAAAAAACTTTATTTACAGCACCTTTTAAAAACAAAGTTTACAAAGTGCTTTGACAGACGAAGCAAGAGAAGGATACTCAGGAAGACAACAGAGGTCAGGCCAAACAAGACAAGGTTGAAAAATGAAGATAAAGTTTAAGCAAGGACTATTGGTAATTCATTTTCATTCAATCAACCATTGAACCACTCAGCAAGTGTTATGTTCCTCCAGAAACCTTTACACAGAGTCCAAACAAGCTGGGGAACCGTAGCTCTTCGAGGTCAAGGCCGCTCTCGCTGAGCTACATCGTTGCCTCCAGGCTGAAGGTGAACTATTTCTGCGGGACGCTGCAGAGACGGGAATCGTGTTACACATTGATACGTTTTTGGGGGCAAGGAATGGTGACCTATAATTATGTGCGTATGTGTGTGTTCGTCCAACATGTCGGCGCTCGTACGGCAAGTTCGCTGCCACATCGAGCAGCTGACCCCTCCGTTCCTTTCATGCTACAGCTGGGGCTACTTCTTCTGCAGCCTAAAGTCACGTCCAGTGAATGCATCTCAACCTGCATCTAATGCCAAAAACGGCTAAATCACAAAGAAAAATTTTGGTTGTTTTTATTCAATTCTGGTTGTGGCACACAAAATGCTGCATCTCTACCAGGCAAACGCTGAATAGAAGTCCTTATGATGACACAGGCATTCAGATCAACGACCCCACCTGTGAGTCTTTGTTGCTTCACAAAACCTGACCTGAGCGTGTGAAGGCTGACGTCATGGTTTGTTTGTTTTTTAACTTTATATCCTCAGCCACAGTGCAACATGGGACCGCTGTTTTAACATGTATCCTTCCAAACATGCTACATGCTACTACAGCTAATTACGGATCTTTTAACAGCAGCCATGAGGGAAGTCAGACTGCTCAGACAAAAATATCTGACTATCTGCCAGATATCCAACCAATCCAGGAGACGGATCGTTAATTGTTCAGGCAGCTAATCAGACACTGCCCCCCACCCCAGACTAGATGTCAAACGCTTTGAACGCCTGCTCTCAACACGTCTTTATAGGCTCAAAACACACTACAGCATGGAAGTGCCGCCGGCGTTGAATTATTTTCTTTGTACCTCTCTCAGTGTATATACCATGTGACAAATCAAAGCACGTTCTTCAGAAAGCTCAGTGTTCATGTTCATGAGCAGCTCATGCCCATCCCCTTTCTTCACAGTTAGTTTTACGACTGTACTGTTTGTGTTTTTATGTCTGAAGTACAATTTCCTCTGCCAGTAACAGTGGGGGTGGGGTGGGCCTGTATTTGAAGGCAGTGAAGCCCTATTAAAAGCAGGGAAATGAGTCTCTGTGTGGTGTGTGTGTATACTGCATAACGTAGTCTGGCTATCGTATCTGTGTCTTTATCTGTGTTGTAATGCACTGCCATAATTAGCACCTTCTATCACACACGTGACGCCAATAAACGAAACCCGTTATCTTGTAATCGCACCCTATTGTTACAGAACAACTGAATCAGTCAGCAATAAAACCTTCAAACCTTCAAAATGATCCTGTGACATATATGTCAGATTTATTTATGACTACAAACTTACCTGTCAGATTTTGCTCCTCCACCATGGTTGTTGTACTACTTATGGTGTTATCAGCCTGATGTCTATGGTGGAGTTTAACAAGGTATTATTTGGCACAAGCTCGAATTGTTTGTCAAATTCAATAAAAATCTTTTCCAGCTTTTGAGCTGACAGATTAAAGGTGTGGAATCATGACCTCCTGGGCAAATTACAATCATAACTGCAAACTAGTAAAAATCAATATGGCTAGACATGTTTTAAAACGATACTAAAAACTACTTGATACAAGATGACACACGTCTTTTTAAGGGTTTTAAGGGTTAATGAATGGAGCGTCCCAATAACATTCCTGGTTTATAACGTGTGAAATTATTGTCGGTGTCTTCATTTAAAAGACAAGTTAATTTGCTACTATATTGGATGACTATTTACCGTAAATTGTTTCCGCTGATTTAAAGTGATTTGCATGAACTTTGACTTAAATCGTCAAATTTACAACAAAGTTTGAGTCAAAAGGATGTGAGCGTAACATTAGGAGTGATTGTTGATCAGCCATTGCCCTATAGCTTTTAGCAACGCATGATCGTGGTCCCGTGACATTCAGCTAACAAATGTAGCAGCTAAATTCGGCACCGCGGAGCTGTCAGATTCACAGCTGAACCCACAAAAACGTGTAGACTGGACGTGAGAGTTCACAATCCAGTGCCAACTCACACAACTTAGTGCAACACATAAAAAAAACTCCCAGTGGCAACATTGTGAGCCTTGAATACACAAGCTTAGCACTGATGACAGTGACACACACACACAAACACACACACACAGGTTTTCAGAAGGGTGACTTCACATCGTAGAAAGCTTACCAAACTTGATCCTTCAGTCCTCCGCAACAATGGCAGCCATTGACTCACATGGTTAAACCTCTCCTCCTTGGTTTCCTGTCAGAGGGAATCTCCAAACAGGCGTCTCGCAGACTATGTTCAGATTACAGAAAGGACGAAGAGTGTATTTTTCTTCCTATTATTCAATATTTGTATGTTGTGGCCCTTCGCACATCACATTTTCTGACCTACAGAAGCAATAAATATGCAGGTGATGCTGATTAGAAAAAACAGAAGTCCACCCAGATGTTTTGATGGAATAGAAAATCTGTCCAGCTGTTAAATGCATTTTGATGTATAAAATAAAAAAATTCCTGAATACAACAAACTATCGTTTCCCGGTTTCGCTCATGCTACAGGTTGTTTTAAGACACTGATCCAAGCACAGATGAGTTCCAGCTTTAATCTGAACTTTTGTGAGCTTGGTTGGCATCTCACCGAAGTTTAACTTGCTCAAAGCCAGAATGCATGAAATGTTTGCTTTACATATTCAGAACTTGTGTGAATTCTTTACTGCTTGTCGATATCAGATTGGGTCCGTCCTGATCCCGATCCTAATCTGCCATGTCTTGAGAAAAGTCCCCTCGAACAGATTCCAGGTCAGATTACTTGACTGCGACTCTTAATCTGTGACCATTGAGGTGATGAAACCAGAGCAGTGCAGGTTTCCTCCAGCTGTGCTCAGCCTGCTTTGTCACCTCCTCCAGCACAAACCTCAAGCTTATCCACATCAAACTTTTTTTTTAAAGTTCCTGTGCAGACACACGTGCACAGCCCTCAGGTGAAATTACATCATGCTTCAGACATTTTCCCTTCTTCTGTTCCCAATCTGTTGCTTTCTGTCTTTTTTTTTTCCACTCTGAAGACACTGTTAGCAGCAGAGTGGCTGTATGTTTGCTACTTCGAATAAGTCGTCACTGCACAATGTGATTGTGTCAATGCAGGGAGTGAATGTGCGTCTGTACTGTTTGTGCGTGTGTGTGTGTGGAAACAGAATACTTTGTTTAGTGGAAAAAAGTGCCACAGTCGTGCTTATGTTCACTTTTTGAGTCTTTAGTATCATTGTTGGCCTTTCACCTGCAGTTTTCTTCACTTTTGCAGCCCTGAGATGTTGCTGTGCTGATGTAGAACACGTAGGCATGAAGAATGAGAAGTATATATTTTATCCAAAAAGATATTTTATTCTTGGACACAAGAGTAGCATTCATTAAAACATTTTACGTGGTCCTTGGACAACAATTCAACTTGTAGGAGTATTTTCAGTGGCCGGACTGACGATTGTCCTTAAATTGTGAAAACTGCACAATAGCTGCATGACGCAGAGCCCTGATATGGGCACGAAACGACACGGAACAACATGGTGAAGGGTATTGCTTGCCTTGATGACATGTTGGAGATTTAACCAGAATGGAATGCTACTATTTCCACCCAGCTTGACATTTTACATGAGTGAATATGCTGCTCCCTGTGACGCACGCATGCACACATCACAATGTCGATGCTGAAACAATATATCATGCAGCCCTAATTTCTTCCAGCAATAGACTATTTTTTCCATCATTTTCTCACTATTTTTCTTTCTTGTTACATCCTTGTGACTTATTAAAAAAGGAAATAGGTTGTCAACAACATTGACATATTAGACAATATTGACATGCTTTTTTTTTTATAACCCAAACACCAATGTTTGGCTTAGCGGTTTCCCCCCAGTTTGGATCAATAATCTGCACGCTTTTGCGTTTAAATTAAGATCCAGATGTTATAAGTAAAATAAAAAACCCTGTGGGTCTAAAGGACTCTGTTGTTGTAGTGTTTCACTACGGCTCCTTACAGGGTAATCTCCAAAAGTCACTTCAGTCTATTTGTGAGAGTGGAATGAAATGCATTCAAATTATCTGCATTTATCTTCACTTATCTTATCTTTAAAATGAAGTAAACACCTTTTGAACTCACCTAACCAGCTCACTATGGCTGCTGCTTCCTTTACCAGTCCTTACTCGTCATATTAACTGTTGTAAAACCGAACCGCCAATTATTTATCAACAGTATTAAATAAAAACTGGTAAGACTGGTCTGTTTGACCTGAGTCGCCCATTTTATTTCTCTGCCAGGGAAATAAAACACTTGTTGACACCAGAATTGATTCAGTGCTCTGAATGCTTAGTTTCATCTAATTTATGTCTCAAAAAAAGCCTCTATCGTGTGTCTAATATGTTTTGATCATTTACATTTGGTATTTAGAGTTGCTGATACGATAACAGGGCTGATTGCGCAGGAGCAGCGGTTTTAGTTATCGCACTGTTTTTTTTAAAATTTACTCTATTGCTCTCCCAGTTTAAAGCTTTCATTGTGGATTTTTCTTTTCAATAGTTGATTCATTATCTAACATTAATGTGTCTGACAATGGATTTAAGCAAAGGGTTTAAAATTTGCATTACTAGTCTCAGTCCATCTACCTTTAAAATCCCCTCATGTCGCCTTCATTCATTCTAGGGTGTGGTCAATGAAGTTGTCTGTAAAACTATAAAAAGCAATACAGATCATTGTTATTGGTATGATCTGCCTGTGTTTTTCTGGAGATGTCCATTAGTTGATTGTCCTCAAACAGAAGAGATGCAGCCAGCATGGCCCTGTGCTGTCCTGTCCTGCACTGCCACAACCCTAAATCCCCCCCCCCCCCTATCCTTTAAGCAGCGAGCTGACCATCTGTTCCAGGCGCCCGGCCCTGTAACTCAGTGCTCAAAACACACAGACACACATAGTAGAGTCACACAAGCAAGGGAACACATCACAGTCAGTTTTGTACCAGTCAGTGCGTGTTTGGATTCAGCCGTACGCAGATGGACTGAATGTTTTTTCCTGAGGTAAAAAAAAAAAAAAAAAGGTGGCGTGTGTGTGTTTTTCTGTCTGCATTTAAAGGGGAGGGGTCCTGTGTGCATGTGTTTGCGTGGCTCATGGTTATATCAAAGTTGCTGAGGCGACACATGGCATGAGAGCTTGGATACGGGGCGACAGGAAATGACCAGGAGTGCAGCATTGTATCATTTCCCTGTCCCTGAGTCCTTTGTGATCCACTCCGCAGCACCAACTTTATGTGTCCCTGTTCCATTTCCTGTTTTTACTTTTTTTTTTCCTGCTGCGCTCGTGCAGTTTGAAAGTAGGCGAGATCTGTTTTGTTTTTTTTTTGTTTTTTTTCATGTTTTCTGATATTGAAGACAAATTATGATTCGTGCAATGACAAAGGGATGCATTTGAGTTACGTTGCATTGCTCATCAATCTTCTACTAAAATTCAGAAACAAAAGGACTTATCAGATCCCTCTGTTTCATTAACATAAAGAGATAGAAAGGACGAAGGTAAGAAGACCAATAAAATAAGACTTCAGGATTAAGATGGTGAAGTCAACCTAAAAGTGCTGCTGACAAAACACCTATTTGTGATGTACTTTGGATTTGATTTTTTTTAAATTTGCCTTTTCTCCATTAATACCTGGTCAGAAGTAAAAATTTCAGGAACACTTATTAAGCAACCATTTTAATAATTGTTGTAGTCATTGTTACCTCTGCCAAGGAGGTTATGTTTTCACCTGTGTCCATTTGTTGGTTGGTTGGTTTGTTTGTTTGTTTGTCACCAGGATTACCAGAAACTACTGAATGGGTTTCCAAAAAACTTGGTGGAATGATGGGGCTTGGGCCAACCTAAGAACCCATTAAATTTTGGCGTGGATCAGGAATTTTTTTTTATCTCTTTCTTTAACATTGCGAGATAATGCATTTTTCAACATTTTCATTAATTTTCCACAGAATAATGCATGGATCTTGTTTTTTTTTGTTTTTTTTAAAGCTCTTTATAGACCAGAATGCAACACGTTTGTCTTTGATTTAAGAGGGGAAACTTAAGCGGCACATTACGTCAATCCTTTCTCGACCTGCATGGAAAGCAGTTACCAGCTGATAGCAACAAGTCGGAGCCCATTCCTCTGCTTTGAAAATCAGTATCTGAAGTCAGTGAGAAGTTGCAGGAAAGTGGGTTCAGCATAAAGACAAATTACAGCACGTCACATCATGGAATGCATTGAACTCTTCAAACTGAAGATGATACTCAACACTGTAAGACTATCTGCGTTAGACAAAAGGAGAAATGCATCGGCTAGTTATCGTTTGAAGAGGTGATGATGGTCAATAGAACAATTATGCCCTATTGCCTAACCCTGTCTGCTGTATGCTTGTGTGCATTGTATTCCTGTTAAATTGGCTCCTCAAAAATAACTTGAGGTTCATTCAGATAAAGTTCATCGAGTGTTTGTGCGTCAGAACTCCACAAATCCCGATGATAGCAGAGAAATCAGAGAGCAGCATCTCAGCCATCAAACCCCTCTTTCTTCCTCTCTCTCTTCGGCCTCTCCTCACCCCATGATGTCTCTCTGCTGTGTATTAAAGAGGGAACTTGTGAATGGCGTGATTGTGTATTCAGTAAAGAGGATGGCAGCTGCCGAGCTTGGTGTTGGGCTGTTGGCAAGAGCTTATGTGTGTGCTCGGGAGTGTGTATGTGTGTTAATGGTAATCCCGTAGATCCCGATGACTTATCCTTTATCCTTTATGAGTATGCATGTCAGGCTCCAGCAAAAATAATTTGGCCCTTTTGTAGATTGCATAATAGCACATGAGGTCTTTGTGTCATAATCTGACAAATTTTGTAATCTGACAGATTGCAGAGGGCTATGGGCTGGTTTTAGATTAATAGTTGGCAGAAGTCTGCTTTATTACAGAATGATTCTTGCGAGTGCTTTACTGTTCATTTTGTTTGATATGTAATCTAACTTGTGTGAGATTTTGTTATTTACTGTAGTGTTGATCTTAAATCAAATAATATTTTTTATTTTAGACCAACCTTAAGTCTTCAGGGTATTGATCAGTGTTTGTGTCTTCCTGTTCTGTGTTACAGTGGGAATGTCTTGAATCGGTCGAATCCTCGTAAAGGACGTGCCAGTGCCGGGCTGCTGCTAATGGGAACTCCTGCTCCGCCATGAGTGCTCGTGATGGCGTTGGTGGCTTGGGCACCCTGGGCCGGCGGCAGCGCTTTGAGAACTCAGAGTTCACCGTGCGCATCTACCCAGGCGCCCTGGCCGAAGGCACCATCTACTGCCCGATCAGTGCTCGCAAGACCACCACAGCCGCTGAGGCCATTGAACGTGTCATTGAACGGCTGCAGCTGGACCGCACTAAGTGTTATGTTCTGGCTGAGGTGAAGGAGTTTGGTGGGGAAGAATGGATTCTGAACCCCTGCGACTGTCCCGTGCAGAGGATGATGCTCTGGCCCCGTGTGGCACTAGAGCACCGCCCGTTGTGTGGTGGCGAGGATTACCGCTTCCTCCTGAGGCAGAAGAACCTGGATGGCTCGATCCATTACGGCGGCAGCCTCCAGATGTGGCTGCAAGTCACAGAGGAGCGAAGGCGCATGGTGGAACGTGGACTGCTGCCACAACCTGATTCTCAGGGTGACCACGCAGATCTGTGTCACCTGCCAGAGCTCAACGAGCGCTCGCTGCTGGACAACCTGCGCTCGCGTTTCCTCCAGGAAAAGATCTACACTTACGTTGGGAGCATCCTTATCGTCATTAACCCCTTCAAGTTCCTGCCCATTTACAACCCCAAGTATGTGAAGATGTATGATAATCATACACTGGGAAATTTGGAGCCACACATTTACGCCGTGGCGGATGTGGCTTACCATGCCATGCTGCAGAGAGAGACAAATCAGTGCATTGTTATATCTGGGGAGAGTGGCTCTGGGAAGACGCAAAGCACAAACTTTCTCATTCATCATCTGACGGCGCTCAGCCAGAAGGGTTTTGCCAGTGGAGTGGAGCAGATAATCTTGGGGGCGGGGCCAGTGCTAGAGGTAAGCAAAAACACTTGCATTGTTTGTTTCAGAAAAAAACAAATTTGTTGTTTGTGAATGAGCTCTTGAGACTAAAATCTTGGCCTCGAGTCAGACCTACGTTACAAAAATGACGACTTGAGACTTGACGGATGTGAGACTTAGCTGACTTGAGACTTGAAAGCGAAAATGTTTTTGTTTTTTTCAGCTAAAGAAAATTTCCAATTCCTGCCTCCCCCTGATTTGCATTAAGTTATCCATGCTTTTATTTTCTCACACCTCAACCACTGTAATGCACTTCATGCTGGTATCCGTAAGAGCTCCCTTCACCGACTCCCAACTAGTGCAGAAAGGTGCTGCGCAAATTTAACTGGCACCAAGAAATATGAGCGTATCACTCACTCTGTTTTTATTTCGCCTCGATTGTAAAATTTTACTCCTCACTTTTAAACCTTTAAATGGCCTTGCCCTTAAATGACATTACAGATTTATTGACCCCCTGTGTGCCTGGGTGTTCTTTAAGATCGGTGGATGCAGCTCTGCTGGCTGTTCCAAGACCCCGGCTCGTGACCAAAGGTGGCTGGGCCTTTTGTAGTCAGAGTCCCCAAACTGTGGAATACTGCCTATTGAAATCCGGCCAGCAACATCATTATATAAGTTCTTACTCTGTAAAAGCCTGGATCAATTTCAAAACAAAAACAAGACAGTGACAGACGGGCTTGCACTTTGCGTATAATGCTGCCAGTGTTTATGAGCTGAATTGGCTACATACAGTAAGAAGAGACGTATAGCATCTATAGATATTCATGTTACATCAGTAGATGTAGGCTGATTCATAAAATTTTTTATTCTGGATTTATGTTTGCTACAGTTTGCCTGCATAAATTTATTCCTGCTGCAATACTCGACACGACTTGCTGTGAATGAGATTCTGTGCAGCTTTTAACATGAGTTACACAACAGTGCTCAACCACAACTGTCTCTATGGTTGGCCCGGAGTTGTGTCTGCCCCCATACAGAGGTTTATTGCACTTTCAGTCCAGCTGTGTGGGGATTATGCGGCACACAGAGGAACTCTCTATCTGCATGCAGCCAGTGGCCTATCAGTGGTTACAGTCGTAGATTCTTGTTTTTGTGATTCCTGCACAGTGGAAAGATTGTCTCAAGGTAGACCTCGCAGAGGCCCAGCCAAAGGTTGTGAAGGAAACTGGTTGTTTTCATATCACTCAAGACATTCCGCTCATATTCTTTTTCTTCTTCAGGGACCTGTCGCTTTAATGCACCCAAGTCAAGAGTCTTTGACAAGTTCACAACCGCACATTGCTTTCTCATTTATCTTCAACATCAACTAATTCCTAAAGGTTACGTAACACTTTTCAACTGTACGCACAATGCTGCCACTCAGGAAGGCAAATATTGGCTTATTGTGGAGAGCGTTGTTGTATTTTATAAAGGGTTGTATCGCTCACTGTCACGGCTCCTGACCGCCAGCTGTTTACACTGGATTCACTTACAAAGAACAGGGCAGTGCTCGCAGAAATGCATACATTTCTTCTGGTATTTCTTCACCTGTGTTGAGTCAGCCAGGACTGTACAAACATGTTCAGTGCCTACCAGCCAAATAATTGAAGTTATCTTGAGCTTATGGCCTCCCTACCGAAGGGGATGCCAGTTTTAAATTGTTTATTACAGTTAAAATGCTGATGTATTTATTTCATATGATAAAATAAAATTGTGCCAGCATCAAAGTCAAGTTGAGCACAGCAGCTTCGAAGCCAAGTTAAAAGGTAACCAGCAAGACAACAACCTTTGCAAAAAGTAGCTCTAAACGCCGTTTTATTGCTCTCAGGAATGCCATTAATTGGTGCACCTCTGGGGTAAATGTGTAAGCATATTGGGTTAATCGTCAACGCAGCAACACGAGTGAGTAGTTTTGAGTGCCGAGGAGCAGCCTTTAAATGTTTGCACAGTAAGATTGCGTATTTGACTGCCAGTGATTGATGCCAAGACTGGAGCTGCGGTGCTACTGCAGAGAGTGATAGAGGAGAGGAGGGGAGGAACAGCCGCCAACATTACCTCATGGGAATACTTCATCTTCATTTGCTCGTAGCTCCTCACTCAGGAAAGTAGACGAAGAAGCACCGGATGAATGATTTCTTTATGTAATTCATCTCCTTCTTTAATTGTGTGCCGCTATATTTCATCACAGGATTTTGGCATTGATAAGAAGTTCAATGTCATGGCGGTGACAGTAAAAAAAAGTATTGACCTCTACTCGAGTTAATGTTCCCTCATCTTAATGAAAAGAGCTTTAAGTTTAACCTTGACTGGCCATTGATTTCAAGAGCTGTGCCTCAGTTGACTTAAAGGAGAACTTCACCGATTGTAAACATCAAAGTCTTTTTTACAGTTCCTATAGGGAGTACTGCTGCATAAGTGGAAAAAGTTATATAAAGCCTCTAGTGTCCAGAGGGAGGAGTGAAAAATCTGATTGCCTCAAATGATGTCGCTTGAGTCAGTGTGTGATATCACGTAAGCCTGTGTTGGCTATGGAGTTAGAAAGAAGTGAGCTTATTAGACCTCTGTGGCCTGCTCCTCATCTCTGCTTGAGGCTAGCGAATTGAGGCTACATTAGCATAACACACCTGAATCCAGTATCATATCAGGTCAGTGAGCCCCAAATTAAGTCACATATTAAGCAGGAAAAAACAAACCTCATTGAAGAGGGTTTATTCTAATAACCAGAAGCCAAGAAAGCTACTATTAGACAATCAAGCACTTTTGTTTTGATAGATTTGTTGAATTTTATTGAATTAGTATATATGTGAAATTAATATATGTGAAAACATCCATGTTTACATCTTCTGCAATGAGCACTTGATTTACATTTTCAGATTTTTGGACAGGTCTTGACAAGACATCATGAGTTAAAGCAGATCATTTTAGTATGTAAAGCTAAATCACAACAGTAAGTTTCCATCAAAAGTTTGAGGAGTATTCAGGCCTATTTTTAACAGCAACCCAATACAAACACCATTGTTTACTGTTGGCGTCTTCTTTACTCACTTAGTCTCAGTAACTTGGGGTTTAATTTAATTAATTTTCCATCCCACTTCCTGCCAGTAGAGACTCTTCCAGTTCATCATTCAGAAATGACTGACGTAAAAAACCAGGACAGCGTTGAGCCTGAAGTAAAACAGCACTGTAGCCGGACAAAGCAGACTGTTTTTCTGCTGTCAGTCGAAGGGCAAACTCACCCCGAGGCTTAAAGCGTAAAGAGAGGTGTTTTGTTTTGTGTTTTTAAACTTCTTGATAGAGGATATCACTTACAAGAGGTTTTGGTGTCTTTGGAAACCAGCCAACAGCTGCAGCTATGTGGTAAGATCCTGACAAGACCTGTCGCTCAAGTGCTTCAATTAATAAAACTCAGCTTGAAGGAGATGAAAGCATAAAAGCATGTTGTGCTGGTTAGATAAACAAAGCAAGTTACAGCGTTTTGGTTGAACGTGGATATTATTCTTATTTTGGATGTGACGGGCTTCAGGTTGAAGGGGAATATACCGATTCTACTTATCCTACCTTCAACACCTTTGGACTCCAGTTGACCCTGAATGAAGATGAATACAAGCATATGTGAAATATGACAAATACTTCACCGAATGTTGATTTAGCGCTTATCTGCTGTCTGTCATTCCTGACGTTGTTTACCTTCTTCTTCCAGATATGACTGAAATTGATATTACACCATAAATTCCTTTGAGTACATGCTTACACACTGGAATTCACTGTTTAAAATAGTTTGGGTAGTAGTTTTGTTTCCAGGCCAGCACGGTATGTAGGCGGTTTTGACTCATACAGTAACATAGAAAAACGTTGCTAGTTTACATCTTTTTCCATTGTTTTCCAGTCTGCTTTCTATTTTAAAGCAACCTGCTGCATGAACATGCGTACTAACAAGAAATACTGACACCAACCATGACATTGGACATTAGCTGTGTGGCAATGGATGATAGGCAGCTTTGAAGGAAAGCTCTTACTGCAGGATTATATTATTATATATTATATTAAGGTCCATTTGCTGTCTGTTTCTCTGCCTGATCTCCATTTGTTCAACAGTACTCATCAGTAATGATAGGTTCCTGCAGAAAACTGTGTCTTTGCGAGATCACTGCTGAGTTCGCCCACATCGTACTTTACCTTCTCTCTCTGTTTTCTTAGCTCTTAGTGACATAACTACAAAGGCCAAACAACTGTTGGATAATAGAAAAACGTATGCTCTATAGTTTGGAGATGGATCCAAAGTGGTGCACTTTATTTGTTTACTTATTCGTACTTTTCTTGTAATGCCTAGTCGCCGTCTAGTGTGTAACTACCACCCAGGCTTTTGAATCCAGATGTCAGCCTGTCAAGACTTTGGGTTTTCAGGTGGCTCCCTGACATTTAGGAATGATTGAAAGCAGAGTCAGGGAATGAATGTCCTGAGTCGGTGTGATAATGCAAGATGTGCTTAAAATACAACAGGATGGGGCATTTTGGTAGCCTAACAGTTAACACAACCGCTACATCCAGACCTGTTTTCTCCCCATATATATCTCTACAGAAATAAAGGCAAAATTACCAAAAAAAATATATGAAGAGAATAATACTACAACAACATAATTTAAGAAATTGGGATTTGGGTTCATGTCATTTTATGGTACCAGTAGAAGCCATTAATGCGACCCTATTTTAAGAAGAAACAGTTAATGTTTCAATGTTGTTTTTGACACTGATGATTAGTTCCTGCTCACAGGAAGTACGGTCATTTGTTTTTACATGTGAGCAAAGTGACAGCTTAATATGAGCTCAGCTGTCTTCTGTTGTCCCCTGGGTCAAGAGGGAGAGTATGGGGTTACCTCACACTGCTCGCTCTGACAGTGCATCATCACGATCTGCTTTGCAAGGCCAGGGAGGGGTTTCACAGGGCATCAGTGCACAAGCACAGTTAATGGAGTGTATGTTAGTGGGGTGTTTCAGGGCATTTCAAGGCCCTGCTACTGCTGCTGCTGCTGTTAAGTTAATTAATGGAAACAAATCAACATTTTTGAGCTTTGGACTGGTGGTCAGACAAAAAAGAAGACATCTGAAGACCTCATCATAGGTGAGTGGTGGGCAGTTTTTTTCACCCAAAGGGCCGTACTGACTTCAGCTAAGGGCCACTAATTGGGCTGTTTTTGAACTGACCTTTGTTGTCACGGTATGCTAGCCACTACTATCTTGGAGTCTTTCAAAAGATTCCCATCAAAGAAAGACTTGCTCTGTTTCCCGAGCTTGTATGACAGCATGTAGCTAACTTTTTTTTGCAGATTCCTGGATGGTTGACTGCTTTGTAAAACATTTTGTCTGGCGATTAATTTGGAACATTTTCAGGGCTTTTTTTTTCTCTTTCCCGCGATGACATGTTTGTGGCATAGTTAGCATGCTGCGTCAAAAATATGTCTTGATATTGCATAACTTGAACACTATTTTCTGACATTTTATAGACCAAACAAAGGATTCAACTTATAATTAGTTGTCATTAACTCCCTTGGGCATCTGACTCTACGTCAAAAGCTCTGATGGAGCTCATCTGTATGCCAGCAGCAAGCAGCAGAGAGACAAAGCTGGTTGAAGAAAGACAAACATCCGGCAGATATTTTCTCACGAGCTGGTGGAGACCAAAACAGAGCTTAAAGGAGAGTTAAAGTTGGACATGCATTCATCATGTGACCAGCAGTTTCACACCTCTGCATCTTCTACCTCAATACATTCAAACTTACATATTTAATACCATCTCCCCTGAGAGACTAATACTGAGTAAGATAAGTGTGTAGCCCAACTGGAAAGGGTCAAGCTAGATTTATTGCTCCCTGAAAGTGTCGTTTTCCTCAGGCTTGGGTGGAAAAAAACGATGAGATGACAGAGATGGGGAATCATTGAGCAACATTCTTGTGCAGTGTCATTTCAGTTTAGTGTAGTGTCACAGTGCTGTGTGTGTTCTACTGGGGTGAAACTAGGGTAAAGAGTGTAATCCTGGCCAGTGGTAATGATTGCACAAAGGGCTCGGCCGATAGGCTGCATTCCCCGGTTGAGTAACATACAAAGTGTAAGCCTCAACTGCCAGGTTATCTGCACTGGGCTGTAACGCCATGAATATTATGGACTAAAAACACACAATAGTAATTTGAACAAGCAATTTACCACAGAGTTGTTTGTGTTGCAACTTAAACCTGCGGGACTTTCTTCATATAAACGAACATCCCTTACCTTCTCGCCAAAGGAGTTCACACATTGCTGATTAGGTTGATCACCGCCAGGTAAATCTGTCTGCATTTCGCAGTATAGCAGAGTTTTTAATCCAGTGTCTGTGGTGACATTGCCATGCTGATTCATGGGTAGCGATGCGTTTCAACCATTAACGTAAATAAAGATGGACAACACGTCTCCCACTTCCTCCCATTGTACAAAAATTAAGCCAAAATAGCCGGAGCCCGAGTCCGCACAGTAGCGACACAGTATCCTGATTTAAAACATATATAGTGAATAAGAACACATTAAGCTTGTCTTCTTGTTCTTATTCTCAGAGATGGAGGTTGTAGCAGTTTATATTATCACATCATATCAATATTGGCATTGAAATTTGATGGCAGAATCTTTTATTGTTCTTTTGTTCCACTGAGATCATCTTTGGTTATACTTCAGTGTATAAAACAATAAAGATTGATTGATTACCTGAACTGCTTGATGAGTGATTCTCCTGATCTCATCCGGATGACCACGTCCTTCCTCTACTCTCTATAACCCTCATAACTGTCATTAGTCAGACTCATAAATGAATCACTCTGTCCTTTATTCACCTTCCACGGTGGGAAGTATCAGTGGAACAAACATTTGTGGACATTGACTTTTGTAAGTTGAAGGGTTTGGCACTGATTCATTGATGTTGTTGTTATGTGGTCAGAATGAGATGTTACAGAATAAATATTGTAGCTATCCACAGAAATGTTTATCTTTTATTATAGGAGCAGTGGGCGTATTAATTATCTTCATTATTGATTAATTTGACTGTTATTTTGTGGATTAATTGATCAGTTGCTTTAAAACATAATAAAACTGAAAAATGCACAATTTTCTACAGCCCATGGTGACGTTATGTTTTTTTTTTGTCCAAAGATATTCAATTTACTGTAATGAAAGACCAAAAAAGCAGCAAAAACCATCCAATATTTGGTGTTTTTGCTTCAAAAATGAATGAATGAACAATTAATCACGAACCAAAAAAAAGTTCTGATTAATTTTCTTTTGATCGACTAATCATTTTAGCTCTAATTTTCACACATTTACATAGGAAAAGTATATATCTTCTGTTATGTAAGCAGGTGGAAGGAAATTGCAGTGAAGAGTAAATGTTTTGGTCCATTTGGATAAACATTTTACTCCAGCATACATAAAAAAACTGCAGACTGTGTAATGCCAGTTTTACAGCTTATGGCAACAACTCCAGCTGTTACTTTTCACTCGTTCCAATCTGGTGCCAAGCTGTACACTTAAAGACTGGTACCGCTGGCCGGGGACGAGGAGCACATACTGTTCAAGCAGAGGGTCGTGTTGATACAGCATCTCGCTGTGGCTGTGACAGCTTGAGGTCAGAGGTCACAGAGAGATTTGGTGGAGTCACATCAGTCTCAAACGGGTCAGAGTGTGCAGAGCAGAGATAACTTTATCTCAACTTTTATCCCCCAGTCGGTTCTCTTGCACTCCGCTGGTAAAGTGGTGATAGGAGTTATTTTAAATTGTGTATGAGATTTTCAACATTTCCAGAATTTTGTTGAGGATAAGAAAAGGTTGGCTAATCCTGCCGCAGCCTTCACAGCCGCGGTACATCTGTGCACTAGGGTTGAGCATCTCTGGTGTGAGGCCGATACGATACGTATCTCGATACAATGTCAATGATCCGATGCATTAAAGATACATATGCAGCAACTACCGATGCGATACGATACGATTCACACCCCAATCACGATGCAATGCGATTCAACG
>JBBPCS010000130.1:10522224-10532333 GCA_037974645.1 Hollardia meadi
CTCTACCGATGCACTCGCATCTTGCCCGCGCGTGTTCATGTATCGATACGAATCGGTTAATCTTCCCATCCCTACTGTGCACAGCTGAAATCAATTATTCGATTTGTCGATTAACCGAAAAATCACTGGCATCTACTTTAATAATGGGTTTTTGGTCACACAAAGACTCTTGAATAGGTCACTATTAGTTCTGGGAAGTTGTTGGAATTTTTTTCATACACTAAATAATAATTGAAAAAAGAATCTGCAGGTTAACGGAGGCCCTGATCAGTGCAGATAAATTTTATCAGCAGATTTTTAAAGGGGCAATAAAGTAAGATTTCTTCCAGCATCTGGAGCCTCGTCTCGTTCTTTACACTTTCTAAACCGAACAAGTCAGTCGTCAGCAACAGATATCAGCAGCAGCCCGACAATGTGCCTGTTTGTGTCCCCTCACAGGCTCTTTATTTATGCCTGGGTGTGCCAGAGTTTGCAGGTGCCTCGTCAGCAACGCACGCACGCACGCACGCACGCACACACACACACACACACACACACACCACAGTCAGCACTTGCTGTCTGACTCGACCAGCTGCCCTGACTACACCTGCATCAGAGTGTGAGATAGAAACGAGTTGGACAGAAGAGACTTTATTCTGTGTGAAGTCATGGTGCTAAATTCAGTCACAGTGTCTCTACTCTCTACTTTTTAATAAAAAAAAGTCTTTAAACTTATTTACCCTGGAGCTCTGACTCTCATCAGTGCTTTGATGCCTTCAATTATGGCTTTAATGTTTTGTTGAGATTTTACGTTGTCTGATGAAAAGTCTCAAGTTTATATTCAGTCATTTAGAGTTTGAACAATTAATCGATCCCTCTCTTTGTTATCAACAGAAAATGAATGAGCAACTATTTTAAAAATCATAAATTATTAATTATTTAAGTCAGTTTTTAAGCAAAAGTGCCAAACTTAACAGGTTCTAGCTTCTCAAAAGTGAAATAAAACCAAAAGTTGTTTTTTTTGTTGTCATCTGTGATAATAAACTGAAATACTCAGTTTTGGACTGATGGTTGAACAAAAGAAGACATTAAAATATGTTGATTTTGCCTTTTGGAAATGTGATAATTTGTCAATCTTTTGACATTTTATCACGAATGTATCATTTAGAACGAGAGCTCTCAGCCTTTCTTCCAATGTTTCCCAGTGGCCACTCGCGGTATTGCAGCTACAAATGCCCCTGCGGCCCAAAAAGCATTTTCTCCATAGATCACCATGATAAAAGAGACGTCTGTCACACCGTTGACAGGACATCTCGAACAGCAAAAAGGTTAATTATGACTCTTTCTGTTATGAATGTTTGATCCATTGAGGTTTTATATTTGTAAGTCTTTCCTTGAGCCGAGAAAAGTGATTTAAAAATCTCTGACTTCATCACAATGTAAAGTCTACGGGCCGAGCGGGAACTCGATGGCGGTGGCAGCAGGAGAAACACTACTGTGCATATTCAGTGGGCCGCATAACCAGGAAGTAAACCCGGAAAGCCTGGCAATTCTCATTGGATTGAATAGGCGCCATCTTTGCATTCGGTATCTAGTTCTTCTTTATAAATCTATGCATTTTAAGGACCAAATGAATAATTGAATAAATGAAAAATTAGTGTCCATCTGCAGCTGGCCAGATGTTGTCTTTCCCCTGTCGTCCTCACTTAGAAGAGTGGGTGTTCAGGACTTGTATTAAAAGGCTTTGTGGAAGCCCAGTCATGTCCCCTCTCTCCCCTCTGCTCTGGCAACAACATAAAGAGAGAAAACACATGCTCACAAAGTCTTCTTTTGATGCTTTTTTACACCTCTCAGTTTCAAACATTTAGCAAAAAATCTAAATTTTCATGTATTTATACTGTATAAATCTATTTCTCCTAAAATCCTAGAGATAATGATAATAACAGACTCTGAGACCCCAACAGTTAAAACATTAAACCTCCTCTTGCCCTCCTTCAGAGCTCACAGTCTGTTCCCTGAGCAGATTTTCCATCCTCATGATTTTGAGTATCAATGAAGTCTGTTACATAAGTGCTGAAAGCACGCCCCCTCCACTCCTCACTAGAGTGACATAAATCCTCGCAGGTGACCTCTGTGCTGCGAGGCTCTCATGTGGTTTGTGGTCATCCTGTGCGTCCAATATTATCCAGATGTGGTGTAGCAATACCTAGAGTGAAAAGCTCTCACATCTGGAAGATGGTAGAAAGCATGAGGGATGTTGGGTGCTGCACCGTATATTTTCTGGTAGTTTGTTTTGGATTTATGGATGAGAGGTATATTAAATTGTCTCTGAACGGCAGGTGGTCCCCTCTTCTGGCTCATGTAGGACTGCACTTGAAAATTTTAGGAAAGATAAGATTTAACTTTTGTATCCCTGATAAGTTATCACTGCAGGAAATGCAAAGCAATTATCATCTTCCTTATTCTCTCTCCCTCTGCTCCTATCTTCCTCTGTTGGTTCGTGACTACAATAGTGGTTTGTCTGTCTCCACCGGCCCATCCCAGTAAGAAGATAAGTTGTCACTGCCACATTAAGAATAAAACGCTGTGCTCTGGGAAAGTTGCCTGTTGTGGTGTGAGCGACTCATTAACTGTGCAGAACAGTGGCTCTAAAGAGGCGCTGCGGTGCGTTTAGTACATATGAAGATATGGTTCCCTTCGGTCGTAAAGTTTTTAATAGCCACCGTCATCCAGATATAACAGCTTCTGCTAAATAGACACTGACCTTAGGCTACATATAACAACATTTCCTTTTGATGTTGCATCTTTTTTTTTCATAATCAAAATAATAATAGGGTTTTGGTCTCTTTGGGGGAATTAACCTTGCTTGATAACCCTGTTATTTTCTTGGGGGGGCATGGAGAAATGAATGGAGAGACAGGTTCGACACTCGGCAGAGCACATATTAAAATAAGAATCCACTTATGATATTTAGGTCTGAGGTCTGGCACAATGCCTCCACAACACACTGATATAATGTTTATAAATTGTCCATAAAGATGCCAAAAGAGGAACTGGTTTGATGTTGAGCCATAGATGGGACTGGTATACCGACTTTTTACCACAAGACTTTGGCCTAGCGCAACTTGAAATAAAGATGGTGGTTGCTACATTTCAGGTGCCCATTGGAACCTTGCAAGTCAATGAGTTTTTCACAAGTTCCTGCAAATGTTTCAGGGTAAAACATTTGCTAAAAAATGAAGGCTTTTCTTCATTGAAACGCTTTTAATTTGAAACACATAAAATCAGACAGTATTGACTTTAACAGGGCAAACGGAGCGGATCAAAACACGGCTTCATCCTGAAGTACGAGCGTGTAACAATGCTAGACAGAATGACCTGCACCAACTCGTTACTGAAGAGAGTTCACTCCTGTGGACCAAGTCAGAGTAGCAGAGCAACGCTGTGTGCACAACTCTCAACTCTAATAACACTACGACACAACAGGGAAGTAGCACCCCACAACATGGAGCTAATCGGCTCCCGGGGCTCCTGCTAACTAGCTGCATGCTGCTATATTTCTCCACCTACACCTGACAAATGCCGGTTTATTCGGCTTTAAGCTCCTACACCAGACCAGACCAGTAAAACTGGAAACCTACCAAACCCTGCTGGTCCAAGTATTCACTGGTCTCTCTCCACTCCTATTTGAATCATCTGTTCTCTTAATCATCTTGTTATTTGCAAACTTTGAGAACCTCTCACTGTGTTAGTGATCACATCCACGTCACGACACTTATTGTGAGTGGACGGGAGTGACCACACACAGAAACTAATTAATGGGAGTGTTTACACACACAGGTGGCTTGCTTCAGATTCTTTATGTAGATTGCTGTGGATCCAGATCTTGGGCCAGAAGTATGAAGCAGTTCAAGAGCCTGGCCGATCGGGGCCTTTAGCCTGGTGGTTGTTTCTTCAATCGGCAGTTATTTTTCATTTTCATCTTGTTGCGATCTGTCAGTAAAAGAGGTCATGAGATGTACACACATGCATACGGCCTTGTGTTGATTCTTAGAGGTACACTGTGGTGTTTTTGACCATGCGTGCAGCTGTGGATCAATGTTTAGACGACTGGGTTGTATAAGCAAATGGGTGACGTGGCACACATCTCTGCGACTGTCAGTGGATACTAATCCAAACATGTATTGTAAGGTGGTTGTATGAAATCCCTTGGTTGCACAAGCACCAGCAAACTGTGACAGAGAGGAAGAGTTCCAGCCGATGTCATCGAGGCAGGTTTCAAAATATTCAAAAACTGTACTTTGCCGCCATTTTATTAGGAAGGACATGCATTCAAGGTGTTTATTAATCCTCAAGGATACACAGATGGAACGTGAACATGACTGTGTTTGTTCACAAGAAAACACCACAGGGTACCTTTACGGTACGACTCTCTGATGGGTGCACTGAGGTCATTTTCTAATAGCTTACTTAGCTCTACATTGAAGTGCTGAGGTCAAACAGTGGAGCAGCCCAGCTTCCAGGATAAGATAATTAACCACTTAACTGCAGCCGATATTTAATAGATCATTTCCTTTTTTGTGTTATGAATGTTTTTTTATTCTTTAAGACTGAAAAAAAATAAAATCATGTGTCTGACTTCGGTTTACTACATCTGTGTGTAATGTAAAGCAGAAGAGGAGGAGGACGGATATTCCCGGCACGGGATTGGACAGGGTCCTGATGTTTGTGTGTCTCAGATCTAACTAATTGGATTGACCTCCTTTCTGCTCTGACCACGTGGCTCAGCTTTAGTGTATTGATTGTGCTAAGTCACTCCCCTCACCTGCCTGCATTGTCTTTCTGCCCTCAGCGTAGCACAGCGTTAGCCTAGTGCCGGGCAGCTAATGCTCGACATGTGGCCTACATATGGGCGTGTTGCTGATAAGACCACCTGTTCCGACTTTGCTCCAACACGGCTAGCTTTGTGGACAGAGATTTACTCATATGGTCTGGGTGTTGGCTAATGACAGAGAGGTCACACATGCTGCAGTGTACAACACACGCACAGACACACCCATAGATTCAGCTGAAGTTAGAGCTTATACAGTGTATCTCACTGGGTGTACAGTGTATTTGTTCTGCACTGTTAGTTGGTAGAAGTCAGTCATGATGCGGTGCAGTGTAAGTGTAGTTCTTTAACGGTGTTCGTTAGATAAATACTTGGAGATTCCAGGGAATTAAATGTGTATCTAATAGAGGTAATAATAGAATAGTAATAATAGCGGTAGACTGGTGCCAACAGTACTTTTGGTATCAGCAGAACTTGGGTCCAATAGTTGGCCGATGGCTGCGCAGCCTCATCCCATCAACTTCTCAACTGGAATTATTGACTTTGAGGGGAAAAAAATTGCTCTTTTTTTTAGTTAGTTCGATCAGTTTCAGATTTATTTGTTAATTACATTGAGTTTTATGTTCAGTTCAGCAGTTATCTGATTGGTTTTGATTGATTTCTGGCGGTTTAATTTTTTTTTGCGGGGGTTTGGGGGTGAGTGTGCTCCAAATATTCTGCTCATATATTATTATATTATTTATTATAGGCTTGAAAATCCACTATTGGTCGACCGCTAGTGTGAAGCACAGAATTATAAAATGACTCATGAAAACAATAGGGTGGAAAAGAAAAATGACAAACTTTTCTTGTTTTGTGATAGAAACGTACTTCCAAGGTTTGTGAGGGTTTTTTTTAATAATAAATGCCAATAAAAGCCAGTAAATCACTTTACCGGTCAAGAAGCTTAAAGCGTATATAATCAACATTTCTTTATATTTCTTTATGAAGCTTTATAGCGTAAATGTACTGTTATGATCACTCTCACCGCCCTCATAGCATCGTTTTCTTTTTTGCTCTACCTGCTCAGCACCTAACGGCAGACAGACAAACTGGTGAACATAGAGGAGCATTTAGCAGCTAAATAGATATTTAATTCAGAAGTGGGTAGAGACCAAAACAGAGCTAAAAGAGAGTGAATATTTGCCAAGTGGCCAGAAAACACGAATCCAGATGATAATAATAATGTTGCTCCCTAACTTATGGATGTATAACTGTTAGCCGGCTCACGTCTGGTGTTCCTCGATGAGCTGATGAATAAATTGATAATCCATTACCAAGTGCATAAGCAGCTAAAACCCAAACAGTGCTGACAGTGTTGGGTACACAGCTCAGATTTATTGATATAATGTTATAGATGTAGACGATGTCTTGAAGTTAAGATATTTACAAACTTATCAGGCAAGTTAAATGGTAATGTCAAAGAAATCCCTTTTAGAACTGGCATGTATATGTTTTAATATGCAGTAAGATCATATAGAAGATTACAGATTAGCAATGCAGCAGGTCTTTGATCTATATTCTATCCAGTCTGCTCATGATTCTTGATAAGCTGCTTTAACATGAACAATTAGGATCAGAAATATGCATTTAAACATCCCAAAACTTTTCAAGTGTCACGTTTTTTCTAATTTCCTCCAAAATTTCACCAGGAAGTGTCCTTAACACGTCATCGATCCCCCTCATGTTTCCACTTGTGCTGCAATCATCAGCTCTGATCCTGTGTGCATTCAGCTCGCTGTGTTGAGAAAGTGGGAAAACTGAGGCCCAGCCCGGCAATGTCTGATCTATCATAACAATTAGCAACAGCTTTGCACTGTTGGCGTAAGGAGACTGTTGAGCTTATAAATACTTGAAAATGAGGTTCATATTTCTGTGGCTGAGTAATCCTCTCTGTCCTGCAGTGTGACACCTGAAGTTCATTCAAAGAGCTGTGATTTCTGTCTTTTTATCATCATGCATGCAGCTTCTTTTTATTATTTATTTATTTATATATTATATAATATTTATTATTTTTATATTTTTTATTAACTTTGTGTTTTTTGTCAATGTTAAATATTGATTTTCATCATTTACATACATACATTCAGGGTTGTGTTACAGCCTATAACTGCAGTGTGAAATAAGAAAACAAGTGTGTATATTCACCCTTTCATAGCTCATTTTAATGATTAGATTCAATCTGTAAAGAGTTTCTGATGCACATACATTGAGGTGAGGCTGTAATCAATAAGTATTTTTATCTTAATTATTTAGTCTAAATTGTCAGAAAACAGTGGAAAAGGCCCATGTCATTGACTCTCTTGCTCTTATCTAATCTAATATCTAATATCTTTGGGTTGGTTGAACAAAACATTTAAAATTGTCACCTTTGGCTTTGGGATTTTTTTAATGTTAATTTTTGATTGATTGATTTTCTGACCATATCTGAATTATCGATTATTGGAGAAAATAATCAGTAGATTGATTGCTAATGGAAATAATCATTAGTTACAATGCTATTTGACTTTTCGGTTGAGTAAAGATTTTCCTGCATGCAGCCCTAAAAAAAAGGACGTGATGTCACAGTTCTGATGCATCTAATTAATAAATATTGATCAAAGTGATCATAAGCTTCAGTCTGTAGTCTGGTAATGTGATAATGGTATTAAATATTGTGACGAAGCGTGCCAGAATAATCATTACAATCAATCAATCAATTTTTTACAGTGTGCTTCAGTGTTTCTATCAGAAACATCTGCTTGAATTTGTCCATCGTTTGGGCTTTTATAGAAGTGTGGAAAAGTATGGAAATGTAATGTGACTGTTGATTAGCTCACGGATTAATTGACTAATGATGTTTGGGCTCATTTACTCTTAGAGTTATAAAGAAACGTGTAATTAACACTGTAGATATTTCTGTTGTAGTTGAACATTGTGAATTGGGACGTGATTCCATGTTTTCCAGGACATCACGTCCCTCATCCCTCACCCCATCCCCCCATCCCGCTATTACATTCCATTTCACTGTATGGTGACCAGATTTGGAAAGCTTCTTTCGGAGCATTTCCTCTCTTTCTGCTGATGTCCGGACTGTTTTTGCTTCTCTCTGAACAGTGAGTGTCTCTAGTTATTGTCGAGAGGAACTCATTTTCCCTGTGGCTTTATGGAATTACAGCTAGCACAGCAATCCTGCACGTACAGGAAAAGATTAAATATATCAATTTACTGAGTGTTTCGTGTACGGTTTCCTACTCTCCGCACAGGCTAACAATATTTGATTACTCTATCTTTGCAAGATATTGAGCTGCTGTAAATGCACTCACATTCACATGCACACAGAATGCAAAGAGTTGGATTAAAGTTTCTCTACTCGCCCAGAGGTCTGTCACCGCTGCATACAGTAGCTCCACCCTGTGATCACTCAGGTACACATTTTATATGGACCGACATTGAAACCTACAATTCCCAGTTATCTCATTCAACCCATCATCTCCTGTAGTCGTGATTGTATTTGTGCTGGGCGTTTCACTCCCTGTTTAAGGATAATAAAGTTCATTGGTTGATTTGTGGAACAGTATATCGATACATAAATAGTCATATTTATATATGATATAATGAAATGTTAAAACAACAGGATCAATTTCCTTCTGAAGTTAAAATGTGCCAACTGTAGCATGTTCATCTCTTTTTCTTTTACTTTTGGCTGCAAGTAATCCATGCTGAAAAGTAATTAAGTACATTTCCGTTGACTTAAGCATTTCCATTTCCTGCTGCTTTATACTTTCACTTTTACTTAACAACATTTTATTTACTCCACTACATATATTGGACAGCTGTAGTTAACAGTTACTTTCCAGATGATGTGTTTGCATAAAAAAAACAACTTATAAGAAGCTTAAAAAATATAATGCAGTTAAAAATGAAACGGTTTGGTTTGTGACCTTTTAGAAATAATCTGTTTTGTGTCTTCTCATCATGTTTTATTAGTTGTTCGCGGTTCCACCAACGAGACATTTGTCCTGCAAATGTCGATAATTATTCAAATCATCCACAAAAAAAGTAAAGATTAGGAAAAAAAAGTCCGTAAATGAATTAAAATGTTTGACAGAATTTTGTTTTTTTCCTAACTGTATACAAATTAGTTAAACTAGCTCCACCTTGAATGGCTCCAACAGCAGAATACGTACATTTACTTTTGATACTTCACACTTTTAATGAAGAACTTTTACTTGCAGTGGAGTGTTTTCCATATTTGTATCGTATATTTACTTAAGTAAATGATCTCAGGTCTTCTTCCATCATTGTAACGACTATTAAAAATGCTCTGTGCCCTCTGAAGGTAAGAGGAAGGACCTCTGAAGCTGCAGCATGTTATCTCAGCAACTTGCTGGCGCTGAGAAATTGCATATTGACACAGGCTTCTGGAGTGAGTGGGATTAGTGTTTGCTCTAAAAGATAGGCCTGTTTTCCTAATGGCTGAGCACATTTACTTAGCACTTGTCAAACACATCCCATACAGGGAGGCAAATTGACTCCGGTCACTCACCCCTCCGTCATCATCAAAGCTCAGCACTGATTGGGATGCCAACAAATCTGCTCCAATACTGTCAATTTAATATTTACATGTGCGGAAATGTAATTTACTGCAACTATGAAGCATGAGAGACTTTACATGTTGATTTAACCACATTTTAGAGATCAATAATTTACTGTCTACTCCACAGCTGGAGTTAATAGTTAACTTGGGAAATAAGTTTTTAAGTACAAAACAGTATGAACTCATAATTAAAAAAATTAAAGTATATAGAGTAGCTGTATGGCCACAGCATTAAAACACTTTGTAACAGAAAGACAGTCCCAGAATGAGTCCTTTTCATATCTCGGTACATTTCCTTCTGTAGTTTTGCTTTAATAATGTTTCATGTGCAGTTATTTTACCTTTAGTTTTTTCACTGATGCACATGCTTGTGTGCCTTTATGTCTTTCTTTAAACTTCCCCACCAGACACGTTCTTAAGTACATAAAAACACTAAAATATTTTATTTTAAAATGGTTTTCCCATATGAAAAAAGGTTTTTTTTAAAAAACCCCTGAAAAGGGTCTGGAAGCTCATCTACTCTTTCTTCCACATTGAGAAATTCTGGATCTATGAATCACAGGCCTCTGGCCCCGCCCACCACCACTGTTTATGCTAGGTTGACCGGTGAAAGATCAGTTAGCATCAAGATGGCTAGTGTTAGAGGAAACATGGGAGAGATTCAGCCATAACGTTACATGT
>JBBPCS010000130.1:10536113-10547328 GCA_037974645.1 Hollardia meadi
CCCCTGCGTTAGTCACCTCTTATTGAGATGGATTGCTGTCTCCAGGGCCATAGACACCTGTGTGTGTGTGTGTGTGTGTGTGTGTGTGTGTGTGTGTGTGTGTGTGTGTGTATTCCAAGAGGACCTTGGTCTCACAGCTGCTGCACACTTTTGACCTCTAACCTTTACGTTGCAGCTCGATGCCCTCGGAGAAGAAGTGCACACATACAAACACACTCTTAGCCAGAAACAAACTGGGATACATGAGCTGTTATTATTCTTTTTACTAGTTTTTGCTTTTGTTTTAGCCACGTTAGCAAAGCGGCTCGAGGGAATTTGTACAACACACTGGTCTCAACAAGTAACAGGATGTGGTAGAGATATTCACGCTCTCCAAGTCCCGACGGTGATCATCTGACATTTAATTTAGCACCAATTTCTCTATTTGTCTAACACATCATTTGATAAAAACATACCTCTAAAATGAATGACCGAATTTCCGCCGTCACTTCTCTCTTTCAAGTTTTAATTGACACCATCATTGCAGGCTAACGTAATAAAAATCCTGTTGATATCATTACATGCTAAACATTTGCTTGTTACCTGAATATGTTAAATATCAACAAGCTAGTAGTTTGCATGCTAACATGCTAGATTTTAACATGCTAGAAGTTAACTGTACGGATATTAATGTGCTGCTGTTGCTAACTCGCATTGTAACAGCATTTTATGAAGCCAACTATTACTATGATAATATGCTAAACATATAAGGGCTGATGCCTGACGAGGTGAACTGGAGTCACTTTACCAAAGGGGGAAAAAAAAGATAATTCATTTATATTTTCATATGTTTTGCAATCAAAATGTAAAGTTTTTCACACATTCGCCCAGACGTTGGTAAAATACTTGCTAAAATGTTAACAGACTGCCAAGCTAACTGAATACATATTGATGTCCTGCTGTCGAGAAATAACATTTAACTATTTAGCATGGTAGGTAAGAAGCTAGTACGGTAAACATTTTATCCCTTTTAACATTAACTCCTGCATAACTACTATTATAGGAGTTAGTTTGCTAGCTCTGAGCTTGTTGCTCACATTAGTGAGCTAATATGCTAAATGAAACGCAATGAAATCTTAAGGCGTGCAAATGTGTACAGAGGATAAGGTACCAACATGTAAGAATTTAAGAATAGCAAAGTTGTCTTTCTATTTGCAGTTTTGTTTTGTGTTATGTGGATATAAGCTTTTACTCTTTTTATAATGCTAATGTCTTCCCTGCTAACCATGTGCTAATTCACCATTTCAAGAAGGAAATACTCTTCTTGACTAACTTTTTTTTCTCTTTTAGAAACTACCATGTGTTTTACTACCTGCTGGCAGGAGCGAGTGACGAAGAGAGGAAAGGCTTTCACCTCAAGAAGCCTGAAGAATACCATTACCTCAGTCAGGTGGGACAGAAATATCATAACAACACGTAATCTTGTCCTGCTGTGATCAGTTTCTGTTTGAGTGTTTATGTCTTCATGAGTTTTGTGTTGTTCACTGTGTTTGCTTATTTGTAAAGCCGTGTATGTTTGTGTGTGCGTCTGTATTGGTGTCATCTACTGGTCCTAAGACCAGCAACACCAGTACAGTTACCTCTGTGTTTCTGCGAACAGAAGAAGAGGGAAATCAGGACAAAAAGGAAACGCATTCCACTCATTTCAACATCTGCTGTATAGTCTACACACACACACTGATCTCTTCACTTGTTTTAGAGTGATGGGTAGGATTTTAAATGTCTGTGTGTGTATTAGTTTTACCAGTGTAACTGCATGTGTTTGGGTTTTTCCACTTCATTTACCTTTGACACATGCACTCAGGCATCCTCACCCCTTCACCACCACTGACAACAACAACTAACACACACAAAAACAGTATTTGTCACCTGTCACAATGAAAAAGGTTCTTTATAAAAAAAAATGAAACAAAGCATACATCCACATTATGCGTATGGATTGTGGATGTTGTCTTAAACTTGTCAGATCTCTTCCTCTGGGCTTTGACGGTCAGACCAAGACAACCAGTGACCGGCTCCCCTCCTTCGAAAATCCTTCCGCCCACGCAGAAGCAGGCAGGGAATTCCTTCCATTCCTCCCGGCCACTGATGTGCACATGCAAAAACGCACATGCATACATAAATACATACGCACATCCTTGCGCTCCGTCGCTCTTCCTCGTTCTCTTTCATCCATTCTGTGGAGTTACCATACAAGAAGTCACTCTTGCAGCAGCTCAAGCTCTCGCATAAATTTCACAACTATACAATCAAGACGAGTTGTTTACAAGTGATGTCAACATGTTGCAGTTGCAGTGCGTTTTGTTTTTTGTTTGTCATTAATTTTTCACATCCTGGTCCTTCATCATAATTCATTCTAGCCACGCCTGTGGTTTTGCTTCTTTTAATTAACCCACTAACCACAAATGTACATTTAACTGGCCACTGTCCAAGGCAAGCCATACGTTTTGAGATTGATTTCCTGACTTGATTTAAAATACTGAATTACAATTATTTTGAAGAGACTTAAAACTGTCTTTTCTTTACAATTACATGAAAGAATACAGTGAGTGTCCTTAATTTTTTTTTAAATTTCCCCCCAAAGTTATCGTGTGATACTGCAGTTGTAAGTTGTAAGCAAAACTCTTAAAGGTGGTGGTGTATTTAGGGACACTCAGACTAAGTGACTGCCAATTTCTTTTCTTTTTTGCCAAAAAAAACACTAAAATCCAGAAAGCATAGACGAGCAGACAAGGATGTTGCGTGAAAAAGGATCATATGAATCTAATTGATTGCAAATGTCTCTTCTCGATGACTTGGAGAAGAATTTTAAATCAGTTCCTGCTCACAAACTGGAACACCATGCAAACCTATAATTACTTTAACATTAAGCAGCGGTCGTATGCTGTGATAGATTTCATATTTCAATGGAAATCAGTGATTTCCTGGAGGAAATCAATCATAAAAACTCATGGTACAGTTTTTTTTTTAAATGGTCAGCTGTTGTAAATTAAAGCCAGTCATTTATTATGCATCCTTAAAGTGCATGTGTGCTTTCTATTCTCATCTTCTGACCCTGCTTTAATGACTCGATGTGTTCAGTCATGACCTGACATGTTATCGTTTAGTGTCTTTGAATGCTTTTTGTGTACAAACGTCTGTCATCAGTGTCTACCTTTGCCTTTGAATGTATGACTTACATCTGCCTACGTGACATTAGTCTGTGTGTGTCTGTATGTAATGAACCGAGCCGTAAAGTTCAGCCATTGCTTGCATCTTAACAGCTGTTAGTTGCGCATAAATCTGTGTACACGTTTGAGTGTATTTGTTGTCAGTGGAATGCTGCTGTCTAACCGTAACCTTCGCCCCCCCCCCCCTCTCCTCCCTCCCCCTTTAAACTCTGCCTTAACATTTCCAGATGACAAAGTCAACCCGCCAACTGCACTGGGACAGTTACTATGAGAGTGAACCGGTCAGTATCTGTGCCTCAGCTGTGTCTGTACTGTCCGTGTGTCTGTACGTGTTGGAGAGACGTCAACAAGTAGATTTACCTGCAGCCCAAGCTACACTTCCCCCGCTTGGTTGCACACCTTCTCCCTGCGCTTCTCCCTCTCCGGTCGTTTTGATGCTTTTTGGATATTTCCCGGTTTTGGTTTGGGTTGTGTTCATTTTTTTAGTTTTTTTGCTTTTCCCTGTTGTGCTTGCTTCTCTGCGTTGGTATGTCTAGTCATACCCTGGCCACTGTAGCTGCCTGTGTTGCTGTAACCTGTGTGACTTCTTTGATCATTGACAGTGCAGTGGTTTCTAGTACCCACAGTGAAATCCTACATGTGTAAGATGAAGTCTTAAATCCCAGTCGAAGGCATCTCAGGAGCTGAGACGCACTCTATTAGGATAGCTACACATGCCTCACAGACCTGAAACAACGTGTATTCTCTGTGTATTATACATGACATTTGGTAAAGAGTTTAATCAGGAGCTGCTGACAATGCTGCTTAGTGTCCATGACTCAGAACACACATTTAGATCAAGTTAACATAGACACTTGGCAGCAGTTAAATCGTCCCAAGTCCAAAAGGCTCAGCAGAGAGTGAACATGTGTGCTTGTGCAAAATGCAAGCGTTAAGTTGTAGTTACTGTTGATTAGAGACACAAACGACTAGTTATAAATAGTGAGTTGATAGTTTTCCCGAGCTCAGGAAGAATAAAAAAGAATGGCGTCTTTCTTGAACGATCGTTCATCCGACTTCAAAGTTCAGTATCTCTATTAAAACTGGCCTGAATTGAACGTAATGCACTGAAGCCACAAGCCATGTGTGAGTGTCAGGACGACTGGTGTCACCAGATGTCCTGAGTGATCCGATCACAAGAGGACAGCTCTAAATACAGGTGGGAACGCACCAGAACCATCTGAGATCAGATCAATTCAATTCAATTCAAGAAACTTTATTTGTCTCCGGGGGGCAATTAAAAGTCACACAGAGTAGCTGTACAAGAATAAGAATAATGCCGACACAAACAAAGCAAGCAAACTATACAGATTAAGATGATGCCATGTGAAAAAACAGCATCAGTGCAAATGTTACTGCAATCAAACAAACAAGAGCAGCATCAGTGTAAATAATTTTTTTTTTTTAAACAAACAAAAACGTGAAGATAAACGTGTGTATATGTATGTAAACAGGTGTGAAATGAGATCGCTCAACTGATTGAACTAATAATTCCCCAAATTGGACAAACTTGAGAGTTGGACAGTGAGGCGAAACTTAATGAACCTTGCGAAACACCTATGGCAATTTCTAAATCATCTGCGCCTTCTTATAAATTTGACATTAAATACATCAAGTCTGCTGCTCTGTGCATCTTGCCTGCCAACATTTAGCAGCTGTTGCACACTGTTTCAACTGATGGATGTTAATACCCGAAGTGAACGGGCTCTTACTCGCAGATGTGCCCGGTTGTTCTCTAGCTGTAGTTAATGGCGGAGCTACAGTATATTTACATGCTCACACCTCTCTGGATTGCCACAAGTTATTTGTCCAAAAGACACACACCCTCACCTCTCAGTCACTGGGTCTGATTGGAATCACACTTGTCTCTGCAGCAGAAACGTTGTGATTGCATGATGTCAATGATCAAAACAAGTCTTTGGGATTTGTGTTGGGATTTTTTTTTTTTTTTGTTGTTGTTTTTTTTGTGGTGGGCATTAAGGTTTCAGTTTATTTACACATTTGTAACAGTGCACGTTGATTCTTGAGTTTTACTTTCACGCCTTCTATGTTATATTTTTAAATACTGATGATACTGTGAGATGTAGTTTATGTAAACTCTGACATTAGTGAATAGAAAATGCTATAAACATGCAGTGACTGAGATATCAAGAACATTATAATTTGACATTTTCCTTGATTTTCTTCAACGCAGCAAGAAAAATGTTATTACATGTCCGCAAAGGAAACCCCATTCAAAATGGATGCATTTTAATGATTACATCTGGACGTCTCACATGCGTTTTTTACCACATCGGCAGATTGTTTTCACTGGAAAGAGAGGAACTTTTTTTTCCTTTTTTTTTTCTTCTAAATAAATAATTAGATTTCCCTGCTGTGGAAATGTGACACCAGAGTCCCTAATAGTTGGTTCAGTGTGAGTTTCTGCCATGAAGGCAGCGAGCGAGAAGGAGGCACGTTGATGTAAGTGTGAGTCTCCTGTTTGTCTTTCTGGGGCCTCGGTATGTGATAATTATGGCAGCCGGAGTGGAATGGGCCCGTAAAAGCAAAGAGCAGACCCCACATTACGGAGGGTGTATGTAGTGAAGGAGTGTGTAGTTATGTAGTAACATCAAAGCGTGTGTACCCAGTCTGTGAAAAGCACTTCCTCTTGTCATAAACAACTAATCCAGATCCAGATTTATCCACAGGTTTACTCATCCTCGTGTTCATTTGGCTGTTTAATAATGTTTACATTATTTAATACAGTATTTGAATGCTTTGTTTTTTAGTCTCTGAGCGTTGTCATCATGATCTGCACTTCACTGACTAGACCGGAGCGTTGCTGTTCCGTTTGACCGCCGAGCTTCTTAATGATGGCTTATTTTAGTTCGAGTCACTCATTTTATCTGCTTCGGGGCCACTCTGCTCTTCTTTGTTTTAGCTGCAACGTAAACTTTAAACCTATTTTAAGCATCTTTGCTGGACACTCTGTAAACATTAAAAACATTTGGGCACTTTGTATGTCAACACTCTTTAGTGAGTCCTTCTATGCTTCATAGTGACTTGTCATTAGCTCTTTTGGCTTCCAGGCCGGTGTGTCGTAACAGCTGCTGTTATGCTGATCACACCCGCTTGCTGCTCTTTTGCAGGACTGCTTCACAGTCGAAGGAGAGGACCTGAAGCATGACTTTGAGAGGCTTCAGCTGGCCATGGAGATGGTGGGCTTTCTTCCTGCCACACGCAAAAAGTGAGTGACACACACGCATACAAGACGATTTTTACTGTCCCCAATCACAGATTTGTTGGGCCGAGAAGAAAGTTTTTAGTCGCATAAATACAGTGCTCTTCAACATGTCCTTTGCGCTCAGACACCTCAGACTAGTTGGTCACCACATTTTGATGTCATCATCACCACCAGAATCAACATGTGAATTTTAATTTTATCATTATTTCAATCAAAGCTGTACTCATAAAACCAAAGGCCTCAAGAGACTGAGACTAACTGCAGCTACAGACAGTTCCACAGTATTTTTTTCCCCCCGTCTCTTAAACGTGTAGGATCTTCTCCCTGCTGTCGGCCATCCTTCACCTGGGCAACATCCGCTACAAGAGGAAAACCTACAGGGACGACTCGATCGACATCTGTAACCCAGAGGTGCTGCCGGTGGTCTCAGAACTGCTGGAGGTACTGCTACAATATGCTGGGGAGGGTTTTTTATCGCTGCACATTCTCTAAATGTGTAGTCAGATCAGAAAAGGTGGATGCTGTCAGAATCTAACATGATGCAACAGCTCTCTTTGTTTTGATTGTTAAAACACAATGAGTAATATTTTCACAATCACAAAATATGACAAAACTAAGATAAAATAAAACATAATCACTGTGGTTTAAATATTGGCGCCTTACGTAAAGGTTTAGTTGGAGTAAAATGCTTCTGCTCCAGTTGGATGTTTAGTTTTCCATTCTAAATGATGTCATGCACACAAAGAAACTTATATAATAATAATTATAATAATAATATATAATAATAATTAAGTTACCAGTGACATGAAGTGCGACAGCACTTATTTGTATACTGGGTATCTCTCTGTCCGTCTAATGTATTCTAACATATTACTTCTATTTCATTTTAAAGTGATGGAGCTTTGTCTCGTGATCTACCGTTAACATCCATAAAGTGCACAGTGACAGTCGGGTATTCTAGAAATGTTGTTAACATAACTCATTGTATTCACTTTTTCTTTAGTAGCTGTATGTTTGAACTGTCACATCTCCTTTAACTTGTACTAACAGCATGTTTGTGGGACAGTGTCAAGATAGTTTTCATAACAGTGAATGTTGCAACTGTAAATTTTTAAAAGCAATTCTTCAAGCTGTCACCCTGAACTCACACACTGAAACACACTAGAAGATAAAAGGCAACGTGAATGGAAAGTGTCATTTTCCTTTCGAACATGTCAAAACTCTATAATGATCCAGCATTCTCCAGTCACAACACACATTTTTGCTGTTATATTGAATGATGGGTTTTTCATCCTTTCAGTGGAGGCTTAACTCATCCCATTTTCTCTCTCACTGCCATGACCAGGTCAAAGAAGAGATGCTGTTTGAAGCTCTGACAACACGGAAGACGGTGACAGTCGGAGAGAGGCTGATTGTTCCTTACAAACTTTCTGAGGTGATCCTGTTCTCCAGTTGTGCAATATCAGACTAGTGTGCGGTAATAAACATGGTGAATTTGGACACAAAAGTTCCCCACTCGTGGAAGTCCTTACTGGTGAAAAACAAGTCTGCTAATTTCCTGCTCTCAAGTAGAAGTAGACCAGGCAAAATTGCTTGTTTGTGTTTTGAGTACATGGTCATAAATACTTTCTGTAGAAGTAGTTTGGCAGATGTATTGACAAAAGAACATGTGGTGTGCGTCACTGGTTTCTCAACGGTGTGACATTGAGAAGCCATTGATGGAAATACCTCAAAAAAATATTTTCAGATTAGCTTTTGACAATCTTCACAGAAGGCTCAGAGAAATTGCTTGATCTAAACAAAATGTTTTAAAATTAACTTTAGTTTGACTACAGTTCATAGCTTATAGGAAGTGTTTGCATGTTTGCCTTAGTTTCTATCCGTCTGAGCCTACAAGTATGTGATTTAATGGTAGCGTAACCACCAAATCACATCAAGTTAAGTTGGCTACTTTGCTAGCTAGCTACCTTTAGCAGGTGTTGAGCTGTTTTTATTTTCTGCTCCATCATGAATTGACTTAGCTCATTTACACATAGCGACTAGGGTAAAATAAAAAAAACAACAACTTAACTTTAATTTTAGCGATGGCTAGCTGGAGCTATCTCACAAGCTAGCTTTCACTTGATAGCTGCCTCACTTTAGCTTTCATGTTAGCTGTCTTTCTGTGGCAGAGAGTGCAGCCAAAGTGCAGATACTGTGTTGTGGTATTGTTTTTAGGTTTGTTTTGTAATTATTGCAAATGTAAAAAAGCTGTATTTCATGTAAATGAAGTATTTCTATGACATAATATTTTTATATAGTAAAAACAGATGTACGAAAGTCAGAAATTCTATACTATGAAGGTAAGACTATATCAGGGGTTCTCAACCTTTTCTAACTTAAGACCCACTTCTGATTGTTAAAAAACTTTCTGAGAACCACCTTCCAAAATAAATGACAAGAAAAAAAACACAACATGACCAAAAAGACAAAAAAAAAGCAAACTTTTGTTTGTTTCAAAAACCATTTTGTACCACTGCATCTGAGGGAACCATAGCTAGCTGTGATGTTAGCTAGCTGTGACGATAGCTAGCTGTGATGTTAGCTAGCTGTGATGATAGCTAGCTGTGATGTTAGCTAGTAGTGGCAGCTATACTACATACTTTATTCTAAAATATGGTGCTTGAGCCAGACCTAAAACTACATGAGATTCATGAGATTAAACCTTGTTTAAGTTTAAATTAAAGCATCATACTCAGTGGTGCAACTAAAGGCATTACGCCAACTCAATAACATCGCTGCAGGATTGTCTCAAGTTTGACCCAGCCGTGTTTACAGGACAGTGTGCACCAGTCCCGGATCTCCCTCCTCCTCTCTCTGCAGCTCATGAACACACATGAACACACACATACAAACACACATCTGCAGAGTCCTTTAGTCTGTTTAGAGAGAAGCAAAGGCATTTCAAGTCCCTCCACAGTTTTCATTGGGACCCCCAGTCTGAAAACAAACACACGTCACAGTCTGTAGATGAGAGCCGTCTGAAAGAAAAGAGGGAACAACATGGATGTAGCATGCCTCTCCGCTTGAATAAAGTAGTCTTTATGCATGCATCATTTTGTTAACCTGGAAACTTGCCGTGATGCCTAAATATTTCATATTTTTGTGATATTAGATGTTAAATATTTCCTGCACACATACAGCGAGTTGGGTAAAAGGATATTCTTATTTTCCAGTACAAATTACTTGCAGTATTAACTCAGGGAAACACTCTCAGCTGTATTTTACCACAAATTCTCCCAGAAGATGGTGGTGTGTTACACATTACCATAAAAAAAAAAACAGCAACAACCCATAATGGCTAGTTAGATATTTAGGAGACCTTTCATATGAATAAACAGTGATTGTTTTGGTAGCGCACTGGGTGGTCTCCGTGTAAATATTGCTCTAACAGTCACAACAATCTCATTGCCTGTCAAATGAAATCACACACTTTAAAACCTCAAAGAAATCAGAGAGGTTCTGTAATATGTTTTCTCCATTTGCTCAGAGTTTCGAGGCTATTTCCCTCCAGATGTTTAAAATCCAACTCCCTCTAAATAATGAAAAGCGTATGGGTCATTAGACCACAGTATGTATGGAGTCCAACATAATATCTGTCCTGACTCATGGAAGGTGTATTTGGTCTCAGATTGCTAACATATCCTGGATAATTATTTAGAAGAGAAGGAATTTTATCTTCGAGTGGCCACTTTATGGTTTGTTTTGTTTCTGAGGAGCACGGCTGCGGCAAGATCAAATCTTTCCAGAGGATACGAGAATTAGGAAGTTTTTTCTCAACAATTAGACTAGGAAGCTTTTGTCAAGTAATCTCCGTGTTTATGAAAGAACATTGATCCAGCACTCTAGTCTTTCTCAGTCTACATCAGGTTTTTAGGTAATATAAAGACCCTGTGTAACTGATTTTAAAGCTAATGTTTCCATTAGGACATGCCTGAAGTTTTAGCATCAGAACTTGGCAGATGATACTGTCTGTGCCACACACACACACGGATTGCTAGATCTCATGAGCCAACCTGATGAGTGTTGGGCTGACTAATGACATTAATATTGGCTCAGGGATGTCCTGCTGTGGCACCGTGCAGTCTGCCAGCAGGTCTGTAATGTTTGCTCCTGTGCCAGAGTTTTAGTAGAGAATATCAGGGCTAGAGATGTCTGGTTTTTACCTTTTAGGATAACCTAATTTATACATTTTCCAGTTAGACTTTTGAGTGCAGCGAATTGGGTTATAAAGGAGAAATAGGACTGTCTGCATATCTTGAATCCTTTTACCATAACCTCTTTCAAACTGGGCCAGTGTTGTCAGAGACCTTGGCCTTGATATAAATCCATTTTATATCTTTAGATGCCCTCATTCAGTTTTTTTTTTAATGCAGTACCTGTACAAAAGTTCAGAGTTACATGGCCATGCTGTGATGTATAATACAGTGTAAAATGCTGAGTATGAGGGTGTGACACAGGAAGGATGTCTGGAGTTGTAGCATTTGCAAAGTTCTTTAAAAAACAAACAAAAAAACCCAAAACAGTTAACATGAATAACAAGAAACAAAAATCAAAATATACAGTCAGGCACAATTACAGCCATTTTTATGCATAGTCCCCCATTTTCAGAGGCTCAAAAGTAGTTGGACAATTGACTGACAAGCAGTTTCATGGCAAGGTGTGGCCTATTCCCTCGTTATTTCATGACAAATTAAGCAGA
>JBBPCS010000130.1:10547428-10606148 GCA_037974645.1 Hollardia meadi
TCCTGATTGTTTCATTTCAAATCCATTGTGGCGGTGTACAGAGGCAAAATTACAAAAATTGCGTCACTGTCCAAATAGTTATGTACCTGACTGTAAATGTGACAGGTAATGTTACAAATGAGACAAGGTATATGGCTTTATGTAATAAATTTGTGTCTCTCTTATAATCCTTCACATGGAAACTGTTGTATCCCTCATCTTTTTCCTATCTTAATTAACCAGATGTTGTAAACTGAGATATTACCAGTGGGAGGAACGCTAAAAGAGATACTGTATGTGTCCTCCTTCAGGCCGGTACGGTGCGAGACTCCATGGCGAAGTCCCTGTACAGTGCACTGTTTGACTGGATCGTCTTCAGGATCAACCACGCTCTGCTCAACATCAAGGACCTTGTGGAGACCACCAAGGTAGGACGACAAAAAACATCGACTGTCACAAGATTCGAGATTCTGGTCAACTTTTGGATGGCAACAGAACTTTTTCATCCAGGCATCATTTTAAGGTGAAACATTTAGTTTTGTTTCGTGTTGCGTTTGTTTGTCTCCTTCAGATCTTGTCCATCGGAGTGCTCGACATTTTCGGTTTCGAGGATTACGAGAACAACAGCTTCGAACAGTTCTGCATCAACTTCGCCAACGAACGTCTCCAGCACTACTTCAACCAGCACATCTTCAAGCTTGAACAGGTAAGACATTTCATTCATATTTAATGCTTTTCACCGAGAACTATTATGTTACATATTGTAGATCGACCCGCTTAAGTTCTTTGCCTGTGACCATTTCAAAGGAAAAGCCTCATCCTTATCACACAGTGCACATACATTACGGTGACGCTGAAACAATGGAGGAATTCTTTATCACATTATGCAACAGGGTTTAGTGGAGAAGCTGGCGGCCGTATGATTCCACTCACCCTCCCTGTGACCACCCCAACTGAGGATGTATGTTCCCTTAAGTGAGCTGATTAACTTCAAAGGGCTTTTTAAAGTCATGATCTGTAAGATTTGCCCCTAAGTTAAACACTGTGTTTACCTTGAGATTGACTGAATCAGCGGCCTGCCCTGACATGTCTGAGGGGCTTTCTTTGACTTCATGAATTACGCCAAGAGCTGAAGGATTGCGGCATCAGGCACTCCTTTTTTTTGTGCAAAGGCACGGTCTTACCTCCGTGTCATAAATATGTCACGGCTTGCATTTTAGATTTATGTGATGAGGAGCGACTTCAAAGACGTGTTTGGTTTTGTTTTAAAGGTTAAGTGAAGACAAAGACAGAATTAGTGTGTTGTAGATGAAGGACTTTTCATATTTGTTCTTCATAAGATCTGATGGCTTATGTAAGTAATTGGCCAAGAATTACATTTTCAAAGCTTCATAAAGCAACCGAGTTGTCAAGCATTCATGTTTTAATGCAACCTCTGCAGGGAACTAAGGCGAACCTGACATTTACACAAACTTTATCTGTAGAGGCTTTTATTTATAGTTATAAATATACGATGTGGAAAGGTTTAAGCACCCAGTCAGTCAGTACTTTGTAAACAGTTGTGAAACATGTTTTAGATCAGACTGAATATTTCAATAATCAAGTAAAGATCATTTCAAAAGCATTAATCTTTAGTATCTTGTCATAGTTCATGGTTGTTGTTGTTTTGTTTTTTTTGTATGTTTAGGATCACAGTCTTGTAATATGTTACTTCTTTTCAGTTTTCTCACTGACTCTGAGACTTCAGCTTCTAGTATTTGTTGATGCTTATTACAGTACTTCCTGTGCTACTGGTCGCTGCACTAATCCAGGTTATAATAGATCCAGCTTCGGGCAAAACAGTTGAAATGCTGCCTGTTTTTTGTTTTTTTCTGTGTTGCATCTTCTTTTTGTGTTTGTGGTGTTAAGATTGCTTACATGTTTTTAATTTAATGTGATACATTTGAACCTGGCGGTTCTATCGGACTTCCATGGTCCTTCAGCTTTTGTCTCAGGTTTTTGCTTTTTCCTTTTGTTATACGGCAACTTAAAACCCTCTTTGTGCTACCTTGAAGTTGCAATAGACAATTTCCACAGCGTTAGCAACATTGCTGCTGCTAGCAGCCTGGCTAATGTCCAAAGCAAGACCAACTGTAACAATTCCAGTTGGACCTAGAAACTGTGGTCCTAGTGCTGCGATAAAGGCAGAGAAAACATCTGTTTGTATTAATAAGTAGGAAGGTTTTGCTACTTATTGATCGAGTAGAAAGAATGTCTGTTTTGAACCCTCAAGTCTTGGTGGTGAAGGGAAACGCATGTTGACGGGGGAACAGATTTCAGCACACATCGGAGCGCCTCCCATTGAGTGAATGTCCGTCCGTTCGCTCTTGTTTTACCTCAGTTTGTATTATTCTCCTTCTTTGCCTTCCCCATCAGCAGGGTTCTTTTTCCACAGTTGTTCCACTCTTACCTGAGGATATAGTGACCAGGGAGAAGAATGACTCCTCCTGTTTTGGTTCTGAAATGGCTGATGCGCTACTTAAATCTTCTTAAATCGAACCTTCATTTTTCAACAAAAAAATCCATCCCAGTGGCGGCATGAATAGCACAGTGAAAGCGAGGCTTACAGGGAACCAGTCAAAATGCGGATGGTGTCATTTTTCTTTAGCCATTACACTGTTCGATATATATTTACTTTGTAAGTATAGGGTAATAAAATGTATTGGAACCCAGGAAGGGACTGGATGATCTTTTGACATGACTCTGACTGTACCTCCGGCTCAGTGTGTTCTCAGCTTTGTAGAGATGTAGTCACATATACTGAGCCAGCCCCGACACACCATTTACAGTGACCTCCACAGTTACTCTGCATGTGAACAGGGCTGTGAGATTATCAGTAAATGTGTTCTCTTATTGATTTCTGATATTTTCCACAGCTCAAACTGCCACTGTAATTTTTAAGCCATGTGTTGTTGTTTTTTATCAGACATCCTGGATTATATTTTATTTGAAAAACGTTTGGGTTTCTGTTAAAATCTCAGCTTTGGAGTTTTTATATTTTAACAGTCATTAAAACTGCAGTACATGTTGAGAGGAAACTTGGAGCGGGTAGGAATTCATAATGGCCTCAGTGCAGTAAAGCATGAGTTGTGTGTGGAAAAATCGATGTACACCACGAGGAAGCCTGAAAGCCTCTGAAAATGATTCAACCAGGATAGTTTGACCAAGAGCTGTTTCATATTTCTGCTGAAGCCAGCTTCACGCCCCCATCTACAGTTACATACAGTATATTTCCATTCATCTGTCGAACCAATGAGTCACTCTGTTGGAGCACTTGGGGGCTAAATGGTTTTGCTTCCAGGCACATTGATGGTAATTTTAAGGAAGACTTATTTTTCTTCTTTTGCTCCGTCCGACCGACAGCAACTCTGCCGGCAATCACATTGTTGAAAGACATGAAATGGAATAAGAGAACATTATTATATCTTCATGTTGTTGCTGCTCTATGCTTACCGCACAAACCATAATTCCCTCTTTACACGACTAACACAACATTTACACAAACACACAAAGCTCACTTACTATTCCTCAGTTTTCTGTTTCACTGAATAATTTATGAAGATCTTTTAAATGTAGCTGCTTTCAGCCCCTTTACCTTCATCTGATGGTAAATCAACATGTTGGTGTTTTGTCAGAATGAATACTGGAAAAAAGTGTTCAAATCATTAACTTACAGTAAATAAATTCACTCAAGTAAAAGTACAAAGGTATTATGTACTATAAGATAAATATATTGAAAATATCAAAAATAAGCTGTTTGTCAGAATGGATGCTTCAGTGTTGTATCATTATTTTACTCGACCTTTAACATGTAAACAATACTTTAATGAAACATATAAATCAAATGATAAATTATGATGTATCATTATGGTTTAAACTAGCTGGCAGTATATAAACTAATTAAAATTGGCTCCACCTTTTATAATCCAGAGATGTATATTATTTTGAAATTGGACATTCTTTTGGTACTTAATGTATATTTTTTATGTTATACGTATGATCTTTTACTTAAGTAAAAATTTTGAATGCACAACTTTTACTTGTAACAGTAATTTTACACCCTGGTATTGCTTCGTTTCTGATCTGAGTACTTCTTTCTAAATGAATGAAACACTGTGAACACAAACTGTAAAATGATATAAAAAAAAAACAATCTGCAGGGAAGTTGGGCTGATTCTGCACATTTTGGAGTCATGTTATGGGTTTTCTTTTTCGTGTTGTTTGAGTCAATATAAGAGTGAATCAAAGCAGTTGTTGGAAGATGATTTAAAGGCATGTTGAGGGGGTGGATACAGTATCCTGTGCAATGTTAATGCAATCCGATACAAAACCCCCTCAAACCCCAGCTTAGTGAATGCAAAGGGGTGAGTCAGCACCCATCTAAAGCACAAACTGAATATTCTAATGTTTATTGCAGGGCTGTTGTTGGGTTATGTGTGTTCGTTTTATAGTTTCCGGCCACCTTGTGGCTTAAGTCTTGATAAAAGACACAACAACAAAACAAACTGTCTTTAGTAAGTCACTCAGTCGAAGATAGCTATCATGTCCTGAGTTGTTTATATTATGAAATGATGCAAAGACGAATGTTTTCTTCAGGTTTAACTTTATTATTATCCTGGAGGATATTTAGTCTGCAGCCTACCTCGTTAAAGAATATATTTAGCCCAGTTCAGCACAAACTACAAATCACTGCAAAGAATGTGTTACAGCTAAGGATGCACTATATTATCAACTGATAATAACATTGTAGCCGATAAATGGAGGCGATAAAGCCAAATTGCTTTTATTGGGTTACAAGCGCAGCTATCTACACACTCCGATACAGTAGGTGGTTTTATAAAAATTTGTTTGCCAATAAACACGAAGAAGAACAAGGTCATGCCGTGCAGTGTAGACTAGAGAGCAGAACATGTTTTCACTAGTTTGGACCTCTTTGACGGTCTCAGAGGAAGAAAACATGATTACAATTTGTAATACGTGTTCCACAAAGGTTCAGAGAGGAAGGAAAAAGTCCACAAGGTTTAACACAAATCTTATTGGAGCTAGAGAATATCAAAACATTCATCTGAGCTCACTACATCTTAGCCTTTCTTACCCTCAGGTGTGCATAAAATATTCCTCCCTGTGAAGTGCCACAGATAGTGAAGGAAGCAACAGTGATTTACTTTTTTTTCTTACTTTGGGGGAAACGAGAAAAAGACAAAGAGAAAATAAGATTTTTTTTATTTTTTTTTTATTAAACCTCCTCTGGATTAAGTTCTTTGTTGGTTAAATCCCTTTCCCAGGAACACTGAGACATAACATTTATGGGGAAGAACACAGATAAATGCTCTGAATGCTTCTCTCATTATTAAACCAGCAGGATCTGAAGAGTGTTTTGTGGTGCGGCAGGACGACATGAAAGCATGCGTACGAAAAACATTGTTGCTTTGATTGAAATGCTTCAAACAGCCCGACCCGCCTCGGACCAATTGTCTGATTTCAACATTGATAATTTATATTATTATTGACGAGAGATGTCTTTGATGCCACTAAAATGTTTGCCCTGCTTCCATCTCCACTTTCAGCTGTTTAGCATAAAAGTACAACTCTAATGTGTTTTGTTTTTTTTATGTAACATTGATGTGATGAAATAAGGCACTTAATATTGTTTATTGTTTATACAATAAGAGCTTATTGCTTCATTGCAACATGACAGATGCAGGCAACGCATTGAAGGGTGACACTGAGCTGTTTGTATTGTGTGTCCATGCAGGAGGAATATAGGGCAGAGGGCATCAGCTGGCACAACATCGACTACATTGACAATACGGGCTGCATCAACCTGATCAGCAAGAAGCCCACAGCGCTGTTCCACCTACTGGATGAAGAGTGCAAGTGAGTCTCTCTGCCTTTCTGGCTACCTGTTTGACTAGTTCAGTTCTTTGAAAGCTCATTTTACTTTCCTGCACTGAAAGCGATCACTGACTCGCCTCATTTGACTCGCGTGGCACTGCAGGCATCAGATTTGAAACGCCAACACCACAGAAGCAACTTTATTTTGGGAGAATGTGTAGTACTCATGATCTTTTGCAGAGACCCCAAAACACACACACACACAGATAAACGTATGTTACCTCAGCTGAGCCCTGCTCGCCTCTGCACGTTTGACTGCTGCTGCTCAGCTGGTCAACTGGTACTGTGACTACAGAAGAGCTGTGGTTGCTGGGTCCTCATTTGAACCTAATCCAAATCGAAACGGGGTCAGAGTAGGGGCGTCGGGGCAGTTTGACGCTCCTCATACTGCTTTTGGTTTGTGTTCAGCCATTTAAAACAAGAGTGTTTCAAAACGTTCGTCGGAAGCTCTCGGTGTGTTTCGGCCTTCAATCGTCATGTGCTTCTGGCAGATTAGAAAAAAAAAATTGGCACCCTGACAGTTAAAGGTTTAACATGAATAACATATTATTGCAATGTCCCGGGTTTGACTCCAGCTCGGGACCTTTGTTCCATGTCAACCATTGCATGTTAGATAGAGAGCTTTTTAGCCTGAAACACCACAAATGAATGCTAACGTTGCTCCATTTCTGCTGGATTTATGAATGGTCTTATTAATGACATACTGTTTTACTGTCTTATTATAAATAATAAATCAACTTTATTTGTATAGCGCTTTTCTTAACAAAGTTACAGTGCTTTACAAGAATAATCACATACTGTCGTCTTATGAAGGATGACAGTTTTCGACTTTGCATGCCTCATAGTGGCCAAAAATTAATGAAACCATTGCTTGTCGCTCTTTTGTTTTTAGGGTTTTTCAACAAACATTTGCAGTCATAAAGCTGCTGTAACTCACAGTAAAATGATCAAGGGGAGCTCCCTCCACAAAGCAGCTCGATCCATTGCTCACTATAGAAAACAGCAAGTGAAAACCAAACATGTGGTGACAACAGCAGCACATAGGACAGTTTATCAAGGGCAGCACGAGGCTTCACAAAACTCATCCTCCCTCGTTGGGAAGGGAAATGCTATTCATGTGAACTCTACTCTCTATCAGGTCAAGCAAGGATGCACATGGCAATCTACGTCCTACCTGAAATATGTTAATGGTTGCACAGCTTTGTAATCAAATTATGTATAATTAAGTGGAAGAGGGAGGCGCTTAGAATGCAAGCCCTCTAAACTGTAAATTTAACCCTTTCAGGTTCATGAGTGTGCTGTGACTATTTATACTAACCATATTTCCTCTTTTATTTCCCCCCTCTTCTCCATTTGGATACTGAATTTATTTCCTCCCTCTTGGAAGAGCTGGAAAGTCTTTGGCCTGTGCTGTTTTCATAGCTCAGCTTTCCCCCTGTTCCAAAACCCCTGGTGTCTTATTCTCCCCCTCTTCTCTTCCTGTAAGCTGTTGATTTTCTGCAGAATTGCCGTCTCTTCATATTAAAGGGCTACAGGGAAATCTGAACCGAGATCAGCTTTAAAAGTTAAAGCTCAACCTGTGGCATCGGGGGTAAAATGTCAAAACTGGTTACAGATCAGATCATGCGAACTTGTCATGTTTCCAGTACTGTAGCAGTGACTGGATTAGAGTCTTAAGTTCATTATGTTCTTTGTGGATGATCAGAAAAATCTTATACTGCAGCTTTAAACAAGTGCATCAGCAATGGGTTTTCATATTAAATACAGATGTAACTCTTCTGTCCTTTAATTCCAGTTTCCCTCAAGCCACCAACCAGACTTTGTTGGATAAGTTCAAGCGGCAGCACGAGGGGAACAGCTACATCGAGTTCCCTGCCGTCATGGAGCCCGCCTTCATTATCCGACACTACGCTGGCAAGGTCAAGTACGGTGTCAAGGTCGGTGTAATCTTCACTTTCGCACCTAGCCATTGATTAGACAGAAAGGGAAGAGAGTGCGACCAATCTCAACGCTGATTTGGTGCTTTTTGATCTTTAGTTGTGGGAGAGAAAATGTTTGCTTTTCTCACACAACTAATGTAAAAATATCCGGATTATATTCCCTAAATAGGTAAAAAAAATGTGCTTTTCAGTTTATTCAGTGGGTTTTAAAGTCAAGATCAAATGATTAATACCTTTTTAACCCTTTAAGATCGCACCCCAGTCATATTGTGCACCTATTAAGCAATATATGACAAAAAAAATTTACAAAAGACTCTCTGTATTTAGCAAATCCTGTTTTATACCTGTAAAACAAAACATGTGTGGCTACGTAGTCTATAACTAACCATTAGTAACCAGTTTATCATGACACTCACAGTGTACAGTGGGCTGTTTCAGCATCTATATGGAGCATACGATGGGCTTCGTCCGTCAGCCTGATGAATGCACACACTTTTCAGTGTTTAAATCAGATTCCTCCTCATGTTGTGCCCCGCCTGCCTTTCCTGCTTCGCACAGAAATGCACCACGACACAGAAGTTAGATGCTTTTTATCAGGACTTCAAAACGGGATTGTAAAGCTTTCTCAGCCCACTGCAGATTATACAATCTTTTCGCTGAAGTTAAAGCATCAGCTCGATCTTTTTTTAATTGAAGTTAGAAGTCAGAAAAATGCTGAAAAACCTGCTTAAAAATGAAGAATAAATTACATTCAATTAAATTATATTACGGTAACTCCTAAATAGGTGTTGCGTCTTTTTAAATAAATTACATCTTGAATAAAAGAATGAATTATGTAATAATGATATTGACCAAAGTTGACATGTATAAGAAGTGTAATTTGTAGAAATACGATGTACTTTGTGTATCGTAATCATAATATCATAATATACATCTAATACTGTAAATGAAGTTTTATAGATAAATTGAATCATTATATTAATATTAAAACAATGCGACATCCTTAATGAAACAGCATCTCATGTTGAGGTTGCATGAAATTTAATACATTCACACATTTTGTTGCTTCATTTAATTTTGCCCTTTAACAAGCCAAAACACTGTCAGTTATCACATTATCAGTTTCCACAGTCTGTCCTCCCTGAGTGTTACAGCCTTTTCAATTCAAACGCTTTCAGCTTTAACTTTATTGTTTTGGAGACACGCACAGACCTGAACATAAAACATAATAAAGTAAACGAAACATATTTCAAAAGATCTAAAACAAATGCTTAAACCTCCCACACACGCTCACATTAAGCAATGTAAATCAGTGACAGCAGAACATAATATCTCTGCGGTTAAAACAAGATGCTGCTGGTCCGTTTTTATGGAGCAAGTTTACATAACAACGATGAGGCATTTTAATCCTTTTTTTTTTTCTTTTCTATATTAAACAATCAAATCGAGATTTGGCATCACAGGGAACCTTTCACCTATTGTGCAGGTCTTTTATATTCAGAGTTACTGGCATGAACAACAGCTCTGTCTTGGCCTGTCACATGCAGTCAACCAGGAAAAATCCAACGCAGTGGAATTCTTCTTAGAGTTTAAAGAAATGGTGGCAAACTAAGAAGGAAAATTGAGATGTGAGCATATATGTTTTTATTTATACCTGAATCTTTTTCAGATTTGTTGAAGTACTGTGGTCAAACAAATACATATCCCGCTGGGTATGTGGATAAACAACGTCATCCCAAGAGCAAAGACTTTTAAATCATACTGTTTTGTACAGAGCTTCTGTGGAACAGAACAAGTTACTTTAGAGATTAAAGAAATACTAAAATGTTTAAGAAAGAAATGCAGATGTATCCAAAGCAGACTATATGACTGTATATCTGATGTTGTCTTTAGTCTCTGTAGTCTTTGTTTTTATGATTTTTATGAATGTTAAATGCAGCTGTATTGTTTTAATTTAATTTGTGCTTGTTTGACACACTCTTTACATGTATTTTGTTTATATAGTTTGATCCGTTTATTGATATCGTTATTGGTTTGGTTGTGTTTTATTAGGACTAGCTGCTTTGTTTCAACATTGCATTAATATTTTATTTGGACATTTTTTTTAATGTGTGGAATCCAGGATTATTAGCAACTGCTATGGCAGAAGCTAATGGGGATCCAATAAACAAATAAAATTTTATATCATTGTATGTCTTTCTCGGTCCCAAACACAGGACTTCAGGGAGAAAAACACCGACCACATGCGCCCGGACATTGTGGCCTTACTGAAGAGCAGCAAGAACGCCTTCATCTGCGGGCTGATGGGCATCGACCCGACTGCCACGTTCCGCTGGGCGGTACTCCGAGCCTACTTCAGGGCCCTGGTGGCTTTCAGAGAGGCTGGAAAGAGACACACGCAGAAGAAGACTGGTGAGCTCTCGCACTAGTGGAAACTCCACTAATATGCAGATGATAGCGGTGAGGCAGATTTTTTTGTAGAAGATGGAAGGAAGGAAAGGAAGCTTATAAAATATATCATCAACAAATTTCTATGGTCCTTTTATTGTATCAAGGCAAATAAGCCTTTAATACTTTTTTGTAAGAATAGCAGTAAAGTAGCAAACTACTAAATCTAGAGAAGGGAATACTGGTTATTTGATTATTTGTCCACTCCTGCTGGGTTTTTGAAGCTTGCAGTTAAACGGCTGTCAGCAGACAAAAGCAGTTTGTCACCACTGAAACAGCTTGAGGAATTATAAAGCTTGAACATTCAGCCTGTTCAGCCAAGAAACTGCATGATTACCAACCTATTTCTTTAAGTTTTCCTGCCATGCACAGTACTGTATGCTCACGTGCCGTGCAGTCACGATTTTGTCCTCTTCGTTCAGGATATAGTTCGCATTATCTCTGCCGTATTTTGTGTTTCAGTAGTCACTGTTCTGTAGTATGTGTGCATAGTGCCAGTAGTGCTGCCATGTATTTACAGTGGCTGTCGCTCTTTGTCTCTCAGCTTTGGCTTTCAACGAATGCCTTCTTTTCCCTTAGATTTTACTCTAGCTGAATATACAGTAGATATTAGCACTTCCGTCGTATGAGTGCACCCTCTTGATCCTTCCCGCACATTAAGTTTTATACCTAGATGTTATGTGAAAATAGATTTTTGTGTCTTTTGCTTATCATTAGATATCTTTTAGAAATTCTTCCAACTGAGCTCTAAAGATATGGGCGTCTACAAGCCTTCTCAAACATTTCTGCAAAAAGAAAGTTGTGTTCCTGATAGTAAAGTCTTAAATATGCCGAGTCTTTGATTTAGATCTGAATTTTAGATAAATTACATTTAAACACCCTCACCTTGTCTAAGAGGACAAGAACTGCAGAATCTGTGTAAAGACTTCTAGAAGGCGTTGCCTGAAAGTATCTTTGGGGGTCGAACACCTACACACTGAACTACAATGAAAAGCATCCTGCTGCTGCAGTTTTGAATGTCAACCATCTTCTCTCCAGAAGTCTTGCACAGGTATCTCTACAGTAGACGACTGCATCTCTTGATCTCTTCTTCTTCGCTGTCTAATCTGTCATTTCTTTCTCATTTCTTCCCCCTTTCTCTTTCCTTGTGTATATTTTTTTCCCCCCTCTCTTCTCTGTTTTTCTTTTGTTTTGCTTCTCCAAGGGCATGATGACGCTGCTCCCTGTGCAGTTTTGAAAAGTGTGGATAGTTTTAGCTTTCTGCAGCACCCTGTGCATCAGAGAAGCTTAGAGATCCTGCAGAGATGCAAAGAGGAGAAGTACAGTAAGGCTGCCAATACAACAATTAACAACCACTCCATGTCATGACTTGGGGAAACTGTAGGGACGAGGCTGACCAACATCACCAACTTTACTGCACTGCAGCCAAAGTCAAGCCAAAAAGACATCAGAATTAAAAGAGTTTCCAAAACTTAAAGACATAATGTCACAAAGTTTTTATTTTCTGCTTTGTGATTTGATCTACAGCTCCTATCTTCTCTCATTAGACTAGATGCTTGTTGGTCTCCACTCCCTCTGTCTCCCTCTTCCTCCTCTCCTGTGCACCTGCATGCATTTGTTCTTAGTCTCGTCTTGCACGTTGTTCACTAGCTTCAGCCATCCTGTCACTAACATAGCGCTAGTAAAAGGCTAATAGAGAAATGCATGTTTGTGTTGCAGCACACGTCTGTAATCACTGTGACTAATTCCACATATAGGCTGGTGGTGGTGATAGAAGACAGAGGGGGTATATGACACACACGTGTGTATATATTATGATCACTAACTTGCTCACAGGCAGCTTCACATGTGGTGCAGGACATGAAGTCCTCACGCACTTCTCTCAAAGGTCACCTTCACAATCATTTCATGACGTGCAGATGTGTTTGTGTCCTTTTCTGTTTTGTGCCAACCTGCAGCTCCAGATGAGAGTGAAAATGTACAAAGTGATGAAAGTGAAAACGGTATACTGTTAAGTCACCTGATAAAACGCTCTCTCAGATCGCTTTAGGCTAACACACACTGTAGATTTCTCATCACTGCGACCTGCAGAGGGACTGCTGTGCACTGTAGTAATATAACAAAGCACCCTTAATTAAACCCATTTAGTTTGACCTAAATGGCACCTTATTGCCTCATGTCTTTTAGATAAATGATTTAGGGACAAATGTGCTTTAAATGATGGTATTTATATAACTAAGCGGACCCACAGCCCAGACTAAACTAAATAACTCCTCACTATCATCTTCCATAATTCGACACTAACCAGAGACCATTAACCTCACAGATATTTGTTTCAATATTAAATCATCTGCAGTCAATAATATTTCCAATAAAAGGGCACATAACACTCACTGCAATAACACTGGTGTCAGAGGTGTGTTTTGCTTGGGAAGGGTTTGTTTGTCTTTATGTCTGTTTTGTGTGTGTGTGTGTGTGTGTGTGTGTGTGTGTGTGTGTGTGTGTGTGTGTTCTTTCACGTTGCCAACCTGTCTGTTCGTGATCAGGTGTGACCAGAAGGAGTCCACGATCACCGCTGTCGGACCTTCAGGGAAGCAACACCATCAATGAGAAATCACCTCGGTAAGACTGTGTGTTGGAAGATTTGTTGTATTGTGTTTCTTTAAAAAAAAGCTTCTTGTCAGGTCAAGTTTTTAGAAAATTGCGACAAACCTAAAGAAATGAATTGCTGCTATATCGTTCCTTGTATGTGGAAATAGACGCACAATTCAAAGCCAGGTCCTCCTAATGAGTGCGTTCATAAAATGCCACAGATATGGACACACACGAGCACATGTACAGTGTCACATGGGGACAAAATAAAGTTTTGACCGTGTAATGCAATATAACAAAACGCCACAAATTGCAGTCTCAAAACTGACCGTATAAAGTGTTATAAGATTCATGAACGTGGTCTTAATTGCTGTAGTATTATAGTATTTATTATTATTTTGTCCGTCCTTCCATATACATATTTATGTAGTGGCACAGTGAAGGAGAATTTGCTTTTTTTTCTTTCTTTTTACCACTTCTACTCATGAAAACGGTTCCAAGTCGAATAGGAAATGTTGAATATGAAAGTTTATAAATTACTTAAATATTTATCCCCACCATATTTGTCTCTATATTTTCTTTACAGTTTTCTTTTCCCTCTTTTCTTTTCCCTTCGTTGGATTATTTACTCTATATATTTCTTTTATTTAACAAAAAGAAAAAAGACACAAAAAAAGATTATATCAGACAAAAATAAATTGTCCCATTTTTTTGAAGGATGCTTCTTTATAATCTTATATATGGTCTATTCACCCAGATTAGTTTGAGCAGTGCTGAGTAGAATGAACTTCTTGTAAACCTTAGTTTGTTTGTTTTCCAGCATTTTATGCTTTAGTCAGTGAGTCAACAGTAAAAAAAAAAAGAGGAAATAGACTAGAAATAGATGTGGAGAACGATCTGCAACAAAGGTCCATGTTTTGATTGAAGCTATTGTGGTTCATTGTCAGACATCCGTAGACCTCCAGGGCGCCCTAACTTAATAGTATTTAATCTTACATACAGTACATATGACAAAGAGCTCTGGAAGTGGTCATTGGCAACTGACCCTTTCGTACCTTTCTTGCAGATTCTCTGTCATACTTTAAATCATATATTTTTTAATCATTGTGTCGTCATATTCACCTCTGGCATTGAGATAGACGAGGCATGTCTTTAAAAAATAAAGAGTGCAGACTGTGCTGTGAACCCGAACATTGCTCTCATACCACCCCACTGAGACCCCGGTCCACCCTCCTCTAATTAGCTGTGGAGCGTGAGATTTGCAGCCCACGACCACGACCGGCAGCACGGAGTGACTCGCACAAGACAGCTTTTGTTACACAGGAGCTCAGTCTGGGGCTGTTAAAAATCCCCCTTTAATGTGATTTGCAACCTCTGCCCTCCCTCGCCGTCTCTTGCTGTCCCGTGCGCACTCATCTTCTGCATACTCGGAGGGCACGACACCCTGCACAGCTGCTTCCTCTGTGATGTAAAGTCAGAGCTATGCATTGGAGAGGAGACCCCGGGGAGCGATAAATATTCAGTCCCCGCAGGGTGCTAGTCGGCTGGAAAGAGCAGCGGACAGCGCAGTGCGTTATGGGACTCTCAGAGAGACTGTTGACGCTACAAGAGGCATATTGTGTTATCACCATTTACTGAGATAGATGATCAACTAGGGAGAGTATATGAATATAAATCCAAAGACTTTGATCTACACTTGTATCCTGGAGCTTTGTGGATCTTCTGTCCTAATTTGTGATATAGCAATGTAGTACAAATCATACGTATCTGTACTCCTCTGGGACTGTGCACCCCAGACTGTGATGAGGATGGTGAAGCAGTTTACTGGCTGTGCTGGAGAAACATCTTCTGGTCTGTCTCGGCCTCTAATAGAGAGAATAACTAATGGAAAGGCCAGCAACACCCGTTGTTTTCTTACACCTGGTGTCTGTCTTCAGCTTGCATCGACAACATTTTTCAAATTGAACAGATTGAACAAGTTTTTGAAGTTTGCCCGAAAAAGAAAACACTATTTTTAAATCAGAATCTGTTTGTGTGTTTTAGTATGTTCAGACATATGATTAGACTCTGGTTCCCAGTGGCTTTCAATGTCAAGTAATCAGTAGGATTCATCCTCTGGGGACCACGAATGTCTTGTACAAAATTTCATGACAATCCATCCAGTTGTTTTCAAGATATGTCAGTCTGGACCAAAGTGGTCGAGTGTCCGACATTGCCACGCTGCGAACATGGCTAAAAACAGTTCCAGGAGCACATGCACTGCCTCTCCTGTCCTCACCTCCGGGCTAAACAAGTTCAGAGTGGTGAAAGGTTTTAACCATGACCTGACCGCCCAGTGTTTTTGTTTGTGTTCTGGGCAGGTGGTTGGGTTTCACCTTGAGGCCTGAGATGAATTCCACTCTTTCCTGTGAGAAAACATGGAAACTGCTGCCCCTGCTGGTGGCATCCCTTCTGGGGAAAAACATCCCCTTTACTCACACAAAATCCAAGGCACTGTTTGATGCAATTGATAATTATACTATTAGACTATTACTATTAATAATATTATATATTTCATGTTATGCCTGAGACCTGTCACACATTGATAAAACCAGACTGTCAAATGGTTCAAAATTGTTTAGTTTTAATCTGCTGTTTTTATTTTTGCTGCATATGCGTAATTGCAGGTTTAATTTTGACATTAAAAACAGTCAAACTGATCAGATCTGAACACATATTGTTGTTTTCCCAAGATAGCCCTGTAAGTCTGGACTAAGTAGCCGCTGGGACTTTGTTGTCTTTGTTTTAAAGATGTTCACTCTTTATCTTATTAGATATGCAGCTTCAAATGTGTCTTGTAATGTAAAAGTTCCTATAATAACATGAGCATAATGTATTAAGTTGGATTTTCATTTATTAATGACTTTCATTGGTCTTCTTTTGCCTGAAGGAGTTCTCCGGGCCTCGGCTGGAACGGGCGTGTGGGTCGACAGAGCCGCTTATCATCCAGCAGCTCCACCACAGAAGAAGACGGCATCTTTGTCAACTCTGCCAGCAGCAAACTCCTCGAGAGAGCGCACGACATCCTCATGTCAGTAACAAAACACACACCCACAGTCACCATAAACTCCCCTTTAACCGTGACGTAGAGATTATGCACACACTGTCGGGTTTTTTCTAATTAAGACATTTTCAATGTTTGTTTTCTGATGTTTAAAATGCACAACTATTGTCAACATAATTTTATCCTACTGTTATTTGTGTGTGGCCTAGTAGCCTCGAGACAAACACGTAAAACTAGAAGAAAAGAAAGTTCAAACTCAGTGTCAACCAACATCTGCCCTGATGAAGTGTCCTTCAGGCTCACCACATTCCTACCAGCTCCAAGGGGGCTGTTCTGCAGCTGACCCTGACCTCTGACCTCCCTATGGAGGGGAACAAGTGAAAACAGAATTTCCCCACGCGGATGAATAAAGTTTTAACCTTACCGACAGCGATACAACCCACTTGGGATTAATCAATGGAGTTAGTTTAAGGCTTTGTTGACCTTTTTTCTCAACTGTAACTAAATAAGGACCCATTTAACCTGTTGGTTAGAGAAGAAAAGGATGTTTTTTGTTGCTTGAAATAGATTAAACTGCTGGATTAACTTCTCTGTTTTTGTTTTTCATAAACAGGAGGAACAAAAACTACAAATCTAAGCCAGTTCTCCCGAAGGTACAGTACAGCACACCTGTGATTTATCTTAATAGAAGTCAAAGATTCTAATGTAGTCTTACATCATCAACATCATCCACTGGCTCTGACTTCACACCTGCAGCATTTACTGAACGTCAAGTCACTGAAGTACCTCGGCAACCTGACGCTGCCCGACCGCATCACCAAGTCGCTGCTTCACCTCCACAAGAAGAAGAAACCGCCGAGTATCAGCGCGCAGTTCCAGGTCAGACACACACACACACAGAGAGAGAGAGAGCCAGCAGCATAGTGCAGAGCTCAATGTTTGCCAGTCAGTGCTCACCGTAAAAATAACACGATTAGCCTGAGTTGGACCGAGGAATCTCCCTCCAGCTGTGAATATGATAAAAACAAGGTGTGTCCTTTACAACTGGCTGTGGGTGGACACAACTCTCTATTGCCCACAGCCTTTACTCTCCCCTGTCTTATCCCTGTATTTGTTTAAATGTGTGTGGAGTCTATTAGGTAGTTCACACCCACACACCCAAAAGTCTTAAAAAGTTCTGACATCATGTCTGGGAATTTAAGTAAAGAAATTGAATAAGTGCCTTTCTGATTTGGTGAGAAAGTTTTTCTTTCCTTAAATGTTCACTTTCTAGGAGATAAGACCACGAAAACAGGTAGTAGTGATTCTCGTAGAAAACGAAATTCCTGGAAGCAAAAATGAGCTCATTCCTACCATTTGAACGACTGAAAGAGGAAAACCGTGAAATATCATCTGCTCCTTATTGCGGAGTATTTATATCTCAAACATGAGATAAAGGAGGCCGACAACTTCCAATAACATTCAGAATAGTCTGGTTGTCTCAATAAAGTTGTAGCGGCCGATAAACGCGCACCGGCTCAGACAAACTTTCACCGACCCAAAACCTTTTATTGCCTCCCTGATTTCTTTGAAAGCGAACTCTGCGCTCCGGCTGTTGGAGGTGCAGATGAGTGCTGCGGCCCCTCTGGCAGGCAGCTCTGGCCCCAGTGTGTGTGGATGACTTCACTTCCCACATCCTGTGCTGGGTGGGGGGGGGACTGAATTCCTCCTGCCACTGAATTATCACACACACGCTGGCACACGTGTGCATATGTTTACCCACACACACACATACAATAACGCCACATGGACATGCTACACACATGGTTTCTTTTTTTCTTTTTTGCAGACATATTGGTCGTATTTACGCCTGTAACCTTGCAGCAAAGAATTTTTACTTACAGATGGACCCACAGCTATTCACATCCTGACAGAACCACCTGACTTTAACTGTGGAGCAACACAAGCACTGTGCCTCCGTATGCGCTTTATATTCTGACTGTGTGTTAAAGTTTGTCTTATTGTTTCTGTGTCTCGCCCTGTAGGCCTCTCTCAATAAGCTAATGGAGACTCTGGGTCAGTCTGAGCCTTATTTTGTCAAGTGCATCCGTTCCAATGCGGAGAAGGTACAGTGTGCTCACTCCAGACCGCGGCCACTTTCACTGTTTTGGTTTAGCTTTCAAAGCATTTTTCATTTCCTTTGAAGTTTGAATTTTCTCTGAAACCTCTGCTGCCTGTCGCTTCTCCTTTTCCTGTCATTCCCCTCATTCTCTCCCCGATTATCTTCCCCCCTTCCCACCCCCGTGGCGTTCTCTTTCTCAGCTGCCCTTAAGGTTTAATGATAACTTGGTGCTGAGGCAGCTGCGTTACACAGGTATGCTGGAGACTGTGCGCATCCGGCAGTCGGGCTACAACATCAAGTACAGCTTCAAGGTAACACACACATGTTAAATTACCCTTTTAAATTGAATACAGTAAATAACACAAGAAGACGTAAATAAGAACAAATGTAAAAGTTTATTTTACAAGGATTTCACAAGAAAAGCGTGTCTGCAACTTAATAGTAGGTTGTAGAATGTAAAAATGTAGGAAATATTGTACTTTTTACCATTATATTCATTTGGAAGTTGTAGATACATTTGCAGATAAATAAAACAGGTGATATGTGTATAAATTATGAATTGATAAAGATTGTTGAACTGAGATCACATTAGCTTCCTCTTAACCAGCTACAACATTAAAATCCTGCTGACAATAAATAAATAATACTGACTGGGGTCATTTTTCTGCACTATAAATAGTTTTATAAGTACATTTTGCTGATTATACCTTGCACTCGTACTGAAGATTTTGAATGCAGGACTCTTTAAATTGTGGTATTGCTACTCTTAATTATTTGAGTACTTCTTCCCCTGCTGGTGGTAGTCCGTATGTAATTAAATGTATAAAATTAAACCGCAGCAGCAGAAGGAAAGATGACTGGACTTTATTCGTCTTCGTCGAGCTCCAATAACACTGGATTCTTCACCTCCCATAATCAAACTAATAGCAGCTTAGATCTCCTCCATGCCTGGTAGATACACACATTTTTGACCCAGTTTGCAGCTGGTGGTTAAAGAAAAATTGTCTCCAGATCAGACATGATACATCTCCTCCAGAGACAGGCTGAGTATTACCAACCATGACGTGTTAGCTGACCTTTATGTGTAAAATTGGTGGAGTTTCCTTTTAAAACATGTTGGTGTCCTAAGAGTTATAACAGACTTACTTTTTCTCCAAATGTCAAGTGTTATCCAGGAAGCAAACCCTCGACAGCAGATCATGTTGCCAGAACGCCGATGCACGATAAATCTCACGGCTGCAATCCTGAAACTTAAACGACGCTCAGGTTTCCGTGAGTTTAGGTGCCAGCGATCGCTGATGTTGTTTGAGCAGCGATTCGTTATGCGTGGCGTCAGGAGGGAATAATGTGCGACGTGAGGTGGCAGCCATCTTAACCGCAGTGGCTCTCATGGGAATGACGTCAACTCTGTGAGAATGCATGAGTTATAAAGCAGATTGTGTTTTATGCTGATTGGAAGTGAGTCTTTGGACAGAAAACGTTCGGGAGTGGCTCACTCCCACTCAAATTTTGTCTTCGCTTTAGTTTCCATTTTGTGGTTTTGAACGTTCATTTGTGTCATGTCATGTCTAGATGTTAGCCAAAGATTAAGTCACTGTGCGAGTCGCTTAACCAAATCACAACTGATTTTCCCATGAAACTATAGTGTTTGTACTGTGGCGCTGCAGATGGTTTCGGTTTTACTTGCTGCACTTCTGAGATCTTAAACGTGACGACTTCTGCTGCCTCACAAATATGATCAATCAATCTTTAATTGGAATCGCATGATTGAAAATGAGTCAACTTAACAACAGTGTCTCTGTCCAGACACTCAGGATAATCCACAGACCAAGGATTAGGGTTAGAAAGTAACATTTGCTCTTGTACTGCACTTATGCACAATTTTAGGTACTTGTAAGTAACCATGTTATGTTTTTTAATTCTTCAACTCTACTGCATGTAATTGGGAAATTTTAAATCGTTATCTCAACTCCATTTATCAGACTCCAATAATTACTTTTTACTTTTCAGATTCAGATTTGACACAAAATGACATATGATAATCTGATAAAATACAAAGTATTGTTAAAAGCCATGACGGTTTGTGAGCTCTTACAATCAATCTGTGTCCAGTCGGGTCTCCCTGTCATGTTTCAGATATCTATGAGTTGTTTGCAAATGGTTTTATTCATGTTTGAGGGCCAACAATGTAAAATTATCCAATAATTCACAAAAAGCAAAGATTAAAGTGACCCTTGTTAGGCCGAAATAAAGTAGTAAAGGCCATTATTGCTATTATTTATTTATTTTTACTTTGAATACTTAAAACATATTTTGCTGATTTAGTTTTGTACTCTTAAGTGAAGTAGGACTTTTAGTTCGAATAGAGTATTTTTACATTGTTGTACTTGTACTCTTCCCACCACTGGATAATATTTTCCTACTAATATTTGAAAACTAATATAAAAATGACACTATACTGTATTATGCAGATATTAATGGACTGACTTTTAAGTTTAGAATCTTCATAGCTGAGTGCAAAACTCACTAGACTGTAACTATGTTGATGAGCTCACTCACATGGTCTAGCATCAGACATCATCATTTACCAGAAATTCCTCCAAACATATTTAGTGCTGCGGTCAGCACTAATGAGAAATATCTTGGGCATGGTATCACTTCGGAGGACTCTGCTGTTTCCCGACTCCTCAGAACAGAGCCTCTCCTTTGTCCTCGGGTCTCTGAAACACTCCCCATACTTGTAATTGTATAAACACAGCATCTGTTTCCCTATCCACCCCCTACAGTCCAGGGTGCAGAGTGTATTGAATTCAGACAATGGGCCTCAGTTTGAAGAGTGGGAGTTCAGCATATTTATGCCATGATGTTTGAACCCCTGCAAATATGGACACCATGGACTTTTACCTGAAACCACATGTGCCTTGACAGCTTGGTTCTGCTCAAGAGATACAGGTGTCAAATTATAAAGGCCCTGAGCAGTAATGATTTTTGAAAAAGCAGAAAATAAACATTTTGTTAAACATGTGTCTGAGCAGAAATCCTGTGCACATGACAGGAATATGAAATCCAGAACAGATAAAATTATTTCTCATTGACACCTTTCCTTGTTCTTGTCATAGGATTTTGTGCATCACTTCCGTGTGCTGCTCCCAGAGGGCTCAAGTGCCACCAGAGAGGGCATCCAGCAGTGTCTGGACCAGCTCGACCTGGAGCCAGATGCGTACCAAGTGGGAAAGACGATGGTATTTACCCTCCCCTCTCGTTTCCAGTTCTTTTAAGCAGTGAAACTTGGTGTGACACCTGTTTTTAATGTGACACATTGTCACTTTCTGAATTGGTCTCCTCTACACACACAAAAAAAGTCAATAATTGGTTATAAACAAATGCTGCACAGTTGAGCTTTGTTCAGGTCTCAAATGTTCTTTTCATATTTTATCGATGTTCCCAAAGTTGCCATAAATACCAACACTAACATACAGAGCGATAGTTAATTGTGTATATACTATATTTCCTGAAATTGTGACCGGGGCCTTTTTTTTTACCTCATCTCAGTTGGGCACCAGGCCTTTATTGGAAGTGGGCTTTATATTAAAGACAAGCCTTTATTTCTATTTTAGTCATATTTTAGTCCTTGTTTCCTAATCTGGTCCTGTTTTCACTGTTAAAGTTTTCTTACTGCTTTACGCTTTTAATACTACAACATGTAGTTTGGCTGGGACACTGACGTACATATACCCACACTGACTGAAATACAACATCAAAACTTAAAATGAGTAAGCCAGAACAAAAAAGTGTTGAAAATAGCATCTTTATATTGTTGAATTTGTCAAATAAAATGATGGAAATGTACATTATGCCTACCTGACATTCACATTATATAACAGGCACCAGGACTTTATCCACCTTTAGTTTTTCACCTGGCCTTTATTTGGGGCAGGTCTTTATTTGTTCAGAGACACGCTTTTGTTTGACTACCAGCTTTTATTTGAGGAAATACAGTAAACTATAAATATGCTATTCAGAATCGTCAATGTGATTACAGGGAAAATAAAAATCTGGCGTCTGGTTTTGAATATTTTACAAAGACTAAGACGTTTGATGTAGTTTTAATAACGTTTTGAAGCAACCTGAAAATATAAGACATATGATATAGAAAGACTGTTTTTCCAGCTACTTCAGGGTTCAGTAAGTTGAATGTGTATTATCCAGATGTAAAATGAAAAGTTTGGGGCAAAACAGTGTTTTGGTGCCTTTCTTCTGTTACATCATTGTTTGGTGACATTGGTGAAAAGAAAAAGTTAAGGCTCATAGTGCATTATAACGTGTGTTCTGTTGAATTATCTGTTTTCAAATGCCAATCCCAAGACTCTAGAATCTGTTTACTCAAAATAATGTGGGGTTTTAGTTATTTAAACTGTTGACTTACTCAAACTATAAATAGAGTCATAGAAATGGGGAAAGGATCGTGTTGGGGATAATCTCATATTACCTGAAAACATCCTCCCTCTGAAAAGAAGGATGTAATGAAGACAGTGTCCCATATTTGGTAAGTCCAGGGTATGAATGAGGCATGATGGAGGGCTCCGTGCCTTCAGGATGCTGTCTATATAATTAGAGGATCATACCTGACATACTTGTGACAGTGTATCCGGCCAGGGATTTCAGAGTATGTGTGTGTGTATCTATCATTGTGTGCAGCCACACATCCCCCCTTCTTCATTAAGTGTGTGTTGCCCAGTGCCGACTCCATTGTGGTCCCTCCCCTCAGGTGTTCTTGCGCGAGGCTGAGCGTCAGAGGCTGCAGGCCTTACTCCACAGGGAAGTTCTCAGACGTATCGTCATTCTGCAGCGGCAATTCAGAGCCCGGCTGGAGAGGAAGCAGTTTGTCAGGATGAGAGAAGCAGCAATCTGCATCCAGGTACAGTACGGAGCTTTTTCATCATCACTGCTATTATCTAACTCTAACCCAATCTACTTCGTTTCTATCTTTCCCTTCTGTGTGACTTTAATCACTTCTACAGTTTTTGTGTTGGTAGATGTTCCTGAGAGCTGAGCATTAATTCAGCGTATTGCTTATGGACTTTGAGTGGAATTTTATAGTGATAATATGATCATGTCATCATTATAGTTCTACAAAATTCTGTAGTCCAAATGAATGAATCCAAGCACATTTTAGTGAAAAACTAACAAAGTTTTTATTTTTGGGTATTTTCACACCTGTAATTTGGTCCATTTTGTCCAGACCAAGGGAAATATACGTTACATTGGTTTATTTTAGTTGTTGTCCGGTTCATGTCCACATTGACTTTTTACAAACAAATCAAGAGGAATAAACATGAAGTTAAACAAACTGACAGTAACTCGTTGATTTTGACGATTGTCATCCTGCATCATCAGAGCATCATCAGGACCCACGTGGGAAAATCAAACTCAAGTTTATGCAGCATTTTAATGCTTCTAATGTGTGAATTTATGCTCTTTGGTGTCACGAAGAACAAAAAGACTGCAAATCGTCTGCATGTTATGAATACTGACTAACAGTTAAAGACAGGAAGAAAAGGTGGCGACTTCTACAGTAATGATTCAGGGCTTATTACTGTGGGATCGTTGTCACACATTTTTTAATGGGCATGAACTAACGAAGTAGGAGCAGGTTTTAAACAGCTTTTAAACCTGTTAATCAAGTAAAATGCCCTGACATGCATATATGTTACCATATTTGTATACACATGGCTTAATCAGATCGATGAACAGATCAATGAGCAGATGGATTTATTAGAGTAGTAGTAGATTAGCTTTAGAAATTGTGCTATAATTACATATCTGCAATGTGGTGCGCTTGCTTTCACACCACAAACAAACCGCACCACTTAAGTCCACTTAACAGCAGACCAAGACTTTGAGCGCCTGGGTTTGGCTGTTTATTCTGCACCAGAATTTGATTGACAGGTTGCACAACAGCCCAAATGAAACAGGGTAAACGGGCAAGCGGAGTTCATTTTAACTGAACCAAACAGGTTAGGTGTGAAAATAAAAAAAACGGTGTTTTATGATGTACTGCATAACAATGAAACACAGTTTATTGTTCATTGTTCGTCATGTTATTTATGATTTTTCTTACGTTTACAATATAGTCATTATCTGAAAGCTATTGATAATATGATGATAAGACATAAGATATGACAGTTTAAATGACTTTGGCACTAAGACTTGTCCAGTCTAGTTGAGATTTAATTTATTATTTCTGTCCTGTAAAAGAAAATTGAGATTACCTAACAGACACTCAAATAAAGTAGTTGTACTCGGTGAACAAGTAAAAAGGTTGTGATTAACAGGACAAAAACATTGTCATATCATGTAAATAATATATCATTATCATCATCTTACAGAAATGGTGGCGTTTGTACCGGTTTGTAGAGGAGGAGGAGGAGGAGGAGGATTATGACCCCACTGTCCAGGAGGGGGCAGCATTGTGTCTGCAGACCCACTGGCGAGGTTACAGGGAGCATCAGCGGTTCAAACTGTGGAGGGAAGCTGCTGTGGTGCTGCAGAGGGCGTGGAGATTAGCGCTGTACCGGCGCTGCACAGCAGCTCTGGTCATTCAGACGGCCTGGCGCTGTCATCAAGCCAGAGAAGCCTACCTGCGTCTGTATACCGCCGTGGTACAGCTGCAGGCAATAACCAGAGGCTACCTCGCCAGGCAGAAGTAAGCAATACTGTAAAACACATTTTACCTTCTGAGCAGTAAGACTAGTTCTGTTTTTTTCTCTGGAAAATTGAGTTATAGATAAGTTTTACAAACATTTGAGCATTTTTGTAAAGGCTCTGAAAATAGCTTCTAAGAGAAGGTAACTGCATGATTTTTGCTCAAGCTGGTGAAAAACCAGATTAATCTTTGCACACAGCTCCAAAAGTGTATTTGGTCGTTGTTCCATGTGTTTATGATCCAGGCCATTACGCAAGCAATCCAACCCAAAGCGGCTCTACAATCAGCTGAGCTGCTAAGAGCAAGAATTAAATCAGACTAGAAGTTTGGTGACTACTTGAGGCAGTAATAATTTGTTATGAATAACTGTTTAAAATCCATCTTAATAATAGGAGTAGGAGGTAGTTTGACATCATCTTAAGTTGTAATCATGTTTTCCTTGATTGACAGCTTCAAGAAACTGAGAGAACAGAGACTGAGAGAGACGAAGGAGCAGCAGGAGAAGCTGCTTCAGTTACAGAATGGCCAGGTGAGTCTCTCGCCAGAAAAAGAGGAGGAGCCGCCGGAGAGAATCATGGGGTTGGACCTCAGCACATGGGAGGATCGTTCCTACGAGCAGCGAGGAAGGAGCCTCCAAATCCTCAGCAGCCACGACGGCACAGTTAAAGAGGAAAAAGAAGAAAGAGAACATACTCGGTCAGAAGAGAGACCCTCTGTGGCCCAAACAAGCCTGACATCCACTGTCGTGGTGCGAGAGAGGTCACGAACTGTAGATGAGCCCAGTCAGAAAACCACCCGGGCCAAGAGAGAGAGCCGAAGGATGAGAGAGCTGGAGCAGGCCAAGTTCAGCCTGGAGCTCCTCAAAGTTCGGGCAACCAGCGGCGGAGCCTCATCTCCGTCTGAGGAGCGGCGCTGGTCTCTCGAGCTGGTGCCCCCTTCTACCCCACCTCTTCGTTCACCCCAGGGGACGCCCGACAGCCAGAGCTCCAAAGGCAGCTTTGAGCTCCTCAACATGGATGAGGAGGCACCCAAGGCTACAGAAGAGGTGACAGACAGCGAGGACCCCTGCTCCCCTCCTCCTTCAATAGCTCCAGTACCTGAGCCTAGTGTGGAGGTTGTTTCAACAAGCCCGGAGCCAGTTGAACCACATAGGACAGGGGTTTCTGATCCTGTTTCCTACCCAGGCAGCCATGGTCAGAACAAAATGGACCTGGCAGCCCTCTCTGCCACCACACATCCGCCCAAAATCGAGAACTACCTCCCTACTTTTTACGTCCCTACCAGCGAGGCCAGCACAGTCATCTCCTGTCATCCTGCAGAAGAGCCTCAACAAAACACAGAGGCGGCCGTCTCTACAACCACCACCACTGTCACCAAGCCCCTCAAAGAAAGGCGAGAGTCAGCGCGACGACCAGTGGTGGTGGTCATCAGTATGCAGAAGGAAACACCACTAAGCGAAGAGCTGAGTGATCTTGTCCGTCCCCCTGTAGAGGTTCGAGATTCTGCAGCCCAGACAGGGGAGTTGACACCATCGCCACAGAAGCCAGACCCGGCTCCCGCGCCTCCGGGTCCCGTCCCTGTTTCTACCTCCGCCCCTCAGGCTGACAGGGCTGTCTTAGAGAAGCTGGTGCGACTGAACGAGGAGAAAGAGGAGAGGCAGCGCAATCAGCAGCAGCAGAATGAAAAGGAGATGATGGAGCAGATCAGACAACAGAAAGAGGTGCTGGAGCGGCAGCGCCTTTTCTTCGCTCAGTACGAGAGAGACATGTTCGAGAAACAAAGAGGAGAAGCTCTGCACAGGATACAGCAGAGTCGACAGGGTGGACAAGATGTTGATGGAACGGCGGCCTCTGGCAAGCCCCTTCGACCCAGTTCCCTGCTAATTGAGAGAACAGCTGGGCTAGCTCCTCATGCCAGGACACAGTCTGACTCCACTGCCCCGTCGGTGCACTCTCCCCCGCATGTAGACCTCCAGGGCCGAGCGCCTCACCCACAGCTGCCTCCTCCACCTGCCTCGGCTCCCAGACAAAGACGCAGGCTTGTTGCTGAGGGCTGGGCACCCAATCTCACGCTGGAGTCCAAAGACGGAGGAGCAACCAGAGTGAGAACAGCCAACAAGAAGCCATCAAGTAACCAAGTCACTACAGTTAGTATGACGGATAAGCCAGGCAACATCTTCTTCTCTCCAAAGGACAAGGTGACATTTGCAAAGTGAGTAATTAATTTGTGTTTTTGCTGCTTTGCTTAGATTTTTTGGTTTGTTTTCTTAAAACATTTTGAACATGTGATACAATTCCTTGTAGGAATAATGGGTCAATAATGCAAAAGGTTTTGATTCATTTTGAATGTAAACAAACCAATAAGTAAGTAAATGATGAATTAAAGTTTACATTTAAACCTGCAGTGCTGCACCTCTGCCTTCCTCCTCTGGCACTGAGAGTAATTACACAAACACTGTCAAAGTGCTTATGACGCCACAGGCTCCCACATACTTCTAGTTGCTGTAGCTCATACTGAAGCCTACTGCTTTGCTATGGTTGCGCCTGGACAACTGGAAAAAAACAATCTTTGCTAAAGTGGATTGTTACCGGTGCGAGAAAGTCGCCACCAACACCGGTTGACACACTTGTTCTTAGTTGCCACTTAATGATTTTTTAATTTAGAGTCATTACATTATTAACATTTTGTATTGTATTTTGTTTTTATCCACCAGGTTTGACAGTGATGCTATCACTAAAGAAACACAGGCAGCTGTTCCCAGAGAAGGACCCACACCAGTCTACAAACCCTCTAAAGGAACCAAAGGGCGGGATGTGAGCAATCTCTCCTTTTTCTTTGTAGTAAATCGACATATAGCATGTGTTTGCAAGTTTGTTGGAGTGCCTTTTTGTGTTGTGAATGAATTAATGAATCCTGGCAGCATCTCCCAATCCTTACACCAAAAAACACATCTGACCTACATGAAGAACAAAATGCACTGAAGCTCTTCTACGGGTTTTTAAAGGCACCCTTTAAACATGCTGTTGTCACTTCTGGTAAACTCCAGGTTGGCAGGGCGGGCCAAAAAAAGAAAGCCAGAATGGCCCGGACCCGCTCCGACTTCCTCACCCGCGCCCCCATCCCCTCAGTTGGGGGCGATTCAGACGAGGATGACAATGACGGCAACAGCCCCCTCAGCCCCCGTCATTACACTCTTCCCCTCTCCAATCAGAGCTCCACGGAGGCGGGCTTAGGAGAGTCCTGTTTCAGTGACTCAGACATGGTAACAGGCAGCATCCATCCAAGCCAACAGTGGCCCTCTCTTCTTTAAGCGTGGCTTGTCTGTCATTTCTAACCCCCCTTAGCAGAGAGAGAGAGAAAGAGCACAGATCTGCATCTCACCTCTGACTCAAACTGAGCTTCAACAGATTTCTGGTGTCTAGAAATGAACAATAACTTTCTGTAAGAGTGGAAGACATTTCAAAAGTATTTCAAGGCAAGTATTTCAAAGATAGTTTGAAATACCTGATAAAATACTGTGTAATAGAAAATAATTGAAAATAAACATTATCCTTCCAATAGAAGAACAAATACACAGTTATTTTAAGACATAAATTCAAGGCTGTCAAAAAACCATAAATACTTAGTTGCTTTGACAAACCCACTAGAAATCATTATCAACACTGAATGTTAATTGGACTTACCGCATCATGATAGACGCAGGACAGTTTTTGAAATGTGTTCTCCCTTAAAACATTTGACGTAGTTGCTTTTTCTAACATCACAGCTTTAACTGTGTCGTTTCTGCTTGATTTGTTCTTCCTGGTCCATTAACAATATTTGCATGTCACTTTGGGTTGTTTTTTCCCCTCTCTCTTGGCACGCAGCACTAGTCACGAGTTAAACTTTGGGAACCTTTGAAAAAGGATGAAGAATGTCACTCTTGACTTTCTTCATCATTTAAGAAACTCCTGCTGTCTTTTAACAGTTCTCTTCCTGGGATTTGTTCCTTGTTTAAGATTGTAGCATTATTTAAATAAGTATTATTTGTTGCTTCGTAATATCATGATTACTATAGATAGCATTTACTCTGGTAAATGTACACTGTAGCTGGTGCAGCTCCTGTGATGTGATGATGCCCTCTACTGGCTTTGAAGATCATTACATACGAGACCATAATGCATAACAGGGAGGCTTTTCTTCAGTTTGCCTCGACTTTTAACATGTAATCCAACCCGATGTTGTTTCAGCCTGCAAGCTCTGAGGAGCAAAAGAAGATGCAAAAAGCCATGTCGTCAGGAGATTTGGGCAAAGCGGATTCACTGCGCAAGAACTCGCAAGATGGAAGGTTTGTTTTACCTTTAAAAAAAAAATGTCTTTATGTCTTGATCTTAATATAAATTCTTAAAGATGGTTGTGTCACTTTAGTTAAATGCTTTTTAACGAACATGTTAATCAATATTGTTTTAACTTGGAACAGGGTTCGTGGTAAGATGCGATTCTGGGGCAAGACCAAGTATGGAGATAAGAAGACATCCAGAGAAAAGCTGATCTGTGGGGCGGATTCCCTGGATGGAGACTATGGAGACACCGGGCCCCTGCTGGGAGAGGGTTTGTTATCCCAAATCCAGAATACGTTCATTTCAAAGGGTGTCATATAATAGAAACTGACTGGAATTTTCCTCCTCCTCACAGCAGGTCAGGAAAACATGTCACCACCCTGCAGTCCTGATCTGACGTTGGATCGTGGGTTCAGGGACTTGAAGGAGAACAAGGAGCCGTCTCCCAAGGTGAAGCGTAGGCGCAGTGTTAAGATCAGCAGCGTGGCTCTGGAACCTGCTCAGTGGCAGAACGACGCGCTGCAGATCCTCACCTGCACCAACGACTACAGGAGCATGAATGACTTCCTTATGAAAAAGGTAGAGCCAGACTTACACAGTCTTATTCTCTTGATACACACAGTATGTGTAAAGATGATATTATAGCTTGCAGGTGTACTTTAATGAGACCAGCAGATGAACAGATGCTACTTTGTACTTTGTGTCATTTTTTTTTTTTTAGATCAGTGACTTGGACACGGAGGACAGTAAGAAGGACACAATGGTGGACGTCGTGTTTAAAAAGGCTCTGAAGGAATTCCGTCTCAACATCTTCAACTCTTACTCCACAGCGCTCGCCGTAAGTGCTGCCAACACTGTTCACATGATCTTTCAAAACTGAAAAATACTCTTTAATATTATGGCCGCTATTTATAAATATCACTCGTGATATCCATCCTCAAGGAAAGTGATTAGAAGCGGAACATTTTCAGTAGTTATAAGATGTCCATAGTTGGACTAGGTCTTTTATACAGGAACATTAATTTCAAAGTAGAGAGATAAATGCTGCGCTCCTGCTGTGACCCCGCTGTCTTCCTCCCCAGATGGACGATGGTAAGAGTATCCGCTATAAAGACCTCTACGCTCTGTTTGAGCACATCTTGGAGAAGACCATGCGGCAGGAGCAGAGGGACTGGAGAGAGTCTCCGGTCACAGTGTGGGTCAACACCTTTAAAGTTTTCCTGGATGAATTCATGACTGAGTACAAACCTCTGGACAGCACACTCAGCAAGGTAAGGACACTTCTCCTGACTGCTCTGGGAAAATAGACAGGGCTGTAGATTCATGTCTGAACTGTCGAAAGACATTTTAAGCCCCTTTGAATTAATTCAGTTTCGGGGTGACGCTTGGGCCACATGTGAAAAATATATTTAAATTCTGACTTTAATCTCAGAATTCTGACTTTTTTCTCAAAATTCCGAGAGAAAAAAAAAATTCAGTTTCTCAGAATTCTGAGAAAAATGTCAGAATTCTGAGAAAAAAGTCGCACAAATACTTTTTTCACATGTGGCCCTAATCCTCTTCCGTAGGATCACATAACAAAGTTAGATGTGTAAAGATTTTTTTCTGGATAAGGAAAGTTCTTTTGGAAGTATCTTAAATGTTATTTTCTCTCAGCGTTCTGAGAGTTTAGAGGTTTTATCTATGGTATAAATCATGTAAATATTTATGAATAATACTTACATAAATAGTGACATATCTAATATACAAAACATTCTTCTGTTTTGTCTTTTTTTTTATTGCAGCAGGTAGCTAAACCTGAACGCAAAAAACGAAGGAAAAAGGACACCGATATTGTAAGTCTGTCTTCATTCTCATCATTACTAACAGCCAGTCATCTACACCTCCATTTGCTCTTTGGAATAACACGATAGAAAAACATGAAAGACCGGAATATAAGACATAAATGTGAAAGGACATATGCAGGTGAACTCCAAATGAACCTTTGCCCTGCCGCTCTCTGCAGGTGGAGGAGCACAACGGCCACATATTCAAGTCCACGCAGTACAGCATCCCCACATACTGTGAATTCTGCTCATCGCTCATCTGGATGATGGACCGCGCCTGTGTGTGCAAATGTGAGTGTGGATGCACGATATCACAGCGGGAAGACTTTCAGAGCCTCATAGATCCAAGAAAAAATGTCTTATTTTAAAATGAATTGTTTTGAAGACCAGGGGTGGCACTGGAAGTATCTTTTCTTATTAAAATATGAATAATATAAGTAATACAATATTATATATCAAATACTATATAATATAATATATAATTAATATAATATGAAATATGAAAAATCGCAATATTTGCTGGCTTTACTCTTTTAAATGTAAGGATTTCTTGCTTTTCTCTGTTTTATGTAATTGTAAATCAAATATGTTTGAGCAGAGAGTTCGGACAGTTTGACCCTGGGCTCTGGCAACGCTGCAAACGATCAATTGACAAAAGAACATATTGATTGGTTGGGAAAATAATTGTAGATTGCAACCCAAAAATATGGGTGATGGTAAAATTACAATATGTGTGTACTTGTACATGAAATATACAAGTCACATACCTCACCTCACTACACACACACACACACACACACACTCTATGCCTGTGGCTGAGCTGTGTTCAGTCTGGTGTTCAATGAGCCCCGCCCTCCCTCAGCACTAATCAGATTGTCTTCAACTGGACTCATGGGTTCTGCGGTTCATCGGTTCAGTCTCTCTACAGAGATTTCTCCACACAGTTTGTCCTTTATTCGCACAGGATGTTTTCGTCGTGTCAGCCAACGCTGCTTTGGTCTCTTAAGCTATAGCATTATTATGTATTTATTTTCCCTTTTGTCCCAACTTTTGCTGAATAATGAGGAGGCACTGCCTTTCTGTGGATAATGGAAGTGACTTGTTTGATTTCTCTGGCTGTGTTCATCCAGTGTGCCGGTACGCCTGCCACAGAAAGTGTTGCCAGAAGACGACCACCAAATGCAGTAAAAAGGTGAGTCGGCCATATTGTGCACCCACCAATCATGTCCCGTGACATTAATTGTGCTACTGTGGTTTTATTTATAGTAGCTAGTATTTCTGCCACCTAATACACTGGCAGTATAGTATACTTTTAAAATGCAATATTGAGTCGAGACTTTATTTTCGAAACATTACCAGTTTTTGTAAGAATTTTAAAATATTGGTCTTTATTGTTGTGTGCATGTGTCTGCGTGTCTCTACACAACGTGTCTGAGTACATTATGTTTGTGTCTTCGAACAGTTTGATCCAGAGCTCTCCTCCAGACAGTTTGGAGTGGAAGTTTCTCGCCTGACGAACGACGAGAGAACGGTGCCCCTGGTCGTGGAGAAGCTTATCAACTACATTGAGATGCATGGCCTCTACACTGAAGGAATATACAGAAAATCTGGCTCCACCAACAAAATTAAGGAACTCAAGCAGGGACTCGACACAGGTGACTTTTGCCATAGATTATAGCTAACAGGTGAATGATGCTAGCTGGCTCTTAAAGCTGAGAAACCCGTGTGGGAAGTGTGATTGTTAAGTGTCTGCATTCTCCTTGTGACCACACAGATGTGGACAGCATGAATCTGGACGACTACAACATCCATGTTATTGCCAGTGTTTTCAAACAGTGGCTGAGAGACCTGCCTAATCCACTGATGACATTTGAGCTGTATGAAGAGTTTATACGTGCCATGGGTAAATGGTCAACATTAGATACTTAGATACATTAGATAACATTTTATTACTGTGAAATAAATGGCTCATGGTGATTTGTCTTGTGGAACTGCCTCCCAGGTTTGCAGGATAAAAAGGAAATGACCAGAGGGGTGTATTCAGTTATTGACCAGCTAAGCAGAACTCACCTAAACACTCTTGAACGCCTCATATTTCATCTTGTCAGGTAATTAAAAAAAAAAAATGTTGTTATGGTAATCTTAGAGTAGGATTAATACATGAAACTGCCTTTTTCCTTCCTGATAGAGTATTCTAATACTGAATTCATGCTTTCAGGATCGCCTTGCAAGAGGAGACAAACCGTATGTCAGCTAACGCCTTGGCTATAGTTTTTGCTCCGTGTATCCTGCGCTGTCCGGACACCATTGATCCACTGCAGAGTGTCCAGGACATCGGCAAGACAACAGCGTAAGAATACGCTTCATGTCCATCAAATACATTCCGTACCTTTGTCTAAGTTTACAATCTATTGGGGTGGGCCCCCCATATGGGGCATAGAGACATTTCAGGAGGGGACACGCATGACCAGTAGGAAAAATTGGAAATTAAGTTAAATCAACCCTCAGACCTCATGTGGGGAACATCTAACAAAACTCAAGATATCCAATTTATCAAGATTCATTTAGACAGTGAAATTACAATTAAGACATATTTTTGATGGGGAAGAAGAAGAAAAAAAGATGGTGACACTCGACGAGCAAACATTTCAAAAGTTAAACCAAAGTCAACTGAAGTTCTTCTCAGTTGTTCACTTTCATTGTAGCAAAACAGCCTTATGTTGTTCATGTCTAAAAAGTCACTCCATAATACGTGATATTATTATTTATTTTTCATGATTAGTACTTAATTTCTTTCACAAAAGTCAGAACAAAAGCAAATATTTCAATTACCGCTAACTGTGTCAATTAGCATAGAGCATAAACTAAGATGGAGACAGTAATATAGACATCCATGACCAGAGGTAAAGAAATAAAAATCAATAAATAAAAAGAGTGAAAGCAAAAACATCAGAGAAAGTATAAAACATCAAAATCATTTAATCATGCACACATACTTAACTACACAATAGCATAAACACGCATATATCCACAGTCTGATAATATAATAGTGAACACAGAATGCTTATAAGTTAACTGGTTTTCTAATAGAATGAAACCCTCAGTCATTCATGTTTTATGTAATCATTATCTGATACTTTTATGGGCTGGAATCACCATTAAACACTTGATATATATGTATGGTACTTCCTTCATTTCAAGTGATACTCCTCCACCTTATCAAGCAGCCTTTAATATGTTAATCATTCAAGGGCAGCCAGATGACCAAGGGAAATAATATACCATATATAATAAATCTTTGACCAGGAGTTTCCATCCTAACATCAGGACAGGAGTCCACTCAGCTATTGGTGGAGTCAAGCCACTTAATGCAGAGGCGTTACTTGAATTAAACATGATAATATTATTTTGATAAGGTAATGTTTAATTTAGCTTGCTTTTGCTGCAGATTTCCCCCAATAAAGTTTGATAAAAGGAATGGGATAAATGGGATTGGTTAATACAAACTCATCAGTTTTTCTATGACATCAAGTATCTCCAGTCCATATTAAGTGGTTTTGTTTCTTGCTGTCCCACCATAGGTGTGTAGAACTTATCATTTGTGAACAAATGAATAAGTACAAAGTACGACTGAAGGACATCAGCAGCCTGGAGTTTGCTGAGAATAAGGCCAAGTGTAGACTGACCCTCATTCGACGGTCAATGGTAAGTTCAAATAATGTGACTGCTGTGACAAATCCCACTGTTATCAGATAAATCGCATATTTACATGGACTCATTGCTCAATCTACCTGACTGAGCTATCCTAAAGCTTCCTTCAGTGCTATACATTCCCCGACTTCCTCCTTTCTGAGCTGTTTTTGTCCTCTCCAGATTCTCCTCCCTAACCTCTCCTTTCCTTTACCCAGAAACCCGCACTAATTGTTGTTAGATTTATGAGCATAGCGCGCACTATGGTATGTATACACACACCATGGATTGCATCCCCAAAGCCATCATCCAGTGGTGGAGTTGTTGTGGTACCGATCACTGCATAGTTTCATCTCTTCAAATATTAACATCTGCCGCCTCCATACCCTAAACCATGAGTCATCGCCTCACGTAGGCTCTGCTTCTGTTTTGTGTTTTTAATTCTATGACTGTATTCTGAATCTGTCTCTTGAGTGTGAGAGTAAGGATATTATGCAATCCTGCAATTGCTAACTGGATTTACATTATGCTACGTGAAGTATGGAGCATCCAAAGATACATTTTTCAGCATATTCTGTGACTAAAATCTCTAAAAACCTTTACAGATTTTTAGCAAATACTTTCCTGAAGAGCTGACACCAGCATCTCGCTTTTGTAAAAAATCTTAAATAGGAAATTTGAAAATGTTATTTGTTAATGTTAATTTTTGTAATTTCTTTCTGTGGATAAATTGTGGACAGAGAATACAATTAGCTTGTTTTTTCATTAACCCCTGGAGGAATGTAATTGTACGTTTCCACACAAAATATCAATATCACACAACTGTGATATCGTTACTAATAGCTTCCCTTCAAAGAACTGAGAAAGGTACTGAAACATGTACAACATCTGCCACTCAGCTAGAAGAAACTATGAGGCAGCAAATCAGTCGCTAGAATTTACAGACTTGATGCACATTAAAACCAGGCTTTCTGGCATTACTGATTCCTCTTTTTTTTTGCTTCTCACTTTTGCTCTAAGCAGCCAAATGCAGCTAAAAAGGTAAAGTTTTTGTATCATTGTGCTGTACGTGGCTTTTGGGTTTGTGCAGTCATTCAGTGCCGCTGTATTGTTTTTAAACTCGGTCGATGATTTCTTGTGAGTTAGTTGATGCATGTGTTGAAATGTGCTGAGTAGCTGTTTTCATTTAGTGCTGGCCAACCGCTTTTTTTATGGAGCACAAATGTAATATTCACATCAGTGAGAAGACAACGTCTGCTCTTGATTTGTCTCCTAGGGAAAAGGCCATTTACAGCGACTGAGCTACCACACGCCTTCGCCTCCAGTTAGTCCGCGGCTGCCATCTGTGGCTGATGTTGTGATAGAGGAAAGCGGCGACGAAGACAGAGCGGACTCCTTGACCGAAATCTCAGAGCATCAGCAGGCAGCCATGCAGCAGGAAGAGAGAGTGTTGACAGAGCAGATTGAGAGCCTGCAGAAAGAGAAGTAAACACCATCACTGCACTTAAAATGTTCTGAAAATGTTGCATGACTTGCAAATGACTCCAGAAGATCTGAATTTACAAAACCAACATTACCACTTTACATGTTAGCTGTCAACATGTGTGCTCAACGCATGTGTTAATCTGGATAATGTTTTGCCTCTGCAGAGAGGAGTTGACTTTTGAGATGCTGACTCTGGAGCCACGGGCATCAGATGACGAGACCCTGGAGTCAGAGGCCTCTATTGGTACTGCTGACAGCTCTGAAAACCTCAATGTGGACTCTGAGGGAACCACTTCTGACTTCTCTGGTATACCATTATGCAGGAAATCATAACTCAACTTTTTATGTGCAATTGTTTATGTATTTTTTCGGGTTTGAAAAGATGAAAAAAGAAAGGAAGAAACATATTTTGGCCTTCCGTTGCAGAGAGAGGTCCAATGATGACTTCCCCCTGGCCTCGGAGATCTGACGGGAAAAGCCCCCGACGCCACACTCTCCGCCGGCAGCCTGACTCCCTGGACTCTGTGGACTCCTGTTCCAGTGTTTCCTCCTTCTCCTCCTCATCACACTTCCACCCATCATCCTCTTCCTCCTCAGCCACCACCCGCCGCTTTCGATTCCACACCAAGTCTCCCCCAGCAGGCTCAGGTCTAGCCCAGGCCCAGCCTATGAATGCACCTCAAGCCTCCCGATCCGACAGCCTTGACAGTAGCCCTCCAAGAGATCTGGAAGGCGTGTTTGATGAAAGGCCCCAGTTTACAAGCCGAGGCACCTTCAATCCAGAGAAGGGCAAACAGAAACTTAAGGGGGCCAAGCATTCAACCTTGAGGAACTCCAGAGAAGGTGATGGCCATGGAAGAGACCCTCCAGACATACCACAGCAGCTGGTATTGTATGGCAGTAATGAATTCATGGTATGAAGGACACTGGGACACCAAAGCACTCCCTATTCAACTCCCTGACAGGCATATACCTTCTCAATGGGAGATAATGCAATGGCGACTGATCTCCACTTCTCAAAGCACTCTGCTTAGCCTTTCTTTGTTGAAGTCAGCAAAGAGGTGTCCGCAAGTGCCATGTACAGTGTTTCCACCCCAGAAGGGGGGATTGTTGGGGCAGAGGGACCGAAAATCAGTGGAAGGACTCCTCTTGTGTGGACTAGACTGCCACCCATGCTCTAATCAGTGCCTTGGCAGCTCTTTACTCGGCGCCAAGAGGAGACGCACTGAGCAGGAGGACAGAGAAAAGGGAACGCTGGAATAAGCGGAAGACCACTTAAGTGTCAGGGAAGCTGGAAAGCTGACGCAGTGTACTGCAGTAAATAAGAAGAAAAAAAAATCAGACAACATGAGGCGTCACGGATGTTACAGTGAACTAAAAGCTCACAATTATTAGCTGCTTTATGAGTTTACAGTTCATAACAAAAAATCAGTGTAAGCAGTTGTTGCTCTGTTAATTACAAATTTATTTTTCCCTTATTTAATAAATTTTAATGTCACAGAAATTCTTTATAGCATATAATATACAGGTATAAATACTGTACAAAGCCGGAACACCAGCCTCTGCTGGGTAGTTGAAGTCATATAGGCCTATTTATCTTTTTTTGAGTATGTTGGCCAGAGATGTACCGATTTGGGGAGTGGATGACTGTGTTTGTGTGTGTGTGTGTGTCTGCGTGCGCCGAGCGCTCATGTGGGACTGTATGAATGTGTGAGAAAGAGAAAAAAAAAAACCCACTTCATGTGTTTTATGTTTGCGCTGCTTTTTCCCCTCGCAGGGGAAATACCGCCATCAAAGGGACCAAGTTCAGCTGGTGTGTATTCCAGCCAAGGGGATCCCAGCTCTGTAAAGAATGTCGGATGTGTATAAAATATTTGTATTCACTGCTTAACAGCCATACAACAATTGTAATGTACAGTACAGTTAATATGTACAGTATAGTGGACAAATGCCATTCTATTCTTGAACTCTATTGTTAGCCACCACACCCAAACCCATCCCCGCCTCCTGTCTCTAAAGTGTTTGCTCAAATAGCAACCAAGCAAGAACATAAACTCGGTGCGTCTTTTGTCTTTATTATTGGGAATGTTTTTGTCATTTGTCCACATTGTCTATAATTCAGGCTTTCGTTGAAATAGTCGACACTTTCTCATTATTGTTAAAATTTGAAAATAGGCCTTTTATACAGCAGACATGTTCGACTTGTCATAGTATTAAAAGCACAGGTGTTACTAATAACATGAATTATAACTCAGTTTTGACAGCGTGCACAATTAGACTCTGAAACTGAAGCAGCTAGCTAAATGGAATTCAGCCATCATTAACTTTATTATTTACATCTGTGCTTTTCCTACTCTGACGTGCCACTGTTTGTCTTCCATCCAGAAGACATAAAACCACTTAACAAGTACGTGATCCAAGGGAAGAATTCTACATTGGATAGTTAGAATGATCAATTTCCAATGATTATATATCATTGCAAAACCAATATGACACATACCAGAACAATTAGCAAGGGGCGTCGGCCCTGCGTTTAAGTGAGACCATGCATTTTTAGTATTTATTTCTCTTACAGATGAAAGGCAACACCCTTACTATTGAGTACACTTGAGATTTTTGTTGCTACAGTCTTACTTGTTCCAGTATGACCAGTAGCTTACGATAGCTAACTTTTAGCAAACTGCGTGCTGACTTATGACTCTTCTCTACGTGTGCTACGGCTACACTACATGTTAGCTTTCACCATCATTCTGTGATTGTCACCGCAGTGTCTCACTTTAAGGACGGGGCTAAATTGTCTTCTAAATATTTTTTGCCGCAGAGACATACTGTATAATTTGCTATATTTTAGTCACACTGCACTTTTAGCAGCACAGTGGAGAACAAATTGTGTATATTGTAGCAAATATTTATCAAGTCAATGGCCACGTTTTGAAGTGATTTCACAATATTTGATATGGACTTGGACATGGACTTTATGTTAATGTTACTGCCTGGATGCCATATCTTTGCTTTAGAGGTCTGTTATCCCCTTTAAGGAAATTAAATACGACTCTAGTTTGGGCTTCTTCCGCCTGGGAGTATAGATAATGTACAATATGCATTTTCTGTGTTGGCCTTTTCTACATTTGTTCATCCTTCAGGTGCTGCTTCTGTCCTGGAAAGTCATTTGACTGTTGCACTTTGAAGAGCAAGATTTAGGCCACACAGGCGTCTTTTCCATTTTTATTGTCACAGAAATGACAACGTGTGGTTAGGGGCCCATTCTCCCCCTGGTAAAAACATAAACTGGCTTTACAATTCAAAACAAATGAACTCCTCCTGAGATACAGCTAAAACACTGAAACTCAGCTTATTTCTTATAGCTTAAAGAGAGGAAATGCCTAATTTTAATTTTTATTCACCTTTTAATAACGGAGTCAAAATGTCTAGCCATAAACAGAAGTAAAAGCAGTTATGAAGCAGATGAAATGTTTTGTAACAAGGTATAATAACCTGGACGGGCTCATAAAAGGTCAGCAAAACATTTGTCTAAATTTTCCACCTGTAATGAAAATGAAAGCAATTACAGAATTTAGTTAACAACTGAAAATACAGCTGTGTGAGGAGTTACAACAAAACAAACCATTAAAGTAAATGTAGTTTCTGTCCTGCAGTGTCCTATTAAATAAGTTAAATGTGCTCCAGTCATAAGATGTTTTAAAAAATATATTTTCCCCAAATGTGATGCAGTACCCTGATCTACCATGTTTTTTTATGTCACGTTTCCGATCTAAGCGTATATCAGCAGAGCACTTTTCAAGCAAGAGGCACAAAGTGCTTTACAGAGTTACTAGAAGACAACCACAGGCGGTGGTTTCAAGCAAAAGTCCTGAATTCAGTATTCAGGCTTTCTGTATTTAAAGAACTAAAAGTATTATTATGCAGAAAGGCCTGTTTCAGAATTATACATATATTAATAGATTTTAATTGGTGAGACATTAATGGCTAATTTTAATTAATTTAGATGTCTACGGCTACGGGTGGCTTAACATGTAATAATAGCATAATTTATTAGTTGGTTTGTATTTTGTATTAATAATCTAAACCTGCAGAGTAACTAGTAACTAAAGCCATCAAAAATAAATAAATGGAGTAAAAACTACAATACTTTCCTCCAAAATTAAGTAGAGTTAAATAATAAATTAGCATACAATGAAAATGGGCCTACTCGAGTTCAGTTACCTCAAATTCAGCATAATACTAGTGTAAATACAATATAGTCAATAAAGTTAGCATAAAAAGAAATAAAATAATCCATAATGGGGTAGGCCTATTATATGAAATTTCTGTTTTCCTATTTAACTCAGGTTTGCTCACTTAGACAGCGCCTAAAGGCAAGCTTAAAGGTGTTGTTGTTAAAAAATGAGCTCTCTGTGTAGGTTTACGACAATGACTGGGTCTCATTTCAAGCCAGGCCTGAAGTGGACTGAATTCACGACTGTCACGAGAACCGCATATTTGAAACCAACTGACATTATTTCTAAAAATAACGTCTTAATTGATTAGAAATGACACGGGGACAGCCTCCGGTGACGCGAGCCACCTATTGAACGACGCATGCGCAGAGGCTCCGTGTCAACGGCAACCCCATCAGGATCAGCGGTAGCCGCCTGGGAGACGGGAGCCGTCGTCTTGTTTATTCCACACGAGATAAACTTTGTTTCTACGATGTCGGAATTTGACAGCAACCCCTTCGTCGACCCAGTGGACGTAAATCCTTTCCAGGTGAGACTGTTGTGCTGTTTTATTGTGTGCGAGCCGAGTTTTTAGTGGCTTTTTTTTTTTTTTTTTCGTGTAAACACTGAAAGATATGCTGCAACAAAAACCTGTTTGGTTGGTCGCTGGGTTTGGCCTCAGCATTTCCTGGGTAGGAATCGTCACTGTTATGAAGTATGATATTTTGTAGTACAGTTTGGTTATTTATAAAGATTGTCTCTTTGAATTCGCTATACGTGGGATGTTCACACACCTGCGCAGGTAAGCAGAGCCACGAACAGGTGCCTGCTGATAATTAGTCACCTGTACTGTGACTCGTCTTCAACGCGCCATTGATGGAAACCAAAAGGCTTTTTTTTTGGTGGGATTTAATGGCGTTCGTTGAAGCCTTACATGATCTTTGTTAAGTGGTGTGTATTTGTCGTTTAGCGTAGTTGTTACATTCCAGTGATCTCTGATGGAGATATAGGATAGGTTATAGGAAGGTTTTGATAAATGTAAAAAAACAAACATTTTTTGCTTGCTCACACCTAAAAAAAATAATTGTGCTTTAAATCTGACAAATATGGTCCAGGGCCAAGAGTCAATTAATAGTTAAAGTGGTTTGTCTTCCTGGACTGGTTGGGACCATTGATTGGTATTCTCAGGGACTGCTTACTCCACACATAGCACCAAATAAGACAGGTTATGGCTTTTCATTCAATACTGTGTAGTGGTGGAAGTACAGTTATTCAAGTACTGTACTTAAGTACATATTTTAGGGACTTGCATTATGCAACTTTGCACAACAATTTGCACAATTTCCTAATCCTTTTTGACATTCAGTTCAAATGCAAACGGTACAGAGACAACTTCATTGACTTTTGTAAATGTATGCTTATTCTGAATTTTATGCCAGCAACATGTTTCAAACAAGTTGGGACAGGGGCAAAAAAAGACTGGGAAAGTTGCGTAATGCTCAAAAACACCTGATTGGAACATTCCACAGGTCAACAGGTTAATTGGTAACAGGTGATAGGATCATGATTGACTATGAAAGGGGCTTCCTCAAAAGGCCCAGTCCTTCACAAGCAAGGATGGGGAGAGGGTCACCACAAAACTGTGTGGGCAAATAGTCCAACAGTTTAAGAACGTTTCTCAACACGCCATTTCAAGGAATTTGGAGATTTCACCATCGACAACCCATAATATCAAAAGATTCAGAGAATCTTGAGAAATCTGTGTGTAAGGGGCAAGGATGAAAACCAACATTGAATGCTCATGACCTTCGATCCCTTCAGCATTAAAAACCAACATGATTCTATGAAGGATATTACTACATGGGCTCTGGAACACTTTAGAAAACCATCGTCAGTAAACACAGTTTGTCGCTGCATCTACAAATGCATGTTAAGACTCTACCATGTGAAGCGCAATCCAAATAGCAACAACATCCAGAAACGACGCCGACTGATGCAAAGTGGAAAAGTGTCAAATAGTTTTTGGAAATCATGGACGTCGTGTCCTTCGGGCTAAAGAGGAAAAGGACCATCCAGATTGTTACCAGCGCAAAGTGCAAAAGCCAGCATCTGTGATGGTATGGGCGGGTGTTAGTGCCCATGGCATGGGTAACTTGCTCATCTGTGACGGCACCATTAATGCTGAAAGGTACATACAGGTTTTGGAACAACACATGTTGCCATCCAGACGACGTCTTTTTCAGGGACGTCCCTGCTTATTCCAGCAGGACAATGAAGCCACATTCTGCGCGCCTTACCTTCGGAGTAAAAGAGTTCAGGTACTAGACTGACCTGCCGGCAGTCCAGAACTGTCCCCCATTGAAAATGTGTGGCGCCTCATGAAGCACAAAATATGACGACGGAGACCTCGGACTGTTGAGCTACTGAAGTCATATATCAGGCAAGAATGGAACAGAATTTCACTTTAAAACTTCCAATAATTAGTGTCCTCTCTTCCCAAACGCTTACTGAGTGTTGTTTAAAGAAAAGATGATGTAACACAATAGTAAACAAAAACATGCTCCTGTCCCAATTTTCTGACACCTGTTGCAGGCATCAAATTCAGAATGAGCATATATTTATAAAAACGATAAAGTTTATCAGGTTGAACATTAAATATCTTGTCTTTGTACTGTATTCAATTACATTTAGGTTTAAAAGGGTTTGTAAAACATTGCATTCTGTTGTTATTGACATTTTACATAATGTCCCAACTTCTTTGGAATTGGGGTTGTACTTTTACTCCACTACACTATAGAGGCAAATATTTTACTTTTTACTCCACAATATTTGTCTTACACCTTTCGTTACTTCTCAGAACACACTTTGTCATACCCTTCCTGTCCAGTGAAAACCACGTAACCCCAAATTAGGTGATTTTGAATTTGAATTTTGTAGATTTTTACGATAAACTGAAGGATTAAGATAAAGTTCTTCTAAGATAAAGTTGGAAAATGCATTGTCACAGTTTTTTCTGAGCTCATGGAAAGTAAATTTTTTTATAGATATAGTTCTCACAGGATAGCAATGCTAGAATATATGATGATCATGGATAATATGATGCATTGCTGTAGCTTTAACTACCCAATAGTAAAGTAATAAACAACCTAAACAACTGCAATAAATTGCAACATACATATTAATGCAGCAGTAATATTAACCCGAAAACATCATATATACTAGTGTAACGCTGCCAGGGGCAATAAGTAAAATATCTGAATACTTGTTCCATCATTAAAAACATCACAACACCAAGTTATGTTTGATCTGTTTTCCAGGATGACTCAATCACGCAAGCCACCAGCGGAGTCTCTGAAAACATCGGGGAGTTCAACCCATTCTCTGCAACTGAAATGGTGAGCTCCTCTGTTTTTACCATAACCACCGATCTGATGTATGTATAGTTGTGCCGTCACTGAGAGGCCATTCAGTTATTTAAAAAGCAGCCCTGCTTCACTCGTTTCGCAGGGAAAACACTCTGGCACGACCATCCCCATCTCTGCTGCCTCCTCTCAACCCGCCATCCTGCAGACCTCTGTGGAGGAGATCCCAGAAGTGAGTCATTTAGAAATAAAGCAAAGAGAGGGAGAAATCACATTTCAGGATGAACTAACCAGAGAGCATCTGTCTTTGGGACTTTATGGTGGCTCTGAATGCCCAAAACAGTAGGACAATAATAATTAACTACTGTTTTGACTTAATGAGTGAGTTTTGGTAGCAGCAAGAGGGGCCCCACCGATAAATTACAACATATAATACATATACATTAAGCTTATGTAAATGGCATTTTGATAAGCATTCCTCAAACTTGGTGAAACTACTGTGACACATTTTACAGTTGAAAAAACCCCCAACTTGCTAGTGCTCTTTGGTGCAATATTTTATCATTTATGAGCCAAACAAAATAAAATTTGGTTCCAGGAACTGTGTCTTACACAGCTGAATTAGTTGTGGGTTCTGTAGTGCATGTGTAGTCCATGAAATTCACATCAAAGGGCTAGTAGGAGGAAACGGCAGCATTTTATATAGCTCATAATCACAAATAACAATGCCTCCGTGGGCTTTACAATCTGTACAGAGTACGACATCCTCTGTTCTTCGGCCCTCGATTTAAGTGAGGAAATCCTCAGGAAAAGCCACGGAGGAGGGTTCCCTCTCCCAGGACGGACAGACTTGCAATAGATGTGTGTACAGAACAGACCATCAAAATCACAGAATATACAACTTATAATTACAACATTTCTAGTACATGTGGATTATGAAATGATGAAATCAATGTGAGGAAATGAAAATCCACAAGTGTGCATCTTTTCCATCACCTGCCAGGCAACTGCAGCCGCTGGCCAGGCTAACCTGATCAAACAGCAGGAGGAGCTGGAGAGGAAAGCAGCTGAGCTGGAGCGGAAGGAGCAGGAGTTACAGAACAGGACCGCTGGGAGAGCATCCAACACTGGTGGTAAGTTGTTGTACATAACAATAAGAATTGACACACCACTCACGATGTTGATCCAAATGCAATTTTTTTTTTTTTCTGTCTGACAGCTAAAGAGAACAACTGGCCACCTCTCCCCAAGTTCTCCCCTGTGAAGCCCTGCTTCTATCAGGACTTTGAGGAGGAAATCCCTGAGGAGTACCGCAGGATCTGCAAGAGAATGTATTACCTCTGGATGTGTACGTACCCCTGCATAGAGTGTATGCTCAATACTGTCTCGTAACAAAGTGGGTTCTTTGTCAATATGACAGCAGCACTGATCCATAGGATGGTATCTTCATATTATGGTTTTTATTTTAAAGAATAATGATTTACATCATAAAATATCCCTAGTTTGCTATATGATATTGTAAAATAATGAATATCAGAATTATTAATCATAAACATAATGTTGCTTTTTGGTGTTTGTTTTTTTTACATTATATATGATGACATATTTAATGTTTGGAGGCAGCTTTTCTCAGAATATGGAACCTTTTGTGGAACAAACCTTCTTCAGTTGGCTGTCTCGTTTTTAAACCGTCTTTGGTGTCAGTCAACTCGACCACTAGTGCTTTCATACATCCTATGCATTATTAATGTCTGACACACATTATGGATTAGAAACATTTATTTTATTTAATCAAAACACTCAAGGGCACCAAAGATTACCTAGGTTCCTGAGAACAATGCACACAGCTCTGTTTTTTTTAGCCATTTAAAAGCATTAACATAAATAAAGATGGCCGACACATCTCCACTTCCTCCCATTGTACGAAAGTGAAGCCAAATTATTCCGGATACGAGCGCTGCCATCTTGCGGTAGTCATTTGGACCCAGAGCCTGCGCAGTAGTGATTGGGCAGGGGAGCTGTGATATCGACTTCCCGCCCATACACTTGCCCGACTCAACTGCGAGCGGGGCTCAGCTGTCAGTCATGACATTTCACCTTGTTTTTATAGCATCAAATAACTCATTAAAACCAATCTTATCAGAAAAAATGAACATTTGGACATATATTAGCCTGATAAGAATTACTTAAAATGACAGAAACCATCAGTAGGAACAATTTATTTAGCTTGGTCCATGTCCCATCTGATAACATTGAAGGGGTGGGATTTATGACCTATACTGCAGCCAGCCACCAGAGGGCGAGCAAGATGTTTTGGATTCACTTTTGAAGAGAATTAAAAGCAGAATGGTGCGTCGTCTTCTGCTAGGTGTCTGTGATGATTATCAGTCCATCTCATTGGTTTCCTGTGTGTCTCTCCAGTCCACAGTGTCACTCTCTTCCTCAACGTGCTGGCCTGCCTGGCTTACTTCACTGCAGACGCTCAGTATGGTGTTGACTTCGGTCTGTCCATCCTCTGGTTCGTCCTCTTCACCCCGGTGTCTTTTATCTGCTGGTACAGGCCCGTCTACAAGGCCTTCAGGTACACCGGTTTAGTAGCCTTGTGCTGATGATGAAATATTCTTTGGTTTGCATTACTTACAGCACAAGTGTTTTGTTGTGCAAGCAGTAGAAATAAGGACACATGCAGATGAGCTAGTGGGCGATGTTTTTCGTTTTTTACTTTAATAAAACTTTGTGAACACAATCATCCTCCCAACTCAGCCAGAGGGGTTAGAGGAAGTACAAGGGAGCCACTATGTATTCAGCAGCATCCATTACTAATATTAGAAGATGCTAATATCCCATTTTTCTTTCTTACAGTTCAGTGCTTTAATTAGATGTTTTTTTTCCCCTCTGAAAGAAATTGTTTTTCTTTTAAGACTAATTTTCTTGGCAGAGGAGAAGCATGTGAAACAGCATTTAGACCTTCACTGGACTCCAAAAATACTCTGAACAAATATTGTAATGTCTGCAAAATGAAGTTTCTTTGAAGGTTCTTCAGACTATTCATTTGTTTCTTTGGTCTGAGAATGTCTTTTCAATCAAGTGTAGCATCTACGTATACCTATATCTAAATATTAATAACATGTGCTTTGTGTTGTCTTATTTTTCCTCTTCAGGTCTGACAGCTCCTTCAGCTTCTTCTTCTTCTTCTTTGTCTTTTTCTTCCAAGTGGCAGTGTACATCATCCAGGCCATAGGGATCCCCAAGTGGGGAAACAGGTCAGTGGGAACCTTTTTTAACTGACCAATCATGTGCATGTTGGGTGAAAGCCTGAAGGTGTGGTGTAAAGGCATGAGACAGTTGCTAACAACTCCTTTCTATTTTCATTAAATAATATGCACTCTGCTTTGGGTTAGATTCATAGTAAATGTGCTTTGGTCAGTGAGTTTCTTCATACACATCTGTGTGTTTGTGTGTATTCTCGCTGTGTATCTCCTCTCTTGCATCTCTTTGACAGATTCCTGCTGCCTTAACTTGTCTGGGTTGCTGCTTTGTAAGTGTGGGACTTTTCTCTTTGGGTTTCTTTTCTATATCATGTAATATATTTGGCTTTTGAGTTTCCCATCATTCACTTTTTTCAAACTTTGTGCTTTTTCATTAGTTACTTGGGCAGATTCAGACGTTGGCTCGTTTGTTTTTATTTAAGTAATTTTCATATTATTATCAATCCCCAAAAATCTTTTCATACAGTACACACTCATTGTAGAGAATTTGTTTGTATGTCTCTGTTGTTGACAGTGGGTGGATCGCATCCATCAGCATGCTTCAGACAAACCTGGCTGTGGCTGTGGTTATGATGGTGGTGGCCGGTTTTTTCACTGTAAACGCTGTCCTGGCAGTCATCCTCCTGAAAATGGTATGCTAATATAAAACTTCTCTTCGCAAAGGGGATTATTGAACCATGGTAAATTGCATTCTCCACATACTGTATGTTTGCAGTTAAAGATGGAAGTGCATTTATAATTTATTGAATTAGTCTAAAATAGAAAGTGGAACATGGTGCAGCATGCTCAATATAAATATGGATGTTCTTAGTGCGGCTTCATATTGTTTATTTTCACTCCAATTCAGTGATTATACATGCCGATCAAAAAAAGGAACATTACAAGAAAGTAATAGAGTTTGAACAGTAGCTGGCTAGCTAGCATCAGAAGGAATATGAAGATTTAGAAACTACTGAAGGGTTATACTAATAAGGTCAGGAAGCTGAGCACACAAACAATTTATTTGGAAAGAGTCAACCAAAACATGGTCAACACAGAAGATGGAGACAAGGGCAGATACAACTGAGCACTCTGTGGCCAGTGTACGAAGACTTAATTTTAACTGCAAGTGTGTGCACCATGTTGTCCTTCACTATTTTTGCTTGCTGTACACACCAGCCGAAAATCATGACAAAACCTAAGAAGGAAGAGTATATACAGTATATCCACCAGACCTGCACAATCAAAGAAACTTATTTGAATCATAGAGATGTTTAGACATTTTTAAGTGGTGTCTTGGCCCAAATCCACATTTAAAAAGAGTGTTGGACAATAATTACATCTTTTCCATTCAAATAGAGACATTGGTTCATGGGAAATTAGCAAGAACCTTTAAAACTGCCTTTAAACACCCTTTAAAACAACTCCTTTGCAGACATAATAACCATGGCCTGAACTGTCCTGGAACCAATTAACACAATTTTCAGTTTAGTCAAGCTTGCCTCACTTTCGAAGTCCCTCAAATGTGCAGGTTAATAGAAACAGATTTATAAAACTGTCATTTCCGTAATCCATGTCCCTTTTCCCATTCCCCCAGGTCCACTCTAAGTACAGGAGGACAGGTGCCAGCTTCACCAAGGCCCAGCAGGAGTTCTCCCAAGGAGTCCTGACTAACCGAACTGTCCAGACTGTTGCAACAGATGCTGCCTCCTCCGCTGCCCAGGGAGCCTTTGGCAGGAGTAGAGGAAATTAGACAGTTTCCTACATCCTTAGTGCCTCGGGCTAGTCTCATCTCCGACCAACATACCAGACTAACCATGTCCCAACATTCTTCAGCAGCTTTAAGGGATGTTTTTTTTAAATTATTATTATTTAATGAAAGGGGTCGTAAACCAAGTAACTTATGACGGGAGTAAGCTGAGGTTTCCACATTCTCCACTTATAAACTTTTAAAGAGACTGTGGTATAAAACAGAAGACAAGCATTTAATGACTTGCACATATTTTCATTGTTATTAAACCCTCAGCAGTATGCGGCGAGTCAAAAGCTAGTCTGGGTAACGTAAGAAATCACAAACTCAAGTTGAGTCAAACAAGGCAGAAAAAGCGGCAGAGTATGCTTAAAAATAAATAAATTGGCAACACCTCATCGCAACCTCATTTCACATAGATGAAGAATGTAAACATGAGAGCTGTATAGGATTTAGGTTCAGTGAAAAAGTATATATATTTAAATCTTGTCATTGTAAAAGATGTTGGTGAAAAGTATTAGGATTTTTTTTTTTTTATCTCACTGAATGTAGAAATGATATACAGGGGCCTGAAAATTAAACACTGCGTAGAGTTGGAATTCCATAAAAAACATGATATGAGAATGCGAACTATGGATCCACATAATGAATGTAGAAACAGGGTAACCTATCATTCTGCCTTATTAACATTTTTAATACATACAGCACACTTTATACTACTTGGTTTTAATTACTTTCCTCACAGGCAGTCAGACTGGATGCCCTGTAAATGAGACGCATCCTGTTGTGTGTTACACTACTGAAGAACGCAGTTGCTGTTTTAATTTACACTCTCTGAATTTAAAGTTTTCATGTGTTACATACTGTATAGGATTAGCTGATGATAAATGAAGGTGACGGGATGAATTTTTTTTTTTTGCTGCTGCTGTTAATCAGCTTATTGATTTAGATGAAGTGAGACAAGAAGCTCTTCTGAGGGCAAATTAAAATGAGGTTTAACTGGGATGTCACATTTTAATTCATGTTGAGTTGTGAGGAAAACAGTTATGTTTTCTGTCATAGTATGGAGCCGCGTGATTAAAATGAAAGACGGGGTGCAGGTTTATTAATGTGAAGTTACTGACAGTGGAGGATTAAGATACATTTAATAATAGTGCATTCATGAGCAGAAAGAACAATATTTATCTGTTGATTATCCATTTTCTTTGACAATTATACTGTAGGAAAAAAAGTCAAGTGTTACTGAATAGTCACGGTTTATAGTTTCTCACTGCACTTACCTGTTAGGTGTTAACATTTTCATGTTTTTACTTGTGAATATTTTATGTTCAGTTCTCGTCTTTTGTTAGTGTAACACTAATCATTTTGTTTCGTAGTATCTTTGTGTGAGGATTTAAGCCCAAGTCTGTTGGTTGTTAGTGTTCCGTCTGATTTTGTCTTTTGTCCCTTTGGTCATAATGTGTGGGTGTGTTGTACATATACAGTGTAGGTGACTTATTTAAAACATTTGCTGGAAGGGTATTTGTGAAATCAGTTCTCAGTCTTAACCTTTTAATAAACTGTCTTTTTTTTCTCTTTTAAAAAATTTGCACCACGTTTAAGAGATTTATTCCTGCTGTAAATTTGAAACGTTTTAGCTACATAATGTAAAAAGATGTAGGGTCATGATGTAGCTGTGTAAAATGTTCCCTGTGAGTTAGTTATACAGTTTCTCTGCTGTTAGATCTATTATTTTGTTTTCTGTTTCTGTTGTATTTGCTTGTTCATAATCAGTATGAAGTCATACGTAAATGAACAGCCCAAGTTGGTGACCTTCTGTTTAGAGTAGAAAATGCAACTGTAAGGTGGGAAACATCTGTAGAGGAGCAGCAGTTGCTGATGTCGCTGTATTCATTGCAAGGTTGGCTTTGTCAAGCAAAGTTTTATTCAAGATGTCTGACCAGCAAAAACATTAGATGTAATAGTGTGGCTGAAAAACAACTATGAAATATAGGAAACAAAACTGAAATAGTTTTTTCTTTTAGTTTTGTTAGTCTGAATGCAGTGAAGTCATGATTTGATGCCATGTGTTGAAAAAGGACATTTGTTTTCGCGGCAAAGGTGAAAGGTAACCGAGTAATGTTCTCATGCAGTATAAATTTAGGGTACTTTATTTGGGTATTTCCATTTTATGCTACTTAATACATTTATTTGACAGCTATAGTTACTAGTCACTTTGAAGATTAAGAAATTGTCATGTTTTAGATTAGTTTTAGGAGGTCACATCTCTGGTGTTTTAATTTAAATCATTGTTCAAATGGATGTGTTAAGAAGCTCTATTAATACAACCATGGATGGTCAATAATTTCCTTTTTGTATAACTTAGCCTAAATATGACCATTTGATTGATGGAAGTTGTTGAGGGCCTGTAAACGGAGTAAATCGACCACTTACCCAACTGCACTGCGCTGCTGTATCCATGGCAACAGCTTCTAGTGTTGATCATCCCAAGATGGCGGACGAGGAGAAATCCTTGGCGGTGAGTGCAACACCAAAGCTAGTTATCGTTTTATAGAGTAACACAAACGTTCCCCCATGTGAATTGCTAGTACGACCACTTGACGCCTGAGTAAACGTGTAGCGTTAGGTTCGAGTATCGCCCTCGCACAACGCACGTCATTTGAATGTTAGCTGCCTGGCTAACCGCTTCTAAATCGGAGCTAAGTTGTTTAATGTAGCTAATTTGCCTCGCGCTTTATATCAGTCATCCAAACTAAAAGCCTAAGAGCTAACAGCTAGCTGTTATAGCTACAGTATGTGACAACAACAGAAATCCTTAAGTAACGTAACAGTTGCTGTTGACCATCGTTAGCCCACGCTTTAACATTATACTGTTACGTTTAGATTACGTGATTAACTGTCCAGCTCTGCAGTAACTCAGGCTGGTTTTACCACAAATCCCAGTGGTGTCATGGCTATAATATCTAGCGTATAGGAAGTGATGACATATAGATGATATGAATACACTGTTTCACTAAAACGTCAGTATCTATAGTCGAAACATTCCACAAGTGAGAGAAATGTATGTAGAAAAGATTAGGCAAAACACTGGGATTGCGCATGCGTTCATCTACCTCCACACAAGGTAGCTCCATCATTGCACACTAATGTAATGTGAACTAGCAAATGGTTCTGCCAATGCAATAACTGATCAAAACATTTAGGTAGTCACCAAGAGTTGGAAAATACCCATTTTTAATTAGTCAAGCATTCTGTCTGTGACACATTGTGAACAAGTAATTAAAGAAAAGACAGTTCGTTTCAACAATGAATTGATCAAAATAATCAGAGTTGAGTCAAAAGTCATCTCTCGATTAAAAATCTAAAGCTGGGCTCAGTTTCCCAGACAGTGATTAAGCCTATAGTCCTTGACTGAAAACTTTTTTCAATGGATCTCCATTGAAAAAAGTTTTCACTGAATTTTTCTTTTAGTCTAGAACTAATCAACTAGCTTTAATCCATATCTGGGAAAATTGGCTGCAAGAGTCAAGTCAGCTTTATTTATATAGTGCCAAATCACAACAAAGGTTATCTCATGACACCTTCCAAAAAGACCTTTTTCACAGCAGCCACATTGACAAGAAATCGCAGGTAAACACGGGCGTAATTAATAAAATTTATTAAGGTTCAGTTCCATTTAGTGTGGCAGAGCAGTTGACCAGTTAGCCAACATGCAAGAGAGTAGCACCTTGACTCTATTTGACCTGAATGGAACAGAACCTTCATTAGTATCATTGCTAACACCTGTGTTTACCCTGCTATTGCTAGCCAAAATGGCTGCGGTGAAAAAGGTCTATAGAGCAGGTGTAGACCATACACTTTTATTTACAGAGACCCTGACCTGCAAAAGAGTGTGTGCAGGGCTGTAATACTCATATCAAACTACATTTGATAGTACAGGTGCACTAAATAAACTGTGAACTTGTGTGTAAGCCTTTCTGTTTCATAACTTACAGAAAAAACAAACCTGTTTAAAAATTGCTTGTACTGTAACTCTCAGGAATTTTACCTTTTAAATGAACTCCCAACATGTTTAGTATGTCAAGTGCAGAGCAGTTGAGTTTGCTATACAGTTAGTATCAGTTGCCTCACATTTATCTTTACACTCTTATGATTTTGTAGTCCTTGAACAAGACATACTGTACAAACTAGAATGGCAGTACATGAGCACACTTTTCCAGCAGACATTTCAGTCCTGATTAAAGCCTTTAATGTATATACAAAAAAATTTGAGTGGGGCAATTTTATTTTGGTGGTGTAGATACTGCCAGTGAAACACTGATAAATGGTGCCCACTATATTTTGCTTTGTAATATATGGATCATACACTGTTATTTATTTATCTGTTTGTATTGTATTTTTTATATTTCAGCTCCCAGTTGCGACTGAAGCAAAGAAACGTCGGGCACCTAAAGGTACCATGTGACACTTGAACCGCAAGTTATCTTACAAAATTATTTTCAAACAAAACCATTCCTCTTACAACACCCACTGTTTTGTCATTAATTTCTAACAATTTGTCTGTAATTGGTAAAAGACAATAATAGAGTGAGTCTGAAATTAATTGTCCTGCAGAGGTCACCCTCACCCTTCTCTCTGCCATCCCTAGAAGGAAGAAGCTATATTATACAGTATGCTGCTGAGCAATGTTCCAGATATTTCTCTGTGGAAAATGTTGATCAGAGAGAATATGTTGTCATCATAATGAATGTCCCATTAACCACTTAATACTGTTGCCCATGGTTTAAGCTTTTTTGTTTTGTTTTACAGTGTTTTGTAATTATCACCAATGCTGCTAAAAATGCAAATCCCATGAGTGCATGCTATGTTATCATATTGTATGGTATTGTTTCCATGTTTTTGTCATTGCATTAAACCCCTTACTATGGTGCACTTAGTATAATTGGAGGAGAAAAATCAAATCATTTAAAACCTAAATACATTAATACTATTTAAAATTACTGAGCAATGAAGTAGTAAACATGGAAACTAAAGAATAGATTTTAATTGGTGAATGTAATAAAAGTGTACAGTAATTTATAAGTTAAGTACTTAAAGCTCCATAACTAAGTTAAAAACTGTAACAATTTTAATTCTGCTTTTGACTCTAATATGATGATATTAGAAAAGAACAACCATTAAGAGTGCAATACTCGGAATAACCATACAATAGAATGCAGTATAAAAAGTTAAAATGAGATGTATGCCATACATGTACATGTGCATAGACTTAAATAACTGGAGCATACATTAATTTTAAAAATATGAAATGTATTAACACAACATCTTGTGAGATACCTGCTGAGATAAAAAAAAAATAGAATGGCAGCCAGATGCTTAATACCTTCTTCTACAGGGAATGTTTTATCATGCCTTACTACGCATACGGTATTAATGAATATAATTAGTGACATAACAAGTACACTAAGAATAAAGTGTGTTTAAGTGTGAAATATTTTGAGTTCTCACTACTTATTGCTTGTATGAAGTTTAGAATTCAAACAATTAGATGATGAAATTTGCTCCCAAGTCATCTAAATATGAGAATGAAGGGAGCCATCTTGTTTCAATTAAATAAAAAGCAATATATTTCAGTTTAATTGTTTCCATTAATTCATTCTCATTCTGTAATTACCATCATGAAATGTAATTATGGTTATATAATGCACACGCTAAAATTAGTTACATTTTGCACAACAAGTACATTATGATAGTTTATTGCACATTGTGCAGTGCGGTCAGTACATTCTCAAAAAAAAAGCATGCCCACAAGAAATACCTAAAATCAGTTTCTGTTAAACACAACTGCCAATGGCACAGGGTTTAACCTGTTTCCAGTACAGTATGTTTAATTTTTTTAGAATTAATTGCCATTTCTTAACATTAGTAGGGAAATATGCCTTATTTTGTTGTTTTTCAAAATTTCAAGACTAATTTCTGTCTAATTTTTCTGAAGAATGTGCATCAGCAGCTGAATATGAGGGTACATGAGTTGATGAGACTAAGGGCTTTTGAAGTTTCTTTTGGTAAAACTTCCAAAATAATTTTCATCCCATTTCCATTACATTCTCCCCATGTGTCTTTTGATCTCAGCATGACTCTCCTCTGCTCTTATCCCCTTTTAACAGATGGTTGAAGCACACGGAAGGCAAATCTGCCTTAGAATTAGCCAGATCAAATGTAACAATGAGAAAATTCCTCAATTTTTTTGGGATGAAGTTTTTCACAGGACTATATTTAGGAGACCTCATGCTGTGATCTTCTTCCTTGCTCCTTTCTACCCTTCTTTCATACAATAATTGCAGGAATACATGTCAGACATGTCTCCCCATTTTTCCTCCCCAAATATGCCCTGCTTTGTGCATGTTGAGCCTGGAGCACCGCAGGGCCACAGCTGAAACCCAGAGACAAGAATATTATTGCTGTCTCAGCAGGAAGAAAGCGGATTAGGGCGCTACAAATAGGTCCATTCCGAACCTTGACAGGGCAAACGTGTGAAGCCCATGCAGTTTCACACTCAGCGATGGAGAGGATTTCTCTGAAGTCGTTGGAAGACGCCCCAGTTTTAGCGGCACATCAACAGAGCACTGCGTGAAGCGTTGACAGATAAAAACAGAAGGGAGCTTTAGTGTAATTCACACTGTATTTTTACACAGGCAGTTCATTAATGATACCCCCCCATGTCAGTGGCAGACTCTAAGCCTGGAACTTCATTTCACATTGCCATGGATTCTTTTTTTAGCCCCAGAGGAAGGTAGTAGGTGTAAGATAACAGGATTACGAGAATCAAACTCGTTTGAATTGGAATTACGTTTGCTCTCTTGTGAAATGAAATGTTGTACTCCACTGGGAAGAAGACTTGGAGCATTGTGGTTGAGTTCTTGAGGTTACCTAACCCTGTCTAAAGCTGGCTTTGTATTGAATGCTGCTCATACCTCCAGCGTCCTGCCTTCATTCTGTCTCTATACCCTCTCTCTTCTGTCACAAGTACCTGGTTTCTGAGAGACATTGTTGCCCAGGCAACGGGAGAATATCTCGAGACATTAAAAGAGTGACAAAAAAAAAAAACAGTGTTTGTAACAAAAAACTTCCTTACAAGGTGACATTTACAGCTCTGCGGATGAATTGATTATAGTTTAGCCCAGGGTTTTTAGTGTTAACATCTATGTTAACTGTCAGATCAAAGACTTGCGAGTGACTGCAGAGGGAGGGTGCTTTCAGGATTATTTATTCAGGTGGCAAATTAAAAAAAAAAAAAAAAAAGACTGTATGAATTAAAAATAGTCCACATAGACCTAACTGAGCTATCAGCTTGTGAGTATAAACTTCCTAACAAGCTAAGATTTAGTGTGCTTGGTGAATTGTGGATTTAGGTATACACCGATCAGCCACAACATTAAAACCACTGACAGATGAAGTGAATGACAGTACAGTGTTCTAGTGGAAAACCCTGGGTTCTGGTATTCATGTGGATGTTCTTTGACCCATAAAACCCACCCAAACATTGTATCAGACAAAGTAAACTCCCTCATGGCAACAGCACTCCATGGATCGTACATTTTCAGGCACGTCCAATTTTATTTATTTAATCTGTCGGTGGTTTTAATGCTGTGGCTGATAGGTGTATGTGTTACATCTGTCAGATCAGAGACTGTAAATGGAGGCACTTTCAGGATTAATCACGCAGCTATCAACTAAATAAGACATCATCTGAACAGTAAAGGTAACGAGCTTAAAACTATTGCAATTTTTTTTACTTAATAGTCTTCTCATCATATTATATTCTTGACAGCTCCAGAGCTTCCAATTGTGGAAAGGAGAAACTGGCTAATTCACCAGCACTACATCCGCAAAGACTATGATACCTGTAAGGTAAAGTAACCCCCTCCCACCATTCTCCCTGAGGTTTAGCCTGTCATTGACCTGTGGCTGTGCTCAGTGTTGGTGTGATTGACCTTTGAAACATAAGAAGATAATGAATGCCTGGCATGCACAGGGATCTGTCTAACACTGTACTTTATGATGACCTAATAAACTGCACTGACCTGTGTATTCCCACATGAAACCAGTGGGTATTTAATAAGATCTTTAAATAGATGCCTGTACTTGTAAGATATATTACTTTAATATTCATCCTCAATTTCTCTTTGAATATTTTGAGCTGAGTGACGTGGAATGTAAATGAGGGTTTTGGGGATTAATAAATACATTCTTATCCAGTCACATCACTGGTCTCATCACTCTGAAACACATTTTTTTTAACAGGCAAGTCATTTTATGATGATAGAAGTACATAATAAATAATAGTATGATGAAGCTGTTTATATGATCTGTTTTAAGTTTGTTTACAACTGTTTCTATTGTTTATTTCACATTGCTGATGGTTACATATCACTTGTTGTGTTTGCCTCTTAATACATTTCAATAATAAAACATGAACTGATTTTTTTTTCAAAATTTACTTTGATAAAACATTCTCTCATGATGAATTAGCCTCAATAATTCGATATCTCTTGGGCACAATACTGAGTTATAACAGCCCTATCTGATGTATGTAGAGGTATGTTGTGCATAATGACACTGCACTCCGGCGCGGCACTTCTCTAATTGGAGGCTGTAGATTTATCAACATATATCTGTCCTGCTGCTAATAGATGGCTGCAGATATTAAATTAACTGAAAGAGGTTTTTTTGCAGTCTAAGGCAGCTGCATGTGTATTAATGAACAGTCTTAATGCACACTGATTTATCAACGTTCCTTCTCCAGACGCATTAAAAGGTTTTTGATGCCAATTTAAAAGCATCTACGCTGTCACGATGCAAGTGTACAGAAAAAGGGTTGAATACACTTGTTGTTGTTTAGTTAGTTGCTTAGAGACTGAATCACATCGGAGTTAGTATTCAGCAGAAACTGACATCTTTTCTTTTCATTAATTTTAGCAGCATTCCTAATCACACGTGGAAAATAACACCCACCTCAGTTGTAGAAATTGTCTCCCGCTCTGTGTCCATGTAGGCGATCATCAAAGAACAACTGCAGGAGACTAATGGAATGTGTGAATACGCCATATATGTTCAAGGTGAGCACCAGTTTTACAGTAACCCTTCCCCATCACACATGTAACATGTACAACGTTAATTAATAGCTACATAAAATAAAGGCTTTGTGGTAGTCGACACCCAAGCTCCCAAATACATAATTCAATTCCCCAAAATCTGCTCTTTGGATCCCATGCTGTGCCTTTGATTTTAATGTGTTTTTATTACTTTGTCATGTAGATGAAAATCGTCTCTTTTTTTTTGTATTTAAATTTCTTGCCACAGCACTAATCTTGCGTCTTGAGGGCAAGATCCAAGAGTCCCTGGAGCTGTTTCAGAGCTGTGCAATCCTTAATCCCAGCAGCGCTGACAATCTCAAGCAAGTGGCCAGATCACTGTGAGTCTACTGCCCTCAAGCCTGGGGTGCCTCAACCCTTCTCCATTAACTCCTAAGACAGACATAGGAGAGAAATATACAGTCACACTGCAGGCTAGTGATGACCAGAACTTTTTTTTTCATACTGTAGGGGAAAGTTAATCCACCCCTAGTGACTATTTTCACTGTTGTCGGATTGTAAGAATATCTATTCAGCATGCAGTGATTAAGATTGGTTAATTTCTCATTTGGATTATTTTTGTTTATTCTTGCCGTAGATTTCTCCTGGGAAAGCACAAAGCAGCAATTGAATACTATCACGAAGCTGCAAGACTCAACGAGAAAGACTGGGTAAACGAAAAGAAACGCACCCCTACTGAGTTTCTGGTTTTAAAGTTAGCAAGGGAAACTGTTTAGTGAGCCTGGTATCTTTCACTCTGGATACACAGCATGAAGTTCTTCCAAGAAATTCTCCCCACATTTAGGCTGGGAAATGCTTGGACTGAACCTCTTTTTCCCCTTATGCATAATGTTTTTCAAATGGTTGAACTGTTTTGACCATTCATCACTAACACTTGTATGTTTTGTAAATTTAAACCGTCCCCTCTAATACTACTGACAGTAAT
>JBBPCS010000130.1:10606248-10632642 GCA_037974645.1 Hollardia meadi
CTGTTTTGACCATTCATCACTAACACTTGTATGTTTTGTAAATTTAAACCGTCCCCTCTAATACTACTGACAGTAATACTATAAAATCTGTATTACACAGAGCTGTAGTCTTAAATAACTTTTATATTTGGAAATAAAATTTAGCTCAGCCTTTATTGAGCCCTGTTCAATTAAGCATGCACCAACGGCCCATGTATAATTTCACATTTTTTCACCTCAGGAGATCAGTCATAATCTGGGGTTGTGCTATTTCTTCATCAAAGACTTCAAAAATGTGAGTATGACGATTTTTTTTTACCAACGTTACACAGTACAAACTTTACCTGTTACTGTGGTGATTCGATAATTCTGATCTTGTCTCTGTCAGGCTGAAGAAAATCTAAACGTAGCTCTCCAGATAAATAAACACGACAAGACTTTCATGATGCTCGGGAAGGTTCATTTGCTGGCTGGAGACAATGACAAAGCCATCGACGTGTATAAGAGGGCAGTGGAGTAAGTAAAGTTTAAATGTGGACAATGATAAAAAAAAAAATTTAAAAAAGCACTGAGAAGACATTTAAAGAGGCATCTGTAGAATTTAAAATATTATCATTTTAGATATATGTATAATTGAACCAAAATAATATAAATGACCCCAAGTCTGTTATTAATTACACAGCCTCAGCATGACACTTTTCGTCATGATGACTTTCTTTCAAGACGCTACAAGAGACGGCAATAAAACATGCCGTTTCAGTGGAGTTTGGTTACTTCCAACGGGTTTCCTCTTGATTTATCAGATGATTTTCAGTCTTTGGAGCTCATTTCAACAAGTGGTCCTTTTTCAATCTCACACAAAGCTCCAGCTTTGCCACATTTTAACCCGGGGGCCTTTTCAGTTTAGTATAAATTCTCTTCATTTCCACTTCTATTCACATGTTGAATATTTAATCATCAGGCCGTGGTGTAAATAAGGAAATGACATCAGTGACTATAATAGAGCTCATTGTCGCTACCTCCTGTTGGGGTTCAATGAATTAATCAAGTGCCCCAATACTGGTTTTGCTTTTAATGAGACATACCACTGTGAATCTTATTTTAATGCAGATCTGCCTCTTCTCTACCATTTTTATCGTCCCCCCACAGGTTATAATTAATACTTCACAATTATGCTGAATCAAACCCTGATTGAATAATCAGCAGAGTCCCTGAATATAAACTATGTTTGCTTAAAAATAAGTGCAGGCATTAAATGTAATTACAGGCACAGCTACAGTGACATTTTTCATTTGGCTGTTCTATTTTCAGATTCTCTCCAGAGAATACTGAACTCCTGACAACTCTTGGCCTGCTGTTTTTGCAGGTAAGTAACCTTTTGAAAATAAATGATGTGTGCACAATCGAGAAGCTCTACAAGATAAGAGTGCCATTTACTGTAGGTGTCAGAAATAAATAAAAATGAGTCGATTTATAATTTGTGTTTGTGTGTCTTTTTGCCAGCTTGGGAAATACCAAAAAGCTTTTGAGCACCTTGGAAATGCCCTCACTTTTGATCCCAACAATTATAAGGTATGTGGGTATTTGAACACACAATACACTTTGGTTTAAAATTAGTTTGTTACCAAGCTACCCGAGGACAGTGAACTGGACTTCTTTTAAAGCAGTTCAGTCAAAATAAAAGGTCATTCTCTGTCAGGTGGCACAGTCCATCTTTCATCATGTGCAGTTTCAAAGGGTACCTTTTCCTCTAATATCTCTCTAATCATTGTTTTTATTCCCAGGCCATCCTAGCTGCAGGCAGCATGATGCAGACCCATGGTGACTTTGATGTGGCCATGAACAAGTACCGAGTGGCTGCCTGCGCTGTGCCTGAGAGCCCCCCTCTCTGGAACAACATTGGCATGTGCTTCTTTGGAAAAAAGAAATATGTAGCAGTGAGTAATACGGTTCACTCCTCTTTGTCAATTTAGGACTAATAGTTATTTTTTCAGTTATTTTTCTTTGTTCCTTAAAGGAGGACTTTTGGCATTAGATTCAAGTAAATATCAACAAGTACATTTACTGTTGCAATTTTGAGGCACTTTATTGGATTATTTACATTTTACGCTACTTATTATTTAGATTAAGTTTTATGTTAAAAACGCGATAAGCTTTAAAAATAAAACACTTTGTTTAATATTAAACCAGTGCATTTCAAACCTTTTGGCTTATGACTTAATATAAAAACGCAGTGGCTGGTTGGGGCTCCTTGTAATGTTTCAGATGTCTGTGAATTATCATCAGTCCCACCAGAGACATTTTTCCTCTAAACTTTGCAGATGTTTCATTTAAATAACTGTTTCAGGCCCATATGGTAAAGATATGGTAAAGATTAGAAGATAAATGTCCAAATAATTAATACAGGTCGTCATTCCTCCCCCATTAATCATCTAACAGCCCCTCAGATTTATTTTGTGACCCTTTGGGGGGCCTAACCACTGGGCTAAACTACCTAACTGAATATAATGTAGTAAAAAGCTAGTTCCACCTTCACCAGCTATAACAATCAACTACTGCTTACAGATGCACCAATATTGCAGAAATTTGATAATCTCATGTATTTTAATTCATCAACCACAGGGGACATTTTACTGCATAAGAACTACTTTTACTTTTGATAATTAAGTACATTTTGTTGTTAATACTTAGGTATCTTCACATAAAGTTACCTTGTGGAGATTTCTTGTAAATAAATAAACGTGTGAAGCCCATGCTTCAGTGTTGCTCACTGAAACACATGGTGTATATCCTTGAGGTCTAACAAACCTGCAATGCTTACGCCGTCCATATCTACTAGCCTGCAGTCTTCTTCTTCACTGCCTTTGTTGTTATTGTGCATCTTGGTGATTTACTGCCACCTGTTGATTGCTGCAATAGTGTGAAATCATTGGCTGGAATTTGTATTGCATCACTTGCACATCATTGCACCTTCAATTCGAGTGCTCACATCAACTAGAAATTATCCTTAAATTACTGTATTTTTATCAATTTGAGAGACAGAAAGATGAGATTATATTCATAAATATTCAATTACTACTTAATTTTAGTCCATACTGTATGTCCCTGAGAATTATAAACCTGTTATTGTACAGAATCTGTTTTTCTTTAGATTCCTCATGGAATCATATATTATTGAGGTACTTGTCTAACAGTCCTGTCAGCTGTTGGCTTCTCTCTCCACACAGGCCATCAGCTGTCTGAAGAGGGCCCACTACTTGTCTCCTTTTGACTGGAAAGTTTTGTACAACCTGGGACTGGTACACCTGACCATGCAGCAGTTTGCCTCTGCCTTCCACTTCCTCAGCGCAGCCATCAACCTGAACCCACGTATGGGGGAACTCTACATGTTGCTGGCAGGTACTGAGTGAGAGAAATAATTCATGATGTGATCACATGTTTGAAGGGTAAATTGATTATTTGTGGCTAAGATAGAGGCTTACCTACTGGGTATTTAGCAGTTTACTCTAGTGTAGAGTACATACTACATACAACAAACTGAAGATACTGAACATGAATACCAAACCAAAGTGCCTCTGCATTTCACAGTATTTCAGTTCAAATTTAAACCTCTTCTACTCTTCTTAACTTCTCTTCTTCTACTCTTCTTAACAGTGGCTCTGACCAACTTGGAGGATGTAGAGAACGCCACCAGAGCGTATGAACAAGCTGTGACAATGGACGGGTGAGTCTGTCTTACACCTTCTATTTTAAATGTAGAATGTCTCGAACTTGAGTCAATCATCTAACATTTTCTTTTGCCCCAGATCCAACCCTCTGGTCAACCTGAACTTTGCCATCTTCCTCTATAATCATGGTGAAAAGAAGAGAGCTCTGGATCAGTATCAGGAGATGGAGAGGAAAGTCAACCTACTTCGAGACAGCAGTAGCAACTTTGAATTTGACTCTGAGGTACTTAAGATCCAGATGATGTCGATGTCTCAAAGCAAATTGTTGAACCCATTACTTACAGTATTTTAAGTCCTTGCCCACTCATCTCTAACAGCTAATGGACATGGCTCAGAAGATGGGAGCTGCCCTGCAGGTGACAGAGAGTCTGGTGTGGACTAAACCAGGCAAGGACTCCAAATCAAAACCAAACTCTGCAGCAGCCACCAAAACCCCAGGTGCTGCTCTTGGTACTAACCAAGCTCTGGGCCAAGCCATGTCTTCTGCTGCAAGCTACAACAAGAACATCCAGCTACCAACAGGTACAAACTACTAGCATGTGTTGTAGAAAGTGTCAGTTAATATTCTGGTTTGCTGTTTGATATGTAACATGAGCAACTTCAGTGGCGAAGCTTGAATTCAGGTCCGTCTCTGAGGCAGGTTCTGAGTCAGGCAGAATATCTCTTTTTTTTTTGTTCTAAGAAAAAGCTCAAAGTGGGATTATTTTTCATCAGAAAAGTTCAGCTTTTAAACTGTCAGTGCAGGCAATGACAAATTTCACAGTCTCCACTTCTCGCCATTAAATCAAAGCCCAATTTTTCATTTTAAATTGGAACTTGAGAATACCTCTTCCTGGTGTATTCACAGCCTCTTGTCCAAACTACTGTAGCAGATTGAATATAGAGACTGAGATTGGTATATATATGTGAAAAAAGAAGCTAACCTCTAGCCAGTATATATTCTTGGCAACAAAAGAAAGTCGGTGGTGTGGAAAAACGACACAAAGGTAAGTCCATAAATCCAAGACTGTTCTGAAATGATTGTTGCAGCTTATGGCTCTCAGACGAACGTGGACTGTGTGGGCTGTGTTTTCTACTACTTTTGTTTAGCTGTTATTGACAAATACCACCAGAACAATGCCTCCATGTTCAGTGACAGACATTTTACATAATTACACAGCTTAATCTGTCTGCTTTCCAACACTCAACAGCCAGCGTTTCACAACCAACTCTGTGAAGATTCTCAGTCATCCAAATAATAGTCATCCAAAGAGGGCTGAATCAAAGGCAACTGGACTTGGTTGTAGACATTTTGCCTCTCATCCAAGGGGCTTCTTCAGTTTTCAAGGACCCTGCAGAGGATAAATGCCTGGGACTCCCCACCTGTCAGTCAGAACTGAAGAAGCACATGGACCTACTGTGTCCTGGTGGTTATCAAAATTCAGGAACTGTATCATAGAAAACAACTTACCCCCAAAACTTGGTTTGGGTTTGTAAAGAAATTTCACAAAGTTTAATAGAATGCAATTGCATAAAAATTTTGCAGAGCCAATCATGTGGCGGCAGTTTGTAGTCTGGTAGTTAAATGTTGTATGAAACAAGAAAGGTTTGCCCGATTTGTTTTTATATATATTATATATAATATTTGGAACTGATATTTGCAGTAAAAATGAAAATGTTTGTGTTGACATTTAGAATAACCAGAGATGGAAACTACATGCTTGAATTTGTCTCTTGTGTGGACTTTACTTGGAATGAATGGGAGCCAGAGCAAATTTCCACCAGATGGAAGCGTAGTTCAGCGGCTGTATGATATAGACATGTCAATAGAAGACGTGGGGACAGCAAAACCACAAGCCAATCACATTTGAAGGTCTTGAATATTACTGTTAATGAACCCCAACATTATTTGTCTTGATCATTAGGAACTAAAAGACCTTTTTCTGAGCAACCTTAGGTGATGTTTTTGTTATTTTCAGGAGTTTCCAAAGGCCCCTCCATGCCCCTTGAGCCAGAACCTGATGTGGATAAAGCCCCCAGCCCGCCCACAGATCCTCCAGGCTCCCCAGAACCAGCAGAGTCGGCCAAACCCAGAACCTCTAAGAAGAAATCCAAAGTGGAGGCATGAATTATCTTGGCTGCTACAATCTTTGTCATGAGATCACTCTCAAGATTTGTGGTTTTGTGACACAAAGTTAAGAGTTACTGGCCTCTGGTTTCTCTGGCACATGGTGCAAAGTCATGCCATTCACAATAATTTACTTTGGAAAGGGGAAGGTCAATGTGCACTTTTTCCATACCATTTATTTCAGAAATATTGAATGTCACCGCAACACTTACCAGTTTTTAAACCAAAATACTGAGATAACCAAGTGTTGCTTGTAAATCTAGGTTTGGTGCAAAGGTCAAAACCAATTACAATTGGTGTTGCAGCTTAAGAATCTTTTGTCAAACAAAAATGGTAATATGGGCATTTTTGCAGTTGCAGGTGTTAATATTTGGATGAGCTTAGCAATAAGGATAAATGGTGAATTTTCCTTCGATTGACATTTCAAGGGAAGCTGTCAGACTTTTGCTGTTGGGAGTCCCCGCAGCTAAATAAATGTGAAGGAAATGCTGCGACAATCACTGCTAGAATCTGAGTAGAGAAAGGGATGTTTTTGAGTAGCTGCAGGATGTTGTTTGTTTGTATGATAGGGCTCTTTTTGGGGGTTAGGTGTAAATAGTGATATCTGCTTTTATATGTGGATAAATGTTATGTTTATAGAGAGTAATGTATTTAATATTAAAAAAAAACAGACTTGAAAGAAAACAGCTGTCTCGGCTCTTTTATGAATATATGTGTTTTATACTGCGTTTTATCATGTAAATATTCAGTCAATCCATGTTCTGAGCAAGAACTATTACAAATTAATACATTTCCATCCTCCGTACTAATGTTGAAACGGTCATCATCGGCTTACAGTTGAGTATTTTTGGATAAAATGTATAGTATTTATGTATATGGTGTTGTTTCTGTGTTGTTTTCTCATCTACACCGACTGACAGTACAATATTTTTCAGTCAAGGTGAACATCCACTAATAGTTTGGGGGGACAACAAGGAATAGACTGTTGTGCTTTTGATAGGACCTCATAAATTACATGTACCGAAAGTCACATACAAACTGAATTATTTATGTGTATGAATTATAATATGGATGAGGCAATTTGTACATATTAACCCAAATTATTTGTAAAATATGACAAAGTCTCTGCGTACAGAGGAATATATTTATTTCTGTGTTATTTAATATTAGGTGGCATTTAAATTTTAAACCACTTGTCATTTAAAGACTAATGAACTACTAAAAAACAAAGAAAATGCACCTCAGAGATATAAAAATTGTATCTGTACTTTAAAAAGTAAAGATTCATACCTGAGCACTGGCAGTTTTTACTTGTTAGAATCACCAATGGAGTCTTCAAATCCCACAACCACCATCCAGCTCACTGTTGATGCTTCAGAACTCTACTGTGCACTGGATTGAGATAATTGACTGTAAATTGGGAGGGACTTCGGGAATTTGGGGAGAAAGTCTTGTATTTTAGTATTTTTGAATATATTCTAAATGAAGATTACAACTCAAGTCAAGTAGACCAGTTTTACTAAAGCAAATATTTGTTGTTTGTTGTAAATCCGGAAATAAAAAATGACAAATGCTTGACTGAGTGACTAATGTAATAGCCAAAAACTCTTAATTCACATTGTTGTTTTATATGATGGAGAGTTTCTCTACAAACTTCACGTTAGTTTGGAGATAATGTTGTTTAATAAGTTTGAATATGGGGTCTTCATTAGAACGGGCTCCATCTGGCATTTTTAAAAACCTTTAGATATGATGTGTGAGTAGAATATAATCATCCTGTTTATTTATTTATCCCTCACAGATGCCTCTAGTGACAGGATGTATTTTATAGGACAGCGATTTGTTTGTATGTGTTGTGACAGAAGGAGCTGTAACTTCACTGAGATTCGCAGATAGAGCCGTAAGCCTGAGAGATGATAGAAATGTTGAGTTGTTGTAAGTGTGAATATTTATTTGTCGCTTGTCTCAGGTCGGACTGAATGCTGCTGTGCACCAAGTGTCAGGTCAACAAGGTTACCGCCTGTCAGCGCGTTGTGGTTGGAGATTAAGAAGTGGTTGTGGTGGAAGCCAATGGTCTGATTTCAAAAAGCTATTTGTTATTGTCTGTTATTTGGTTTTAAATGTTTGAGCCTGGTCCCTTGTATGGTCAAATGTATACAGTACACCTAAAGACTCCATCTTGAGTCATCATCAATGTATTAACATGCTTCAACATTTAAAATGGGGCGTTATTAGAGAGTTTGATCTGCATATTCTGCCTTAGTAACATTACGTTTAGCCTGCGTATTAGGTATTAAGTATTAAATTTAGCCTTCCAAATAATTTGTTTCTAATTATGTTTATATTTATTGTGGAAGTTATTTGCCCTCAGAAATCTTACACAGTGAGTTTTGTATAAATGTGTCGGCCTGAATTTATTTATTTATTTATTTTTTTTAAAAGCCTGAGAATGAGAATTTATTTCCTTCAAACATTGATTTGTAGAAACAATTCTGCGCATGCATCACCTTTAATTTGCTTTCTGCTCTAACTGAACGTAGACGGTTCCTGCTGGTTGGTCACCTGTATTACATTTCAGATGATGTTTTTTTTTTACTCTGCATTAGTTAGTCAGACATTACACAGTTTCCTGGAAACTAAAATTGTCCAGTTTTATACACTGCAGTAAAATGGAGATGTACAAATGTCCCAATGTAGGGCAGTAAAGACTGAACTAAGAAATGATACAAGGTATTATCACTGTGATGAGATTACAAAGCACAACTTATAGACCTCTGCTAATTTGGTCTTCCGTGCTAACTCCTGTTTAATGTACAAAATTAACCCACGATCGTGCTCTTGAAGTTTTGCTCAGATGCGCTGAATTTGGCCGGTCAGCTTTCTCAGTTAGAGCCACAATCTTTTAAAACTAAAAACCCAACACTGTCAGACAATGTTCCATGTTTTAAATCACACTTAAAAACATGGCTAACCAATAATGTCACTATTAGCGACAAAGAGCTAAACGTGGAGTATTCCATTTCATTTTATGTATGGTGAGATGGTATAAATGAAAAGTTTTGGTTTTGGATGATGCTTTTCTGAATTATAACATTTGATATCATAATTCTTTTTGTGGATTTGCCTGCTCAGGGACTGCTGATGAAATTTAAAAAAAAAAAAGGTTTATTGGCACAAACCAAACCTCATAATTTCAGACTCATAGGATTCCCTTCTACCAAGGAGTAATCATTTACGGAGTCAAGTTAAGCTCAGTAAAACGTGTGAAGGGGAAAAACCTGTAAATAGACATTTTTGTTGTTATTCGTGTTTATATTCCACTGAGCTTATTTCAATGCCACACACGTATTAAATCATTATTTACTGTTTAAAGCTAAAGATGTTCTCCTGATCTTTCAACCTTGATGTAAATAATAATTGTCTGGAGATCATCTTGTCAACAGACACTGATCGTATCTTCCTGCTACATGTTGCGATTGAACAATGAATCCAATCAGACCATCGTTTGGCCCTGAAGATGCACTCAGCAGTGATCACTGATCTGTCAGTGTTGCCATTCTTTTGCTTCTTATGCTTTTATGATGGAGAATAGCATCTCCATGATGCTATTATGGCCAAGAGACTGTAGTTTTTTCATTAGGTCCTTGTTAAACTGTGCATGCCTGGATTGCCTGTGGTTGCAGCTTTTACAGGCCAGCTGATGGCCTGTAAATTACTGCTCCTGCAGCAGTTATTTTTCAGTTGCAGCTGTGGAAGATTGGTTTTCCATTTCTCATCTTTCTGCTATTCTAATCGCCTGTGGAAGCATCTCAGTATCTTTAATTCGAAGTTCTCTGGCTCCAAGGAATGGTACTTTGTGCTATTTTTTTTGATTGTTGGGTTTTTTAATTTCAGATTTTGTATACTGGCGATGATGTAACTTATATTGATAGGCCTCAATAAATCCAGTATCTTTTAGAGTAATGGTAATAAGAATGTTGATTTTACTATATTTTCTATTGTTAAATTTCTTTTTATAAATTGAATGTTTTTGGCTTGTGTGTTTTTAACAGCTGTTAGCTGCAGCTGTTGTTAGTCTCGATTGTTGACTGACTTGTTTGCCAAGTTGCTCACAGCTGGCAGGCTGGAGTTGGTTTCACTGCAGCACAGAGCTGTTGGAGGCCTTGGACAAAGAAAAAAGACGTGTTTTATTTCCTTTGTCCAACTAATCTTTCTTATTTCAGGTCCAGTGACATGTGGTAGTTTGATATGTGAAGATTCCAGCTGTCTGGATTTTAGATGAGCTGTGTTGTTAACCTTCACCACCATTTTCCTACTTTGCAGTTCTGTAACCTCAGCTTTTAACTTAGTGTGTTACATAAAACTACTGTAATTCAGTCAATAGCTCTTCATGCAGTCTCCGACCCTGGTCCGGCTTTTTTAAATGGTTCCCCAGATAATCATTAGGTCTCGAGTATCAAGCTCAGTACCAGTCCTCCACACACACTTCTTTTCTCTTCAGTTGCACATCATTTGTGTCCAGTTTCCTCTGAACTCAGGTCAGCATCTCCACAAATGTGTGTATGGTATACTGTTTAAATTTGGAAATTAGCCTCTCTGAGGATAAACTGAATCAACTTTGGACATCCTCTGACTTTTCAGCTTGCACCACCATGACGTGGACATTTTAATTTGTTCAATACTTTGATTTATTTACCGAATACCTGCAAAACTAAGAATTGACATTTTGTGTTTTTTGATAACTAGCAAATGTTAGCATGCTAACATGCAGATGGAAAACATGACCTGCTTCACATCAATATGCTCTTTCAAGTCCGCTTAGCGCAATCACATGAGCGCTCACAGGTGTGATAAATACATATGGGTCAAATGACTAATTACAACATTCTTCATTTTATCAGGCGCTCATGTAAATAAAACCACAGTAAAGTCTTTAGTTGAGTTTCTTATCAATATGCTAGCACTGACATTGTGAGCATGTTAGCATACCGATGTTAGCATTTACCTCAAAGCACCGCTGTGCCAGAGTGCAGCCTGTACACAGAGCAGTTAGCAAGGTTGCAGACTCTTTGTTGGAGTATACTTATCTTGTCACTTATCCAAAATGAGCACATTTCAAACCCTTAGCTAGCTTAGAATCAGCGTGTAGTATGATACTAGGATGTTGCTAGACTGTGCACATTTGGTAAGAAGCTCCTGAAAATCTAATCACGGTGCACATGCTATTAATTTTTTTGAAATTTTTTTTTATTACATAGCATCTGAATTGAACTGAATACACATTTCTGAATTTTCTGATGTTGCTTGTTTATGAGGAGAAAGCCCTGAGAGGTACAAGGTCAGGCTTTGTGGTAACCTCATATTGATCCATCTCGGTTAGGAGTGGAGTGAGATGGTGATGCTGGGAAGAGGTCGCAGTGCCAGAGGAAGGTGACTGCAGGGGGATGGAAAATGTGAAGACGGTTTGAGCGAGATGACATGATTCCTCCTACTCCATCAATGTAAGCATCTCTGATATGTTTGAGGTAAGTGATACTACCCACCGGTTAGACTGGAGGCGAGACGATTTATCAATGTCTCGACAGGAGTATTTAAAGTTTAATTTTATATATTGAGTTCATGTTCTGAAAACTGACATGATGTGCAGAAATTACCTGGATCCTCATTTATAAAAAATAGGACACTGTAATGAATCTTTAATGGTTTCTTAAGCTCATTTTTCAGTTTATACATGAGTTTGATTTATGAAATTATCCGAATGAAGCTGAGTGTGCCCATTTAGAAAACCTGTTTTGCACCTGTCTAATACAAACCACCTGGGGGATGGCAATAAATCTTCATCTCATTCCTTACGGATCAGTTTCCAAATTTCTGCGGAGCACCATTGGCATCTTAATGAAATGTTGTCGAACCTGAGGATTCAATCGTGAGCCCATTAATTTTATTTAAAGATTAAACTTGTTTTGAAGAGGAATACTAGCGGCATTAAAATTTCAGGCCACTTTGTGTCAAAATATTTATGCAGCCTGCATGCAGCTCGCCATGGGGGTTCACATGTGGGTCTTAAGCGTGAAGAAACCTCAGCACAGCAAGCAAGTAATGTTCTGTCAGACATCAACCTGCATGTTTAGAATTGATGCATGTCAAGTTGATGTTTTACAGAGAGTCACTTCATCTTCCTTTGTCCTGCACACATGGTGGATTTTTCTTATTGCAAACAAAACACCAATACAATTATATTATAAACAAGTACTGCCTGCGTTTCTAAAGCCTGAAGTATATTATTACTCTGTGCCATAGAGCTCCATTTTGTCCATAAACAACACATCAATTTTCATAACCATAGACATGATAACTGTATTTTGAGTCAAATCCTGCAAACTAGCGCACCAAATCGAACAGGCTTGGACACAGAATAACGCTTTGTTGGTTTTGGTCTATTTGTGGGATTTGTTGACGATAACAAAAATATAGAATCACACCAGCTTTATACTTAAAGCTGCCATGTGCAAGGCTTCCTGAATGCTGCCAAAATGATTTTAAAATCACAAACATATCACGTCAGCGGTGACTACACTGGTTCAATCCACAGCTAATCCTGTGTTTGCTTGTTGTGTACCAGTATTCTATGAGTTTGAAAAGATGAGTGCCGAGAGATGCAGTTTAAAGGTGTTTGTGTGGGGCAATCCTCCAAGGCTTCATGCATTTCTCAGCGTTGCATATCCAGTGTGAAAAGGGTGAAAACCTACAGAGGGTACGAGAAACATTCAAACCCTCTACAGAGTGTATTCAGTAATAAGAGATTAGAGGTGTCTTTTTTATCATTTGAAAATATTTTCCATAATCTGTGCTGGGATTTAGCATCTAATTGACAGTCGAGTTCTGACCAGAGGCTGAAAATAACATTTATCTAATGAGAGATTAACAAGGCAGGGCAACCGAAGTGTCGGGGGTCCCAGGTGTCATTACTTATGATGGATCAAATGCCGTGAAAGGATAAAGTACAGCTTAATTTCTGTATTAGATTTATGATTAAATGTGTTTATATTTTCAGTATGACACATGTTAATAAATCTTGTTAATCCTACATGAAGATAATCCAGGACTGTGGATGAAAGAAAAGTGACATCAGTCTCTTTGTTTTTCTTTCTTGATACTAAAGGGTCCAATTTGTCAAAGTTGCACTAATCAATATTTTCATATGAACAGAGGGCCAAATTACTATGTGTGTAATGTGAAAGTGGTTGCTTGTTGTGGTGAACCCAACGCACCAAACAAAGTGGAACTCAGCTTTAAGCTCATTGTTTTGGTTTTATGGCCTGCGACTTCACTGTTCACTCTAACCTGTCTCATCGACCTCATTTTCAAACCCACCGCAAGCTACTCAGCACCTCACTGCTAACAGACAAAGTTAACTACTCAATGAAAATATTGGCTCATTTAGCAGCTACAAGACAGATGTTTTTCTCAGGAGTTGGCGAAGGACAAAGAGGGGCCTAAAAAGAGTGAATATTTGACTTAAACTCAAATAGATAATTTCCCTTGCAGACCTGTTTTGTGGTTCTTTCATTAGTATTGTCAGCAAGTTAAAGAAGCATACAGTGGCACCTCCCCATGGGAGAAGTTCGCCTTGAAGACTTTCTCCATGAAAGGTCTGTGCTTAATATTGTGAAAGTCTCTATTTTTAACCCAAACTGTGATGTTTTTATTATTGAGGGATTGGGACACCATACCCAATCTCCTGGGTGAAAGCTCTGCATATGACCCACTCAGCCACAGCACGTATGTCATGTATTATATAGTTTTGTGTCACTAAACATTGTGCAAACATTGCGCACTTCTATTTTTAATGTGTAGCCTGATGCACAGTGTTCATAGTTTATGGCTATTTGGTTGATTTTCATGATATGACTGTCCTGCCCCTATGTGTGCATTGTGCATGGCGCCATTATCCCCAGATTGTACAATAAACGTGATTAACTGGAGAACTTCCATCATCATTGTCATCATCATCTGTTACACTTAAAATGTAAAGGTGTTCAGAAACATGAAAGCTAAATGAATGCTAATCTTGCTTTGTGTCTCCAAGATTTGAAAACAGGCAATAGTGGGCTAAAATGTTAGCTTTAAACTTTATAACCAGAGTATGTCAAACGTGTGCGACCATTTGTTGTCGTGGATTTCTGTTACAAAGTGGTAAAAGAAGTTAAAGCAGCTTTATTTTTACTATCCACCTAAAAAAGGTAACAATAGTAGACTACAGACACGCTGTGTACTCTTCATATGACAGCATATTTCTTTTACTGCCTGCTGAACACGTCAAGGTCCAGAAACAAAACTTCAGTATCCAGGAGGCTGTTTTATTAATTCATGACTGCTCACTCACTGTAACCAACCTTCAGTCCAGTTTCACAGAGGTTTGGTGCCTGGGTGGAGATTTCAAAGCAGCGGGGGACAAATCTGTTTTATCAAGCAGTCACATAAAGGGTTGCATTCAAAAGCTTTAAGCGGGGCAGATCTGATCTAACTTTATTTGTTACACCCCCACTTCAGCTCTGCAAAAAAAAAAAAAAATCATGATCGCTAGATTATTAAATTCACTAAATCAAGCGTGTTTGGTGGTTGGACTCAATTTTCTCCTCCGTTCATGAAAAGCACTTCTTCACTGGCGTCTAAATTTAGGTGGCTGTTATTCCTTCCAGTGAGACATCTTTATGGTGCGGGCTGAGTTGCTTTGCCTGCTCTGGATATATGCATCATGTCTGTGATCAGGGACAACAAATGCTGAAAGAAAAATTTCCCAGTGGAGTGCTCCTCCCTCTCTTAGTGGTGCTGGTGTTTATTAGGCAGGCTGTAAAGAACTGAGAGGATTCTGAGCCAACAAGTGAAATAAGACCTCAGTGCTTAAACTTTAGACACAATATGTTGTTTATAGTCATGCTGTATTGCAGATGTGGTTAAAATATTTCGATGTCAGTGAAATACTGTGTTGATATTGTATTTAAACTTGTGTAAGCGGAGCCTGGAGATCTGACCTGATTTTACTGTTATGACAGCTTCAAAGGAAAGAATCATCGCAAATGGTAAACAGGCCTGATACTGCATGTATCGCCGTTCAGTTAAAAGCAGTTTAGGCAGAGCAAAGCCTCCACATCAACAGCAATTGACTGTGTATATATATATGTTTACAGTATATCTGGTCTGTTTGGGTGGTGTTGCAGGTTTTTGGGTCCTTGTAAGAAAATCCCCTTGCAGCACTGTTTTGTTTCAGGGCCCTGACACACCAGGTGTGTTGGGTCGTCTGTGAGCATCTGTGGTTCTAGTTTTTGCAGTGTGTCCCGCACTAGTCGGCTCTTGTCGGAGGACGTCGGTGAGAGCTGAACAGCCAATAACCAAGTCAAGAGGGCACACACAGAAGGCTCGTCTCATTTTTCTTCGACCCTTCCAATTCACGGACATTGTCACAACAAAATAGCCACCTGGAACTGGATATTTGGAAACCGTCTTCAGTGGTGAGTGAAAGCAGTATGAAAATGGTAACGTTAAAGCTGCTTTATCATGACAACGGCTTGTATATCCCATAGATGACACAAAGACACAAAGTTGGCGCCTATTCAATCCAGTGAGAATTGCTTGCCTAGCGCACACACCAAAAAAGTTTTCTGGCTTCCTGGTTTACATCCTGGTTATGTGGCCCACTGAATTTGCACAGTAGTCTTTCTCCCGCCGGCCCCGCCCACAAGTTCCCGCTCAGCCCATAGACTTAGCATTGTAATGACATCAGAGAGGTCACTTTCCTTGGCTCGAGGAAAGTTTTTCAAACATGATAGAAAGAGTCATGATTGACCTTGTTTGCAGTTCGAGGTGTCCTGCGAACAGTTTGACAGATGTGTCTTTTATAATGGTGGTCTATGGGGAAAATGATTTTTGGGCGGCAGGGGAATTTTCTAGCTGTATGTGCTAGTTTGCTGCCGGCTGCAGTTTTTGTGGTGTGTCCAAGTGTAACCTTTTGGCCCCGACACAGGAAATGTAAGGCGACACAAGATGCAGTCTTCGTCGCCGCTAGTTCTTTGATGTTGGTTTGGTGTGTCTTGGGATTAACATCTACATGCCTGTTTTTTGGGGGGGTGGGTGGGGGGGAGTTAGCAGTTTAAGGAATAATTTGACATGTTGGGAAATGTCTTCATTGGTTTTCTTGATTATAGTTAGTGTGGTTAAAAAGAAGCTACAGCCAGCAGCCTGTAACAAAACGTTAACGTAACAAAAGGACTTGAAACAGGGGAAAACAGCTAGCCTGGCTCTATCCAAAGCTAATAAAGTTGACACCTCTAAAGCTTACTATTTAACTTGTTTGCTAAATATGTACAACAACTTAAGTGCAAAAACTACATGCTGTGGTTTTACGGGGTGCCAGACTATTTTTTGGTTGGGAGCAGCGACTTCCTGAAGTCCTGTTATGTGAGGTCATCAGGCAACCACCATAGACTCCAACACCACATTCACAGTAATAAAAGTGTCACACATTTTTCTGCAATAACACGAAAACACCTCAAAAGGTGTTGGCTGGCAGATTGAGTTACCTTTGGATGGAGCCAGGCTAGCTGTTTCCCCATTTCCAGTATTTATGCTAAGCTAAGCTAACAGGCTCATAGCTGTATAGCCTTATAGTTAGTGCACAGATATGAGCGTGGTTTTAATCTTTTCATATATGCATATATACACTGTATATGTACAGTACTGAAGTGTACAGTTGGTGTTTGGTCATCAGTGTTCTATTTAAAGCGGAAATAGACAACCTTTCTCCCACTAGTGTTTCCAAGTGGTATTATTGTTTGCACTAAAGTCGCAAAAGCACCATTAGCAACATGGCTACTGCTAGCAGCCTGGCTGCTGTCCAAAGCAAAAGCAGAGTAAACCCCAGGTAGTATTAATAAATAGGCCGGTCTTACCAAGTGCCATCGGTAAGGAGAAACACATACCAACACATTTCAACACACCAGAGCACTGTCACAATTATTCTATCTTTTTTTCCACTGTTACCTGGGGAGAGCAATGCCTCTTCCTGTTTTAGTTCCACAGTGGCTGATGCACTACCTTGGTGCTGTAAATCCAATCTTCATTTTTTTCTGCAGAAAATCCAGCCGGGTGGCAGCGGGAATAGCATGAAAACAAGACTCGCAGGGAACCAATCTAAATGCGGATGGTGTAATTTTTCTACATCCATTATACTGTGCGATTATATGTACTTCATAATGATAAGTTAAAGCCAAAAAAAGTTGTCTATCGATTTAATGTTGATTGTGCCCCTGAAATTGTTACCCTGATTAGGGTGTACGAGATGGGTGCTTTACTTTTTTAAGAATCTCAAAATCATTCAACTTGACATTGTCTCGCTCTCTCTGATGGTTGCCCTTTTGTAATTACATTTGGCTAAACACAAGCCAGTGTTTGGGATTTGGGGCTGCCATAGATGGATTAGAACATGGAGACAGAAAACTAACAGAGAGAGAAGCCTCAGATCCAGTGCTGTCTGAGTGAGGTGCTGTTTCATGTAATTAATCTGCCTAGCTCCACTAGACTCATGCCATATTTCACGATGACACTAATAATGCCTAATTATGTGATGTTGTAAAACCTTAGCTGGTGTTTAAACATGTAATTGAGGTGGAGTAATGGTGCATATAATGTATTTTACTTTTAATCACTCCGGGTTTTTTCGTAAGGAACTGGAGGAGCGAGGCTTTGCATTTCAATAAAGCTACTTGATTAGGGAGTACGGTTGTTGCTGTTGTTGTTTTTCGGCAGATACTGTTTACTCTGAGCTCTGCCTCCCAAAATTCCCCCCTCCGCCCCTCTCCTGGAGACAACTCAAAGACCCCCTGCTGGAGGCTCAGCAGAGCAGCTTTATCTGGGTTCTCCGCTCTCCCGTCTTTCCACAAGCTTCGTCTCATTGTGTCACCCCAATGTGTCAGCCACAAGCTGCAAGTCAGAGTAACAAACTGTATCTCAGGGATGAGAGAGCCATTCATTAAAGCATCGCACCAAGCTCTCTCAACAAAGGTTCACTGTTTCATTTCCCATCGCTCCACATGCATGTAAATTAATACGAATAAAGAGGCAGGAACGTGGATGTTCTGTTGACAACAGTTCGGGGAATTTAAACGGAGAGCAAAGATAATTTTCTGAGTTATCCCTTCAAAGGGATACTTTGAAAAACGTTGCGTACATGCACAATAACATTTTCCCCATAGCTGTAGAATATGTACAATATGTACACTAACAGTAAGAAATGCATGAAGCTCAAACCAGAGAATAACATCGATTTATGTCAATGTCACCTTAGTTTAAAATTTTCAGATTAATGCTTTGTTTTCAACATGAATACAGAATCCAACTGCTCCGAAAAGGACGTTTGTCCCCGTAGGTTATTTTGGAGGGTTTGTCTTTGATGGGAGTTTAGAGGTAACTAAGATTACAATGCAATAGCAAAAGGCTGCTGGGTCCAGGGAACCTGATCAGAAGCATAGTTGGGGTTATTTTTGAAGCCAAATGAAAAGTAGAGTTCATTTGAGGCTGCAGACTCGACTTTTCTGATGTCAAAACTTGTTGTCAAGACTTTGTACTGTGATAAGTCACATCAAAAGTCAAAGTGTTTGCACTAACTAAACATCCACCATTCGCTGAAAAAACCCACAACCTCTTCAAGGGTTTTACACATTACGAGTGCATGCTGCCTATTTTCTTCATTTCTTTTTTTTTATTTATTGCAAATACAAAATAGTAAAACCTAGGCTTCCTTTCTGCCTAGCAACCACAAACTCATCATTTTAGTGACTTCTTTGAGAGAACTTTTGTTGCTGATCCGAATAATAAAATGGGGGAAGGAATCACATGGCCGTTATCACATTTCAGTAATTTATTTACCGAGGTGCCATCTTTTATGGTGTGGGCTTTACTAAAAATGTGAAATTTCCCTGTTCAGTTTTTCCACATTATAATAGACTAGAATGTGATTTTCCACTCAAACAAGCTGAACCAGACTCTCATTGCAAAAGTAGACATTTAAGCTTTGTGTTGTCCAATAGAGAAGCACTTTTATCTCATAAACTGGTTACGGATTAAAACACTGTCCTTTTACTGAATGCAGCTAGTTTGCTGAGTCATATAGAAGTAGTCGAACATATACCACAAGCTCACACCTTCCTTCCTCCACCTAAATCTCATTTCTGTCTGTGTCTTTCCACAGATTTTTATGAGATGGGATATTGCCCTCAAACAGTCTACTCACACTCTGTCATTGTTTTCACATCGCTCTCACTGGCAGAACTGGGAGAATTAATTTTACTCATGTAAGCAAAATACTGTCCCTGCAGTGAGCCGGTAAAAAAGACTATTTATTTCACTCCTCTCTGGCAGTGTTGATCTGTGGAGCTATCTTAGCCCTGTGGTGAGATCGTAGTCCACGCAGAGTCCACGCAGGCAGGCAGTCCTGGCTTCTGCAGCGTAAACCAACATGTCCGCCATCCTGTCATCCAGTAAACCCCACTCCTTCTCTGTGAGCACATTTACAATAGATTTTAACGCAATACTTCCTGTCATGGATGGTTTACAGGTGTTTTGCGAAATGGGGTAAAGATTTTGAAAATTAAAGTCTTGTTTCCTCACCATGAACCACGTTACAGCATTGGCTGATTCACTGGGTTGAAAGGGGCCAAGTGTTAAGTGTTGTAAATTAAGCGTTGAACTGGAACTTGGGTAAAAGAAGTGCAATAAACATTGAACAGTATTTCATCACGGCATTGGAACAACACATACCAATTAACAAGAGTCAACAGTCATGCCGGCAACTCTGTGAAGGATTCAGACTGTAAACAGACCTGCATTAAAGCACCGTTAGTGCTGGTGTGTTGTTTAAGTTATCTAAGAGGAGACAATCAGATTTAATCCAGGAAGTCCAGTTTGTGCAACAGATGAATGCATTTAAAGGCTTATCATGCCAAAACACTGCTAAACAGTTTGTAATATGAAAATGGAAAAGTTATCACAGTTTATGTTATTGACCAAGGCGGCTTCTTGTCCAATGACGTCGAACCTGTTTCAACGACATCACCGGACGACCCTGCTTTGATTTGACCCTGCAGCCCTCCTGCATTGAAACCCCAATACTGCATTCATCCACATAGAGCTGAAGCCGGTCTGAATGTGACCTTGGACACTGCAGGGCTTTAAGCCAGCTATTCTCAACCAGTGGGCCGGGGGCCACTGGTAGCCCTCAGAGCGTCATCTAATGGGCCGCGGACGCAGTGGTGCTGCCTAGTGGTTAGATTAGGCTATTGTTATCATTATTCATTTTTTGTAATTTACAAATAGTTATTTTTATATCTAAAGGTGCTCAAGAATTCCGAAATGTCAAATTGAAATGCATAATTTGACCAGTGACTAGTTAAATGACCAGTTACATTACAGCAGACGTGTTCTGCTAACTACTAGCTAACATCTGCCACAGCTAACGTTCCCTCGGTTGCAGTGGTGTAAAATGTTTTTTTTTTTAAACAAATGGGATATGGGAGACAATCCTGTGCTAGTAAAAGCTTCCAAAGCGTGTGGTGAGGAAATAAGACCCTGACTACAATAAATTTGGATTCATAATGGCAGGTAGTGATGCTTATAGCTGAACGTTGAATGTGGTGAAATCCTGTCACAACCCAATATAAAATTTTTCCATTTTTTGGTCATGTTATAATTTTTTTGTCATTTGTGTGGGAAGGTGGTCCTTGGAAATTTTTTTGACAATCAGAAAAGGGCCTTAAGTTACAAAAGGTCGAGCAACCCTGCTTTAAGCTGAATGACTCAATTTAAAAAATCAAATATGTAAAATAAAAGTCATATTTCTTATGATAATTGAAGTTATATTTAATTTTTAAATGGAAAGCAGAACACTGCAATGCTGCAAATACGGTAATTAGCTGCCTCTTTACAGTTACAGTAGCAGCTCTTCAGACACTGAGATCTCATCTTTAAAAAAAAAGGTCATAACTGTGAATCAAAGAGAAAATGTCCGACGAGCGAGACTTGAACTTTAAGCGAAAAAATAAAATCAAAGGCTGAAGTGGCTTCAGCTGAGATTTCAAAATGAAGACGCTGAGATTCAAAACCTCAGGAGTTAGTGTTGAAATGACCTGCAGTAACAGTGGTTACTGCTTTGTTCAGTTCAACACAATCGGTCTGAACATTTCAAAGAGCAAAACCGCATTTAATATAGAAAAAAGGCAGATAGCACATCAAAACAGCCTTCAACTTATGGATTGCAAAAATAAACCTCAATCTGAGCACTTCAAAGTTAGAAAATTCACTTACAGCAGCAGGGTTACATTTGAAGAGCAAGGCCTCCTGCATGGCCACCGGTCTTGGGGAAAGCTGAGAAATAGAGCTTGTAATCAGGAGGCTCAGTAGGATGTGTTCACGGCTCCACGGCCTCGTTTCAGTCAAGAGAGGGGAAAAAAAAGAGGACGTCGAGTTATATACACAGAAAACCTTTGAAACAGCAAAAATACGAAGCACAAGGAGGAAACATGTTTTTCTCGGTGATATCATGGGTGCAGTGGAGCGATGCCTGCACAGCGAAATGATCAAATTACAGTTTGAAAAGCAATTAAACAACTGAATCATGATGAGGAACAAACTGCCACTGTAGCTGGTCTGCAGCAGTGAGATGACGCTTTATTTCAGTACAATGATGTGGTGTCCTCATGATGTGTGTCTTTATTGTAGGTGGGCTGATGGTAAAGGAACTGGAGAGGTGAGTACATGGTGGTAAGAGGCCTAAAGGGCTTCCTCTCTCTTTTTGTTAGCAGGCTGTGTGCAGCTATGATGTGTACTATAATGTAGGCAGATGGAAGGACCAGATAGGAGTGGAGCGGTCTGCATAAATCATCCCTGATGTAAAGGTAAGTGCTATAAAACAGAAAAAAAAAAAAAAAAAACGCAAAATAATATGCTGTGTGTTGAAATGAACCATGAATAACAACCAAAAACATACAGGAAACAATAAGCGAAAATAAGATCTGGTTTGCAGTCGTCTTTCCAGGTCAATTTATTCCCAACCAAACTCTGAAAACAAATATTAAACGTTATGGTTCTGGCTTTGGACACAGGAACATGTGTACAATATATAGACCAGACCATATAAAACTTCCCCCATACCAAAAGTAAACAATGTGCACATACTTTTGGCCATGGTGTGTAGTGTATTGTGCAGTAGATGGAATAAATATTAGCAAAATAAATGTCAAAAGAACTGAGATAATGACAGATTCACTTTTGCAACATTCAACAGTTTTTTTGGGTTTTTTTTTTACATGTGTTACTGATGTCTAAGAAATGCTAGTTTGGACCCAGTTGATAAGAACAAAACAGATATTTGGGGCCAAGATGACGTATTTTCTAGTGTCGACACAAGACATTTTTGATTTTCAAAACAGCCGCATTGTCTTTGTCAATTTATCCGACACGCCCTCCAAACTGAATGGCAAAATATGTAACTGCCCTTTAGAAAAACACACACAGGTGTTGAAAGGACATAACGTGTCTGTGCCTTCCACATTTATGACGTGACAACACTGGGGTTTAGGTTTGGTTAGGCTGAGCCACAAAGACGACTCGTTTTTGCTCAAAATAAATACTCGGTTAAGGTGAGGAAAACATTGTGGTTTGGGTTTTTAAGTTACTACGCCGTTAAAGTCTTGGTTAATCTAATAAACATGTGGTTGAGGGCAGGGGACGATTGTGGTCGTGGTTTATAGAAGCCAATGTCGACTGTTGGTAAGAAAACTGTTCTAAAGTTATCTTCTAATTCTGCACATGGTGGCTTTACATGATGACAACAGACACAATAAATGGTGAACAGTTTTTGTAGTTCATATTTTTAAAGTGAGTCCTTACCTGTAAAATATGAACATATACATGACACATAATGTGCAAGGTTAGACCAAGACCAAGGCTGCTCACGACTGCTGCACAAGAAGAGGCACCGGGGAAATTTTACAAATTGTGAAATGAATTATTATTCATGAGTACACCGATGAGGTGTATTCATGAAGTGATGAGGTGATGAGGTCGAGAGAGCAACAGTAAAAGAGTTGAACAGCCTCGGGCCAAGGGCGAGGGCCAGTAAATAATTGAAAAGGGCTGCCTGGGTCTGACTATTTCCTGCACTGGGATCAACGTGTTCAGGCGACGTGACACATGGGATGCACGTTGTGACGGATTTGTTAACTTTCCGTGTGAAGGTTCTAAGTCAGTCTTTAATATTCACATGCCTGGCAGTACAATCAATTAGTTTTGGTTGCTGGAATGTTCTTTTGTAAGTGAAGGCGGGAAAAAAAATCCACAGTCCTTGTTCAGTGTAAGAATGTGTTCTTAAGTTCAGCTGAAGTTAATATAAGAGTTCAGTAGTGCTGGAAAAGATTTTTTGCAAACACTGACTCTACATCCATACTGCTCAGGAAATAGCTATAGCCATGTGCTCGGGGACAAAAACCACTGGCCTTCTCCCGCCTACACTGCTTTTAGATTTTATTACACTACCGGCCAGCTTTCAAAATTGAAGCATTAAACGGTCTTTAAAAAAAAAAAAAAAAACTTTTAGCAGTTCTTGGTGACTGACAAACGTTTTCCCCTCCGGCTCACCGTAGCTGTATTCACTTGCTGCTGAGGTCATTCAGTACAAACCCAGCTCCCATACACACTCACTGCCCTCAACACTTCCTGTACATGCCAAACTGCCACCCATAGACCAAAGAGACAGCTTGGGGGCTTTGGGGCTCGCCAGATTCATTCATGTACCAGAGTCAGACAGTCGACAGACAGGATTACTGCACAGTTTGGTTGTTAGGGTTAATACTTGTTTTGTCATTAAAATATTGTTTGATTTAATGCATTGCATGTACAGTACTTAAATACTTCCCTAGTTCTCGAAATACCTGAAAAACTCTAAAGTTCAATGAAATTAGTGATGTACGAAGGCGATAATACACTCAAACTTCCAGACACTAGGGTTCAACAGTCTATCAACTCATGAAGTTGGTAAAAATGTCTAAGGAAACACTGTCCAAGAGAACCACACAGGGAATCTGGCACTGAAAAGACTGCAGAAGATCCCCACTGATTTGGAGTGGTGGAGCCTTATATTAGCTTCAGCTAGACTTAATGCATTTTTGCAGCAACCACAAACTGTGTCAATGTTCATATACAGTAGGTAATGCTAGTGTTAGATAGTGTAGTGTGAGATAGACTTGAAAACATATGAAGCTATTCTTGAACAACATTCTCCAGTGTTTACATGCTGTTCTCCTATAGAAATAAATGGCCTTGGTAAACACACATTATGAGCTCAAAATGTCACTGACACCTGACAACCTCGTATTCATGTGTGCATGTGCATGCAGACACACCAATGTGCACCAACAATTGAGTTTGTCGCGTCATTCAAATGAGTCATAAATCAGCCCCGACCTGGGTTTAATTGCCCCCCGAGCTGCCGTTTCATTGTTTTAAATGCCTCTCCACTGTGGCATGGCAGCACAATAACTTGCAGCAAGACAGCCCGGTAACAAATGCCACCGGTGGTGCTGGAATTGCTTTCTTGAGACGAGCTGAACAACCGAGCACAGCATTATGCTTCTTCACGGAATCGATCCCTCAGAAAAAAGATGTTACTTGAATTAGGGCTCTTGCTCTAGAGATTATTTCTAAGAACTAAAATGGTCCAATGTTTATTCATCGGTCGGGTTTGTTTGTCTCGGGGATAGGAATCAATGAATGCAAGAGATTGGGTGCATTTGAAAGAACACTCTTAATTTTCTTAATTTGCTTATCTAGTCAAGCAAATTCAAAGGAATCGAAAAATCCTTTTAATCTATTATTTCATCCGCACACCTCATTTACTCCTTATTAGACCTTGGTAAATATTGGCTTTCAAACCACCAGCGAGTTCTCTCATCATACATCACCAAAATTAAACTGAAACAGGATATTTTCTTTCTAATTACATTATAATCATTTCAATCTCAGCGTCTGATATGCAGTACCACTTTACATTTTAACATTTTAACTTATGTTTGGGTGCTAATGTTGCTCCGCATCTGCTGGATGTCTAAATAAGCAGTTTGCTATATCGACCTGAAAGCAACCCTCCTTCAATTTACGTTCATATACTTCTAATTTTTCTTCAAATTTGTTTTGAATGAAACATAATGCGGCACAAACAGCAGTTTTATCAACGTAATGAAGTAAAGTTATTAAAGTACCCGTCAAGTTGCGAAATATTGATAATAAACGCATCTACCAAATGTTTTTACAGTATTTGCTCTGACAGTGACTAAAACATGTTAAAATTTTATCATGGTTATGTTTGGTTGAATTAAGGGAAAGGTGATGTTGCATTGATGAAAAAGTCAGCAGGGACCATGACACACACCATGTTTACAGTATTTAATTAGCACTGAAATTAAACAACAATCTTTCCCTGATCTTAACCACAGTGCTTTTGCTGCCTAAATCGAACCACACGTGGGATTCAGCATGCAAATCACTGCAGTGCCAAAGTCCTGCACTTTTAATGCCCAACAACAACCACCCCTGTACAACTTCTGTGCGGCACAAGAACAAAAGAAATGACATTTCACCTCAATAGGTGATAATCTAGTGTTGCATTTATAGCTTGATTTATTGTCACATAATGTCACTTTTCTTCATAACACCTCTATATAATGCTTGACCTCATCACAATCTACAAATCAATGATCAAACAGCAACACATATTTTCCTTTACTGACGTTCCAGCAGAGAAAAAGCAAGTGTGAGTGTGAGCAGCCAAAGAAATGAACCCAGTCCTGAGGTCAGATATTTCAGTCGAAGTGTTGCAGCAACTTTCTAAAGCCAGACCCCCCGGTGTGCATTTTCTCTCTGCCAGCCTCCAGCAGCTAGCAGAGATGAGCTGTCTGGGAAGAGAGGCCAGTGCAACGCTTCTCGTCTCATCTCCTTCTAATCCGGCTGCCCCACCACCACCACCACCACCTCCCCGCCCCGCTCAGAGATGCTTAGCACTGGACATTCCAATATATTCCACATCCCATTTCGCCTCAGACTAATTGGAAACCTGGAGTCTCTCCGTGTTTTGTTTTGTTTTTGTTTTGTATTTTTTTTACATTTCCTTTGTTCTTCTTCCCCCCTAAATGTCTGCTGTCTCCTTTTGTTTTCCCACTGTCATCTCAATATGAGAAACAGGGAGTAAACTAACCCCTCAGTAGCCTGTGTAAAAGAGAAATGAGAGCGTAACCTGTGAGACCAAGCGCGCCCTTTATATTGGTTCATCTGCATGCAAGAGGGAGGCTGAGAGACCGGAGGTTTTATTGGAACAGATGACCTCGGGTTTATGTTTCATTCATCATTATCACAAAGCCAATCTCACTCTGCCTTTTAAATGCACGGGCCTACGAGCACGCACACTCACACACACACACACACACACACACACACACACACACACACACACACACACACACACACACACACACACAC
>JBBPCS010000130.1:10632742-10655214 GCA_037974645.1 Hollardia meadi
GTGTGTGTGTGTGTGTGTGTGTGTGTGTGTGTGTGTGTGTGTGTGTGTGTGTGTGTGTGTGTGTGTGTGTGCTGCATAGCAACACTGTGGAAAAGGAATGAGGGGAGGGGGGAGGGTTAAAGAAGGAGGAAAGAGGTGGAAGCATGAAAACCTGGATCCTTCAAAACCCTGGTGGATATGCATTTATGCAAGTAGTCATTATAAGATTTTCATGATGCTGACACACAACAATTCTCACCTCAGAGAGGAAACTTTAACCACCCCTGTTTGGCTTTGCAAGCAGTATACAAATAGACTAAAATGTCATTTTAAAAAAGGTATAAGAACATTTTTTATATATTTGTTTTATGTATCAAAGTGTTTGTGATAAAGCTTTATTGATCACCAGGAAGGAAATTAGCATTACAGCAGCACAAACAAACCAGAGAGGTGAGTAGAAGATACAGATAAATAAATATAAATAAAAGTGCATTTTATGGTAGTAGCCTAAATTAATAGATACAGCATATTTAGAATATATATTAGTGATATATTAATATAAAATATATACATGATATGCATGTTTGTATAACGCATAAACATGTGTAATAAACAGCAGAATAAAGTAGTATAGTAGACAAATTATGTGACATAATGGAAAATATAGATTGTTATTGTGCAGCCTAATTGATTGAAGACAAAAAGACTGTTTGTAATCTGAACCAGCATCAGCAGGTGATCCTTAAAAAAGAGACAGCAGCCTGATTAAAACCAGTGAAGATGTATAGCTGTAGTAATTATCTGATGAGCGATGACAAAACTAATAGAGTCACAGAGGGGTGTTGATACAGTGTAGTGCTCACTGCTGTTTACCCGAGAGGGCCAAATGCATCTTGCATTAGTGTTTAGTTGTGCAGGAAGACATCCATCTATTAGAACCAGCCACCTGTTTACTGTCAGGCTCAAAGAGAGAGACAGGAGTGTTGCAAGCAGCAGTGTGGAGTCCCTCAGGGCATCATTCTTGGACCTCTTCATTTCTGTCAGCTTCCTCAAATGTTGCAAGCTGAGAAAAATTGGACATTTTTGGAGAATTTCCTGCACTGCATTTAGACTGCTCATTAATCATTTACTGCCTATCACACAGAAGCCTCTGTCAGTGCCGGTGAGACCGTGGTCGGAAACGTATCTGCAGCTTGCACGACTCCGCAGCTTGCTGTCATTACGGCAGCAGGGAGGCGCGAGGGCAGAAAAAGCGGAGATAGAGGAAGAGGGATCCAAAAATAACCTGCCAGAAATTAGGTGATATGAAGCTGTTCACACTAATGATGGATGGAGTTATAATGTGCTCCTAATGATCAGCTTTTCTGAGCCAGTTCAGGATTTGTACTCTGACACTCTGAATTGGATGAACAAAATCTGAAAAATGCCATTCAGTACGGAGCTGATCCTCATTTTATCCTTGACTCTTTTACCTGAAAAAGAAAAAGGAACACTTAAATGTGCTTGACTGTGAAACTCTTTTTATCAGTTGAAAGCAGACGCTGCCACCGCTTATAGGAACTGTATTTCTGATGTGGAGGTGTCAATCGTATCATTGATTAAGAGCCAGGTAATCCATCTGACGTGGAGATTATTGGATCAGTGCAGCACCTGCTCCAGGCTGATTCCCCTGAATAAAATGGCTGTGTTAATCCGTATAGGAGGCAGTCCTTCAGGCTGAAGCAAGGACAGGGAGCGCTGCAGCCAGGAGAAAGGCTGCCTGGCGGTGTTTGAAAGCCTGAGATATTGAGAGGCTGTCTGAGCTGGAGATGCCTCTTCTTCGCCACTATAGGTTATTTTTGAGAAGTTGGGGTTTGGAAGCAGATGAAAAAGGGGGGTTGTGCGACTTTCAGTCAGTCATGGAGGGTAATTTAACCCAGATTTAGTTGAGCAGTCTTCAAGGTCATGGTAAATAGAGGTGCAGGGGGAAGTACAGGTCAGCAGTGTAGGCCTGGGAATGGAAGTCATTGTGACAAATTCACCATAGAGGCTGTGGTGACTCTTGAAATTTAACAGCTTTCCCAGCTCGCTATGTTGCTTTTACCATTTTGAGCAACATAATGAAAACTGCTCCCCGCTATGACTAGTTGTTCAAGATATAAAGTAACCATGAGGGACAGTGGTTAAGTGTTTGTTTTACCACTTGAAACAGCTAACATAAACACCAGTGTTCATTAGCGCACAGCCATTACTTCCAGCTATGTCATTCAAGAGATCCGGAGTCAAATCTCTCAGGTTACTCTGCTACTGTCAAATGCCATGTTTTACAACCGCTGGGTTTTATTATGGGCCCTGTGGCTTATATACAATGGGCCTCACTGTGGAATGCGCATTGACGCCCTCCCCGCCCCATATATGTGTGCCGTAGTGACATGTTGTGTAATGGAGACAGTTATATCAGGGGCAATGCTCTTTGGCAGCACAGACATGCCACTATGAGTCTATGTTGTTATTGGAAAAAGCAGGGAAGTGAGAGGGGTCAGGGCTGCTGCGTAGCACCTCATCAGTCAGCCCAGCAGCCCAGAGGAGGGATTGTTTAAGTTTGGCTCTGTGCCCCGTCTTGAGTTACGTCCAGATGGCCGATGTGAAGTTGAGAGACTTGGGTTCTTGCTTGGTCAAGCGTTTGGCCAGTCGCAGCTTCAGTTTTCAAAAGCCCGATCATTTTATATGACATCCCATAAGCTTTTTCCTTCAGAACAAATAAGAGAGAGAAAATCCCACTGGTGATACTCATAAATTCAGTTGATTGCACAAGGTAACAAAAATGTGGTTTATGTGGTCTGGTTTATTTCATAAAAACTGAGATGTATCTTGTGCCAGATGGCCTTCTACACCAAGTGGTTTCACCTGCATGGCAATCAGACATTGGCCCTGTGGGTACCCAGTCAGTGAAAACAAGCTGACATGTTGCTGGTCATGTGTTATATGTTATACTGAACATCCACTGAACGTTCCCATATGCTTTTCGTTTGGAGTACCACTGGGTTTTTTTTCTTCTTCTATTTGGTGCTCAACATGAAGATGTGCTCATCTGTTAAGTTCAACCAAACACGCTGCTTTCATTCACAGAAGTGGTATTTTGTGATATTCACGGTCAATGAATTTCACATCATAAAATGGAAAAAAAACCCAACTGTATATGGTCTGCATCAGTTTACTGCGTATATGTATTATTTACCCCTCACATGGTAAAAGATCTCATGCTCCTGGGTATACTGCTCACTCACATGCTCTCTTGTGTTATTCACACTGTGAGTTACTGTGAATAAGTGTTAGGTTCATGTTAAGATTTGAAGAATTAAAAAAAAAAAAAAGGCAAGGTGTTTTGAATCTTTCAAAATGGCTGATATAAGATATATTTTTTTAACCAAGCAGCCAAGTTAAGTGCCAAATGCCAAAAAACTGCAGTTCCTCAAATGGCCACTTGAGGCTGATTCACTGCCCATAAGACCCCATGTTAAAATGCCTAGCCTGGTCCAAAAACAAATTTTGGTCTCTCGCTAATTTCCCTGTTCTTGGCAACTTTATGGAGGATGGATTTTTATGTAACTCACTCGTTTAAATTATATTAAGGCTTAGATTTATGCATAATTAAGGGTGTGATCAGATACTGAACCCCAAAATGCTCCTGAAGGCATAGCCATCTGTGAGTATGTGTGAATGTTTACCACTCCTGATGAGCAGGCAGCACCTTACACGGTAGTCTCTGCCACCAGTGTATGAATGTTTACATCAATCCATTTACCATTTAAATCGCTTTCCTCAGCTCGAGAAAGGTTTTAATATAAAACCTCCATGGATCAAAAATTCATAACAGAAAGAGACGTAATTGACCTTGTTTGCAGTTTGAGGTGTCGAGTTTTACACCATCTCTTTTATATTGGTGGTCTATGTGGGAAATGCTTTTTGGGCTACAGGGGAATTTTTAACTGCAATACTGCAAGTGGCCACTGGGCAAAATTGGAAGCAAGGCTGAGGTTTAGCCGGGAGTTAACCGGCGTCAGGAGCCGCCAGGCCGGCCACCACCTTCAGAATGGCTCTTCAGAAACCTATAGATGACCTCACCAGCACTATGACCATTGTATATACACTCTAGGATTTTAACACAAAACGTAAAGACTTTTAAGTGTATTTGATAAGTAACAACTACATCCATTTTGAAACATTAAAGCTCCATTTAGGAAGGCTTGTAATGTGAAAGGGGTCACGCAGTGTAAAACATACAGAGCATAATCACCAAGCTCTGCTGCTCTTTGGAGCTTTTTTAGCCTCTTTTAATTTTTTATCACATTTCTTTCTCATCATCCCAAAAGCAGCAAAGAAACTCTGATAAACCACTCAATCTGCCCAGCACAGCAGACAAAGATAGTAAATAGCTAATAAAGTAAGATGAACCCAACAGTTTAAGACTCATATTTTTGTTAGCTAGTAGTTGTTTGTGTTTGTGGGTCAAAAGCAGGATTGATAATGGATTTACATTCATCAGGTGGGCAGAAACACAAACGTTTCTCCATGTCTGCTGGATGTAGTAGGCAATTGCTCACTTTCATGTTTGCATTTATTAGATAGCCATAGTGAAGAAATGAAAGTGAGAGGAAAAATTCAAACCGAGGACATTGATGTTTACGACCAATGCCGACCCACTGAATACCTTAAGAAGACAATTATGTGGAATGTGTGTGGTTTTCAGGTTGTTGTTGTTGTAATGCAGCTGTACGAAAATATGACCAAGTCAGTAGGTTTGTTTGTTTTTACCAAGGCCTGTGTTGCATTTGCAGGATATTGTGATTACCAGGACAATTTCATTTCCAGGAAATGAATAATGAAAATTATTTGCATGCAAAGCTCAGTCTTTATTTTAGATTTGGATTATTTTCTTTCAGATTTTTGCATGTTTTCTTTGCCTTCTTTTACAGTTTCATTTTCTTTCTTGAATCAATATGGGAATTAGTATGGGAGGACAGATTACCTGCAGCTGTGCTTAAATACAAGGCTCCTGTCCCCCCTTGCATTGATTGGTCAGTACCTGCTGTATCTACAGAGGAAGGCAAACCATATGAGCTCCACAGAAGGACAGACTGACCTGTCAGGCCATGAGACACAGTGGACAGCTGTACACCGAGATATGAGGTCACAAGGAACCTCCAGGATGCAGCAGGTGAGTCTGGAAAACCAGATGATGTAGAGATGATAGAAATAAGGAAGGACTGTGACCTGGAGGAGGAGTAGGCAGGAGAATCTCGGTGCAGAAGAGATAGGAGAGACAGAATAGAGGGAGAGAATGATTCAAAGACCAACATAAAGAGAACAACAGGGAATTGGAGACAGCAGACATCGGAGGAAATAATCTGAGAAGAAAGCCACATGGGAGAGGCGGTGTTGAGGCGAGAGAAACCAGACGATGGTGAGAGAGAAACATGGGGTCTGTAGAGGAATGAGACAGATGGAAACAGAGCTGGTGGCTCAGGAGAAAGCCAGGCAAGAAGAAGAGCAACAGACATGGAGGCGACTGTGCAAATGATACTAAATAATTAATACCATGTTTTTTGTCATGTGAAGTTTGCATAACTATAACAATGTTCAATTTACAAATACCATTCAAGTCAATATCTAATTTGATGATTTTTCACAGGGTCAACTCTGCAGTCATACAGTCGACCGGAGTTGTCGGATGACGTGGAAATGTGCTTATCATACATTTGGGTTTATGGGGTCCCATGGGACATAAATGTGGAATAAATGAAAATTAATTTTTTAGAAATCTGAGTGGTGTCGGTCTGTGATGACGGTACAGAGAGGCCTTTTCCTGCCCTCCAACAAATATACTCTATAGGCCTAATAACGTAGTATACTGTGTCCTATAATTCCACAATAGTGTCTAATAGAAGGTTTTAAGCATCATCGTTTAAGTATAGTTTGCTCACAGTTGAAATGTGCATAATACAAAAACTAACTAGAAGAGTTGGTATAATGAATGAGTTTGAGTGTGCTCTTGATGGACACTATTGTCCCACAATGCAATGCACAAAGATAAAGGGCATTAAAACAAAATGTGGATGGTGGTAGGACAGCTTGAGGATGATCTTGGGAAAACAAACAAACAAACAAACAAAAACAAAGCATTACATTGTTGGAACACATTTTGCATTCTCCTTGTGCCATTACATTGACAGTCGCACTCCAATTCTGTCAGCGCACATATTGCATCATTTCCTGTTAGTACAATACATTAAAGAACATGATTTTCTTTTATAATAACTGCAAAAAGTGACAACTTTTATTATAGCACATCCTGTATGTAGTTTGAAATTGGGACACGGCATGCCTATGTCTCTACGTGATGTGAGTAAAAAGACATAAATGAACACTATTTTTTTAAAGAATATAGAATTTTATCTTTATAAAAACCCATTTATGAAACCAAGAATGAGGCCAACTCGTTCAGACGCTGACGGTACAGCTTCACAAACTGCGCTTTAATATTGTAATACCATATCATTCATAAACCCTGGCCCATAATCATTAACTCGTCTGCAGACTACTATCATATGAAAGTGGCACACAAGCTGCACACCCTCTGTTCACACACTGACGAGATATTTAACTGGTCTCACAGAGTCCCATTCATCATCATGGCTGTCTTTGGTGGAGAGGAGCACATTTCCCCTTCCACTCCCGTCTCTTAAGATGAAGAGCTCCACTGGCTCGGCTCCGGCTCGCTCTCGTTTTTATCTCTCTCTGTACTCTCAGCATCCCTCTGCTGTTGGACGACACCACTGATGGCTCTACAACTTCAAGCTGTTGGGCTTTCAGCTTGAAGTGCATGTATTGTTGCACTGGGATTAATGCTGATGGCCAGTACGATAGATTAAAGAAGTGTCGCCGCGCTTCTATTTTTAGTAGAAGTAACCATCATAATCCACCAAAGTGAACAGCATCCTTTGAAATGTGTGCATGTGAATCATGTCATCTTCTCTCCACCCATATCATTGTCACCCTACACATTAAAGTGCAAGCGAAGACCGCAGACAAACATCCAAAAGGCGTTGTTTTTTTTTGTACTGTATATTAAAAGCTTTTGTTGTAATCCATATTTTAATTGCTTCTCCACAGTGTAATCTGGCCACAGTGGGAGAAAACAGTGAGTGGTGAGTAGATTACATGCAGCTAAACCAATGTGTTGTCTTGTTTGGTTGAAAACTGCTCCCATTGTTGTGGCTGACTCAGATTAATAGTGTTCAAGGTTCAACTGTATTCTCTGTGTACCTTTCAATACACTCCTTGAAATTACCCTTACTTGCATTATTCAGTCATCCAGTCTGGGTGCCTTTTATCTAATAATATCAAGCAAGACGCTTATAATTTATGTAGACGTAGTTTTGTGACTCTGAGATGTCGACTGCAGTCTTTTTCATTCAACTGAGACACTTAACCAAGATTAGGTCTGTCTCTCATTCGTAGCTCTACAGATACATACTTTTATCACAACCACATGAATCTTGCTGCCCTTTTTTGCAAGATTTTACTGATTGTTTGGACTTTTGTTTTATCTGTGATATGTTTATTCATCAGAGTCTATCTCACCCTGCTACCAATGACTTAAAGCACTTAAAACACATGCATTAAGAAGTGTTTTTTTATGCTCTCTCATCTTTTATGAACGGAACGTAAGCACACTGTCGGAAATGATCTGAAGACGAAGTCCAAGAATGAGCTTCCAGGGCGCCTCAACTGAGAGTCAATATGCAAAAAATAAAAATAAAAATCAATATTTCAAATCTTAAACACTAAGTTAGACTTTCTCTTTATTGATGGATTGGCTTAATTCTGTCTATTTACCATTTGTACCAAAGTAGACCATTTGTTTCTGGCCCCCTTTGTATAATAATCTAAGCACAGCAGGGTAAAGTAAAAAATAAAATAAAATCCTGATTGCAACAAAGTCATTGGTGCAGAGATGATGTCATGCCACCGTCATGCACTGGACTTTTGCACGGTACCCTTAGTTAGCATATGATTGCATCAGTGGGTATAAATCCCTCTTAAATAAACCAATTTGCAGTCATACTTAAAAAATGATTGAGGTTGACGCAGGCGACAGATTTGTGATCACTGAATGGCTCGGGCTCTTGATTGATGGCGGCGGAGATGTCAGAACAGGGCGAGGCCTCCGCGACTTCGTTTTGCTCCGCGCTTGACCTTTTCTCTCTCCTCTCAATACTTATAATGATTCATCTTCCTGGGGCATGCTGATGAGTGCCGAGCTTATATGGTAATGCCGACTGATTGATGGATGAGAGTCTTGGCGGGATGGCTCGTCTGCGTCATGTAATATTTTGAGCTGCAGGGCGCTTGATGATGCTGCATCTTTAAGTTTGGAGATCATTAATTACGATGACTGAGCGCTTATTCGACACAAAATTGACCAAAGGGAAAAAATTGTTTTGTATTCTGCGTAATGAGATGATGACTCTAGTCTTTTCCCTCTGAATAAAATCTCTAGGTGTGTGTGTGTGTTTCATGGGAACCAGCTGTCTAGACTGTGAGCACCATTTTCACAGAGGGCTTCGTTCCAGTGATCACTGCTGGTTTGTGTGTTCGAGTTGTCCGTCTGTCTGTTGTGTGATTGTTTCTTATACAATTGTGTCCTGTAATAGAACAACACACACCGCTGCCTCTCCGGGGGCCCAGGCCCTCTTCCCAGCCCACGTTCCCACCTGGCATAGCTGTCAGGGGCATGGCTCTGTGCCCTGGCAGGCAATATACCATCTCCATGGCACATCGTGTGAATGCAGGACTGAGGGATGGAACTGTGCCAACTGGGGCTCCTCCAATTATTGTGGTTGTCCGCTCTTTGGATGTGGCGGGGGGGCTTTTCCACCTGTTCAATGGGAACCTGAAGTGCACCTCCAGTGGACTCCGTATGTCACCCAGATTCACAACAGCTACTCGCTGCACTGTGACAGGTGAGTCTTCATTAGACGATGTCATACTGAAATCATGGCATCTCTTAATAATAAGCCATGTGACTAAGCCAATGACTTTCTTCTATAAGACTGTCTCGGTAAGTCTTGACAGTGTGAAAGTGAGTCAGCATACACAATACCAGGACCCTGACAATGAAGCGGCTAAATGGAATTAAACCATCATTCATTGTAGTATGTGCACCTGTGGTTTTCTTACTGTGGCATGTCGAACTGTCTTCTGTGAAAAAGCTTTGTCGTGTAATTGTGGAGTTTACAGCAATCTATAACTTGTCTACACAGTAAATCTACAACAAAGATTATGATAGTCTCACATTTGTGATGTTAGCAGTAAAAATGTCTTCCAATGATCGGTTATTATGAACCCAAATTCATTATTGACAAAAGTGAGGTTATTCAGCAGTGGAATTAACAACGAGGACGGTTCAATGTGACAAACTTTATTCACCAAGTTTTCAAGGTGAGTATCAATGCGCCACACTTTACTGTGGATGGAGTGACGATAGAGCAATTTAATGAAATCATTTCAGCTTTAAATGACACTGATGAAATCTCACTTATCCTGATTACATGAACAAAAAAAAAAAAAAGCCTGCTTCTTTGAATTGGCCCCATTACAGAATTTGCAACATGGTTAAATGTAAATTCATTGTAGAATAGCAGATAATAAAAAAAAAAGAAGCTTTGCATCTCTGACATTTGTTTCTATCCAGCTCATATTTACTGACAACCTCTGTCTTAGGAGTTTAACTTGCAACTGCAACACATTTGTATTTGGGACAAATGTTAAACCTTTTTCCAGTTTCCCCCTGCCTTGTTAAATATTCTGCATGTTTTAAGCAGTGCACCAGGAATTTTAGAAACGTTGGAACTCTTGCTTTGAAAGCTAACATATAGCCTGACTGCCAGACCTGCTTTATAGCTGACAAATGCGGAAAACGTTTATTTCATTCACTCCCCAGCCTCACTTTACCCTTTGAGTCACCTTTTCCACTTTGACTTCAATGTTTAAGGAATATTAATCATATTGTAATGGGATCATTAAGTGGCTTTGAAGGCCTGACTGCATGCTGTTTTCAGTATTTACAGTAATATGAATCTCATTGTAAATATTTTTAAAAATGTAACATCAAAAGTAAGTTGTCACATTCCCTCCATCCATCCAAGCTTGAAATATACCATATGGTAGTGATTGTCAGTGCTTTTATTGACAGATTCAACTCCATCATGCATTTTGGATCAGTACTCCCTGACATTTTAAAAGATCAGACTGCTGTGCCAAAATATTCTCTTTGTGGGTCATATAACTGAGCTGCTATCTTCTCTCTCATGGCGACTTGTGAATATGACTGTCACTGAAAGACACGTCAATAATTGAGCAGTTCCAGATCATGAATTAGCCAAACTGATCTTAAAAATACATATACTTTTGATAGCAGCTCTCCTTAAGCGGCATGGTGGAGTGGATTTTGCAGTCGAGAGCAGGATCTTTTGTTCCGATCGCACTGATATGGAAGAGAAGGAATAGAAATGTTCCTGAAAGACCTCAATACATCAGAGAAAAGAGTTTCCCGACAAGTGACGACAGCATCCAGCTTTATAAGCCAAGAACACCGGCTTGGGGGTTATGAATGGCTTAATTGGCAGAAGTGCAGCAAGTGTCAGACAAAATGTCAGCAGTGAAGAGAGGTTACTGGAACTGAAGCTCCCCGGTGCAGTGACAATGTCAAGAGAGAGTCTCTGCAAGGCGCTCTGTGAGTTCAGAGCACATTCTGGGTTGATTTCCTGTCATCACAGGCAAATAATTACGTCAAACTCATGTCACTGTGGAAAAACTGGAGGAAGTATTGAGATCTTTCACTTAAGTAAAAGTAGAGATAACATAGAATAATTTTTTTTTAAATAAAAATAAAACTCCAGTACAAATAATGGGTGTGCAAAAAAAGTAAGCATCATACAAAAGCAGGATTTAATTGAGAAAATAATCTCCCTGCAAGGTCCATTTGGTAGCTGTTAATTTCAATTTTCAATGTTTCAGTGAACATCCATTATCCAGCGAGATTATTTTTGTCAGCTGTTTACATCTGTGATGCTCAGTGCTCAAACACTAAAAAGATGTTTCCCAGACGCTTTCATGTTATTTTGATGTTTTAATGTTGTTTTTGATGTTAAGATGGCGACCATATTATCAACAATATATATCTTGTTGCTGCTGTTTACTTTCCCACAGATGCAAAAAAAAAATAAAAAATGCACCACAGAGTTATTACTGGGTGTATATATGGTAAATAAATATGGTATTTTTAAATACTTTAAATTTAAATATTAAGTACAAGTTAAGGACCGAGGACCGATTCGAGCAATTAATAATATCATTATTGTTCTAACAATGACTGTGAAAACATGTTTATTTTTTAAAATGTTCATCAGATATTTCTCACTTTGACTGTAACCATACACAGTAACTGTAAATATACAGTGAAACATGTCGCTGTCACTGACATTTTAAGATTCAACTGTATTTTCTAAAAGTAAATTAAAAGTACATTTAACCCCTCATCATGTGCTGTAAAATGGCAAACTAATCACCTTGATTCCTTGAACTGCTGTTTCACAATTTCAAGAATGAAATTTTAACCTCAAAGTTTCTGGATTAATTTCATTGATATTGATGCATTAATCCATCCATCCATTATCTATACCCACCCAGGGTGTTGGAGGACTAGAGTCTATTTCAACACATTGGCCACAGAGCAGTAGACACCCTTATTAACAGCTTACCAGTAGATCACTGGGAGGACACATAGACATAGACCATTCACACTTACATTTACACCTACATGCCATTTTAAGAGTCTGCCATGTAGATTCAGAAACGTCTTAAAGTTCAATCAACATTTAATGTTGTGATTGGTCAGGGTGGAGATGATTTGATCTACTTTACATAATACGGTGAAGTTAAACCTTTAACAATGCATTATATTTTTAAGGACAGCATGCTACTATAGCTAAAAAACAAAGAAAACAAATAAGTATAGCTGCATTACATGAATTGTGTTAGCTTTGAGTTTGAGTGGCTGTTGTAATTGGATTACTTTAGATTTTCAGTGGATTAAACAGAATGACACATGCAGGAAGTTCTTGCATCTAACCATTCACAAAGGGGGACAGCCAGCCAAGTTCCCACAGAGTTGCAGGTGCCATTCATGACAACAACCACATTCTACCTGGAGAAATCTCCCCACTAGGTTCTGTTCCTTATAACGTGACTGACAGACAATTAAGATATGTTCTTTTCCTCCTTTAATCTTAATTTATCCAGGTAAAGTCGACCATCCCTTGTTTTTTCTTGTCTGACCCTGTTCTGCTTCAGACCCAGGAGTTGCCCACTGCTCAGTTTGGTGTTGTCCACTTATCCACCTCTCTGCCTTCCATGAGCGCCTCAACAATATTTGACTGAATTCTGCGTTAATATCGTGTGTATGCTTACGTTTACTGGCCTTATCCACAGTATGTTTTGGGGATTCATTCATCCTACTGAATTTACAAACTTGATGTGATTTCATTTGCTATTCCTGTGTCGTCCAATTGTACCGCTGGCTTCATATTCTCTCTACACAACTTCCAAGTGTGAATATATTTCTGCTATATTTCACCTTCAAAGCCAGCCGCTCAATCTCTTGGGAGTGTTTGTCACACCACACTGCACAAACGCCTCGATTTATACAGCAGCTGGTGCAGTAAATGTGCTGTAATTGCACAGTCACACATGCTTTCGGGTGTGTTCAGAGTATCACACCAAATCTATTCATCTGCAGTCCATGTGATAATGATGCCCGCGTTAGCACCACCACCACCACCTCCTCCCATTTTCAGTCTTTTTTGCATGCTTATTAGGGCTATTGTTATTAAACCCGCTCACTTGCCTGCATGGAAGTGTCTCGCTGCATTGGTGGTTGATTGGAGGAAATGCTTTTGTGTTCCGATCTGATTGGGCCGTCGGCAGTGAGCTGCGCAGTAATGACCCGTGCTGGAAGGTGTTACAGGGGCAGATTTGGAGGCGCTATCCCGTTAACAAGGAGCCTGCTGAGACAAGCTACGAGCAACACCGCATGGAAATGTGTGATTTCAAGCAAGGCCTGCTTGTGATAGACAGTTGGTGATCTGTGTATCACTTTCTTTTTTCTTTTATTGTTATTGAATATGACACTGAAGGAAAGCTAGAGTGCTCTAGCTGAGAAAATACAAGAAAAATGAAGAGTGGATGTTCTGTAGATAGATTTGGGCCTTTTTGTAGATCTTTTAAATGTTATACATTAGACAAAATTTGGAAATAAGGGTGGATTTTTTTTTTTTTTTTTTGCTTTTAAGACAGTATTGAGATTTATGTGCCATCTCCTATCTTACTTTTCCCATGACAGAAGGAAGCTTACCACAGACTGATTCACCCATTATCCTTATTGATTTCTCTACATACTGTATGATTTGACCCTTTTATCCTCATTATCCCAGTCATAATCTACAGAAGTACAGTTAGCCTACCGACATTGCCTTCCATAGAGCCGTGGCTAATACCTCACATCTGAGTTCTGACTTGGTTGCTTTCGTAATTGAACAGTTGAATGAATGGACTACTGGAACAAGTTTAGTTGAATTAGCTTTGTCAGCCTTTCATGGTCCAGGATTGCAGAGGATTTTGTCTTCGGATTCATTCAATACAGAGCATCATTGTTATCCTAGGGTCATGGGGTTTATAGGGCTAAATAAGAGAACAGTTATTCTAACTGTATTTCTGTAGATTATGATTGGGCTAATGAGGATAAAAGGGTCAAAACCAAGTCAGAACTCAGATGTGACGTGTTAGCCATGGCTCCATGGAAGGCAATGTCGGTTGGCTTGTCCTTCCAACTCCTTTTTCCAGACTGAAATATCACATCAACTATTGGATGGATTTCCTTGACTTTAGGGATCTTAGAGACTTTTTTTTGACATTTTTAGTGAAATGTCTCGACAACTTTTCGATGGATTGCCAGGAAATTTGGTAAACACATTTATATTCTCCTCAGGGAGATTGACTGCAACAACGTCAGTGATATTTGAACTTTTCATCCGGCTCCATCATCGGGTTAAAATTATAATGTGTCTAGTCCTTTGGTTCATGACCAAATACATCAGCCTCAGCTGTGTGTTCGGTGCTAATTAGCAAATGTTAGCATCCAAGTACATGGAACTAAGATGGTGACGATGGTCCGAAACACCAGAGTGTTGGCATCCTGACATGAGAATTTAGCTCAAAGCACTGTTGTGGTTAAATACAGCCTCAGAGCACAGCTAGTGTTTCTGTGGACTCTTATTCTAATTACATTATGACCTCATTTCACATGATTATAAATATATGAATCAATGTGTAGTTGTGCCCTTTTAAACAACAGCTACACGGTCATACAGTATATTTCCGTTAAGCCACTGGTTTCAAGTACAGTATCCATTTACGAACAGTACACAGACCAAGTCAAAGGACCGGTGTAACAAGTCGTGAGAAATTTGACTCTAATTTGCCCACAAGAAATTACATCTATTATATAAGCCCTAACCATTGTCTACTGTTCAGATACTGCTACTACATTTACAGAACATGCAAATGACCATGCCTTAGTTCCATGACTGATGCCTAAATGGAAAAAAATGAATATGTTTCCTTAGGAGAACAAAGGAAGAACTATCCATCATTGCTGAAAACAACCCTGGCTACCCCTGTGCTCCGTAGGCTACATGCAGAGTAATTCTCTGAGGGATGTATTCCAGACATAATGAGAAAGAAACATCGGGGTAAACAAATCGACTTTTTTTTTTTTTTTGCAGGCAGGCCTAATTACAGGGCAGGAATAAATAACTATTGGAGAGGAGACAGGCACGCTAGTGTAATGCATTGTAATGGACTGTGGGGAGTTAATGCGTCATTTTTCTGCCTGTTGCTGTCGCATGTTTGGTTCACAGTGAGGTTCTCTGAACATACAGATGTTTAGCTGCTCTGGCATGCTGCTTTCACATGGACAGATTGTTTTGCAGCCACTTCTACCATAATTTAGTCCTTTCATTTTTAAGAGAACTCCTGGCCAAACATATATCCTGCCAGGGTCATTTTGGCCACATGTTGCCTCATAATGTATTAAAATGTGTATTTCAGAAAGTGAAGGTAATCAGGTTTAAGATTAACCTTGGTTTTTAGATGGAATATATGACTGAAAGATGGGAAGGATGATCTTAACTTTAAGAAAAATATGTCCTTGGACACCTTTAGGTGGGGATCACACAGAGATGCCTCGCTGCAGATGTATCTGCTTCAGAAATACCAAGGCTGTCTGGCCCGAGTGTGTCACATTGATAAGCACTGGAACCGCTGAAAAATATTTTCACTTTTATGCATTTCTGGAAGCAAGCATGTCAATTGAGATGGGTGCATCCCAGGCACATCATATCATTATTGGTTTGTCGGCTCCAAGTTTGGGAGTTTCTTTTTTTAGTGGACCCACCAAACCTCAAACCATCTCGTCTGCTTTAACTATGTTTCCCAGAATGCCTTTCAGCATCCAGGGTGGGGTCCTACACTTGTTGCCTTCACTCAAAGGTCAACGTGTGGACACCGCTACTAAAAACACGACATGTCATGTGATAATTTTCTTTGACATTTTTGACCTTTATGTGAATGTCACAGGTGACACATATTTAGAGACAAGAGACTGAATGTAGGAAGACAGAGTTTGTTTTTACTTTTTTTTTGTTTGTTTATACAGATAAGTATATCAACAGTAAAAGACACTCAGCGAGTTAGAAAGATGATTAAATTCACGAAACAAAACAATAAAATTGCAGTTTAATAAAGACATTTTCAACACAGCCTCTCAGCAACTGCATTAGGTTTTCCTTAAGATCTTAAAGTGGACCCAAACATTTTTTCCTTAAATTATACATCATTTTAAACACACGATAGCAACTCATTAAATCACACTGATTACTATCTTTCCAACAAAGTGCTATACACTTGTTGGTTGCCATTAAAGCAATTTTTAGAAAGTTTAGAAAGATATTGTTGGTAATGGTTTTTGAGGAGTTTCCAAAAAAAGTGATTGCTTTAAAAAGCAGCTTTAAAGTCTGTTTGCTCTTTAATTCTGAGGATATAACAAAAATAACTGATAATTGCTTCTTCATTCTTGACCAGCAGTTAAAAAAATGTATGTGATAACAGGTGATCAGAAAAACCGAATAACAGACAACAACAATACAAGACTGTCACTCTTTAAAAGCTGCTTTCTGTCTTGAGGAGTTTTTAGATGGTTATTTTATTATCTTATCGTCAGTCGTTGCATTCTTCACACATGTAAAACCAAGATGGACCCAAGATGCTACATGAAGGAGTGTTTTGGCAGTGACTCTTGTGTCCCCACTCCTTCACACTCTGGTCAGAGCATTCATGCACTTCATGACAGATGAGGTGGAAAAAAAAATCCCCAAACTGAATATTCCTCTCACTGTAATCGGTTCAATCTGTTCTGCCAGAACAGATTGCGGTATTTTGCTTCCCTGTTGGAGTGCTGTATATCTCTCATCCCTCCCTCCCTCTCCCCTTTTCCAATCATTGCAATATGGCACTCTCTATTTCATTGTCAGTCTGGGCAGCACGGCTGTAGCATAGACTTGTTTGTGCCTATAGCCCACTGTCCACCTCCCCGCTGAAGGCATATGATCATCCATCATGGATAAAACATTATGCTACACCCATGTGGCCACCAGTTCCTGAAATGGCAGGATAAGCACAGAAGATATGCTAGTAAAATTGGCCACCTACTATCAAAATGAAACACTTAAGGAAACCGCTACCCTATTTGTCAGGTCAAATTGAATGCATTTTTCTGAACTGAGAGAGCGTGGCGTATGCAAGATTAGGTGCTGCTTCTTGTTTTGTGTTTTCCGGTGATTCCCCGAGCGCCATTTAAAGAGTCGCCGTCCCTGTTGATTGAGAGAGCCCCTGTAAGTGGCCCTGGCAATTCCAACAACAACAGTCGGCCTCCTCTGGCAGGAAGAAGGCCCTTAACCACAAGAGCTGGGGGTGGAGGGGAGAGGTGGGAGGTGAGCCAGGAGGAAGGCAGCTTGCGGTCGTACATCTTGGGAAGGCTGCATGTGTTGCCCAGACAGCCCCTTAAGTGACTTCACCTCATCTCAATGGTGCTCATTACGAGCGATAGAAAGCCATCCATTCAGGGCAGCAGTATAAAACAAACCAACCCCATCGGGGCTTGCAAAATTGATTGGGTGCTGTACAATGCTGTGAAAGGTTGAGGGTTGTACATCTCATCATTTTTTAGTGGATCTCTACACACTTAACTCCTTGGTGTCACAATTACTGCAGCGTATTTTGAATTAAAATGTATCAACAGGGTTCCCACAAAATCTCTAAATATTTACTCATGAAACAGGAAAAAATTCAAGTGCCTTCACAGTCGGCCTGTTCAACACATTTCACATTTCAATGGCTATAACTCGAGGCAGGGCACACAGCATCGAGTATTCGTTTTGAAGCCGATGTTTACACTTCTCGGTTTGGTAGCCCAGCGTCTCTTAAGCAACAGACTCCTGCTGGGATGAAGACTTCACAAGTTGGAGTCTAACAGAGGAAGGGAAGATGGGCAGCAGGCTCTTGAGACTGTATTATCTTCCACTGTCAAAACCATTTGAAATGTCAGTTTTGACAAATTACACCTTCCTTTAACCTAATATCCTCCTGCAAATGCCTTTTCTCTTTCAAGCATTGTGCTTGAATGTACATGTATGGCTTTGGAGTGCTGGAGCTGTCCATATTTAGCAAATGAACCAGAGATGGAATCACTCACGCCTGCCTGTGAAATAAGCAGAACCACAGAATTGTGCCTGTGAACTGCAGGGTGAAGAGATCCAGCCAACCAAGAGCTGTCAGGTCTAATGGCTTTGATTTGAAATTATCTTCCTTTCATTAGAAACCATTGATTTTCAACCAATTTTTTTTTTTAAGTTATTTTTTTTATTAAGTAATTTTTTGGGGGGGGGCTTTTTTTTGCCTTTATTTGATAGGGACAGCCGAAGAGAGACAGGAAAGGCGGGAGAGAGAGTGGGGGGTGACATGCAGCAAATGGCCCAGGCTGGAATCGAGGACTGCGGTGAGGACTCAGCCTCAGTACATGGGGCGCCCGCTCTACCAGGTGAGCTACTGGGCGCCCCGAAACCATTGACATTTTAAGCACACCTGTACGCTCCTGTCACTGACAAACGTTTAAGAAGAAGAGTGATGTGTCTTTTCCCCCCAAAAAAAGAAAAATCCTCATCGACACACTTTCTCTTTAGTCTGCTTTACAATTAAACCAACTAATTGGCAAAACAAATGAACAAAAGCAGCAATAATTCCATCTGCACATTCCATTTGACAGTAAAAGTTTATTTCAGGGGGTTTATTCAAGTGTTTGATATATTCAGGTATGTTGGATGCTTCAAAGCAGCATCATACAATAAGCGAGTTTAAAGCTGCATACTGCACAATAAATGTAGCGCTTATGGTCCCAAAAGACCTACAGGGAATGGATAAAAATGTTTTAAAAAAATTTCAAAGTCAACATTGCAAACAGGGGCGGGTCGTGTTTGGTTTGATGCCATTTAGTAGTGTAGTGGCAGTGTGTTTTACATGCCTGCTGGTTCCTTTTAGCTCATGATTCTGCTCCGCCTAGTTGATGCAGTTTGGCATATGCTGTCCAGATTTCCCCCTTTGTCTCCCATAGCATAGTTGAAATTTAGAGTTTAAGTTTTGGGGTCTATTTAAGTTTGAAATAGACCCTCATCAAAGTGGACTGTTCCCCTTGACATATGAAACAATTTAGCGAATGCACCTGCCGTTTGGCCACAGAGAATTTGGGGCTCACGTTGCTTTGAAAATTCATACGTCAAAGTGGTGATCACCAGACCTCTAACAGAGCTGCAAGACCCACCTTTGAAGCACTATGTTAACTTGTGTTAGTGTGTATACCATTTTCCCTTATTTGGCTTTATCCCATAAGATGACGACGTTTCAAATCCCTAATTTTTTAACTATGGTTCTCTGATATCTGATATAAAGGTATGTACCGTTGATCCATGATGTATAATACTTACTTACACACTACCTTCTTGTTATATTTATTTTTATTTTATTGAAATTGACAACATTTTGACAATAAATGTCATTTCCCCATGGTTGCACAATTGTTCACCAGCACCTGGGAAATATCTGTGGATGTGCATGTATGTAGACATCCTTGGTAAGAATTATGCAACTAGATCAGTCGTGATTTAAGCTCTTTTTTTGATGTTCCATATTCACTTTTTATTGCTTACTCGGATTCTGTTATTTAGTGCAACATACATACTTTTGCTTTTCTCTATTTTATTTTGTATTTTTAATCTCATTTTTATCTTCTATTATTTCTTTTCTTTAATGTTCGTGTATTTTTTCCCCCGTTTTCTATGTTACAACTAAACGCAGTCTATGGAAATGACGGCTAAACAGTGGACACATTGTGTCTATGACAAATGAATCTTTAAATCTTGAAAAATCTGGATTAAGGTCAAGAGAACATGTGTTACTGGTAAACCTCTAAGTGACCCCTACACTTTACTTCATCTCCTGCTTCACTCTATTCATTGGCTGCCATTCACAATTAGGGTTGAATACTTTTCAAGAGAATTTAACATTTTTATATAATCTAACATTGACTCCTTTAAGAACAACCCCCCAGACAGTAGTCAGTACCAATCCACACCATTACCTGAACTAATAAGAGGTCAGACTGTTATAAATCCCAGTTTATGTGGTCAGTTTGAGGGTGAATCTGTCCTCTCCATCTTCGTCCTCTCCGTGAGTTCTAACGTCAATCAGGTCACTGGTTTCAGTGGGCTGCGTGCTGCGATATTTCACCTGCACAATGAGAGGTAATTTAGAACAAAGATGGAAGAATGAAGACAGGGAAAGAAAATGCTGACATGTGTGAGGTGAGCTGTGCCAGGCTCCGAAAAATACGCCCAGGCAAGCACATGCATGACGGGGGTCTCTGAGTGCACACTGGCTGCTTCCTGCGGCAGCAAGTTCTGTGCTGTGCAGTAGCGGGTGAGAATGCTCCATGAGGCCATGCGCTGCTGCCATCCTTAGCCCTGGGTTTGGGCCAGGTGTACACAGCAGCTGTTTGTCTCCGTGGGCAAATAAGTTTTGCACACACACAAATACACACCCATGCATGTCGGTCAAATGTTTCAGATTAGAGGAAATGTCACAGCTGGTTCAGGATTGAAATGCCATCCTGTTTCTTGGGGCTAATATCATTAATATGACTTAGACACAGACAGTCAACCACAGATTCACATAGAGATTTGAGACTTGGCATTGTAATTTAGCATTGGAGCTTGTTCCATTGTGCGTAGTGAGACTTTATGGGAGGGATTGGGTTTGTCCATGTAAAATAGCTATCCATGTGAAGGGGAGGGTGTTGACATCACTGTGACTGATTTGAACTGTGACCACTTCTGCTCACGTCTCCCCTCAATTCCAGGAGGATTGGATGGACCCAGAACCGACGTCCTCTGGCCCACTGACGAGCCATGCTCGCCGTCTCCACACACAAGCCCATGATGACGTCAACGAGCGCTTGAGCGACACTTCAAAGGCGACTCGGCGACAGTGTAGCTGACCACGTCCTGCCCTTTTGTAGCTATGTCGCCGGTAGTGTGAACACAGCATTCGGCTTATTAACATTTACCTTCTCTTTGGTGAAGACTCTCGGTATTATGTTTTTTTCTTTAGAACCATGGCAATCATCACAGCAATCACCCATCATATCATTTGGACAAATAAAGAGAGCAATTGATCGCATCCTTGTTTCCTGGTGGTTTGTGGCTCCAGTTAGAACCTTAAATCCACAACAGAGCTGAACTTTTGTTTTCAGCGGATGAGGGGATATTTCATTCAGAGTGTAAATAATCCTCAGGACGCACCAAATGCCATGCTAAAGGCCGTTCATCTGGCTCTACTATGAGCTGAGCCTCGTGCCACTTAATCTGGTTCTAAATAAGATCAGGATCATGCTGGGATTACATTCAACTCGATGCCAGTATTGGTAATCCACACCAATCATTTGAACAGAATAGCTGATTTGATGACACTATTGGATGTTATTAAAATGGTAATGTTAAAGATGAGGATGTTATAATATGGCATTTAATTAGTAATTCAACTTAAAAGAGATAAAACAGATTCAGTGTGTGTGTAGATTTCCTTTTAATCTGTACTGGCTGCTTGTATTTGTGTTAATGGCAACAGCAGTCTTGTACATCCTTGTAGTCTTCTGAAAACACACACACACACATGTAACTTAATGATGCCTGAATATGTTTCGCCGTACATATGGTTGCTGCTTTTAACAGAGTTCAAAATATTTAAAAACGTTTGAAATATTACACTCAACAGCTGCTTCAAGCGCACAGTTAATCCACCGTCCTTTCCGTGCAGCAATCTAATGGTCATTTCCTCGACTGCATGGTTGCCATTACTTGATTCATGATGTGAATATCTCTTTAACGCTGGAGAATTGAGATTTGGTATGACCTGGTTCTTTAATCTGGAAGAAATATGTTCCCAGAACGCAGAGCAACAGGCTGTGGGAGGGGGAGAAAAAACACGCTCTGTTAAAGAATTAGAGGTGGGTTTGAGCCCAGCTGTGTGCATGTAAATAATATAATTGGTCCGTGGATGTGAAGTGACTTTACAAGTCGGGTTCTCCTGTGGAATATATTGCTTCATTATAAAGAGCAGAGCATACTGTAAAAGTCTGTGGTGGGGTTTTATGTAGTGTTTGAATAATTGTTTTGGTTTCTTGTCAGCGGTCTGGCGAAATGTATTGTAAAGAAAAAATATGGTGGCAATTACATCATAAGGGCCGGTCATGTAAACCCAGCTACAAGCCAAAGCTGTTATAATCTGTCATACTGTTGTCTTAAAGGTGAATTTAAGAAATCCAGAGAAAGATTGTTGAGCCTCATTCCCAGGTCGTCAAATATTGACGCTCAGAGTTCGAATCCGGATCAAACCACCAGGACGGTGTCCAACAGTTGGTATTTGATTACCTCGGAAAAATCAACTATATTTCTCCTTTAACTGCATGTTTTAAGTGTGCCATTAGGTGAACATAATGTATTCATCAGTGCCTCCCCCAGAAATTTTTCAAAGGGGTGGGGCCACTGAAAATCTTGGGGTGGCACACCAAAACCAAAAGCCTGTAACTAAATTTCAGGAGTTCTATTATTAGTATATATGTTGTAGTATATACTAGTTGAAAACTATATCTATACACCGATCAGCCACAACATTAAAACCACTGACAGATGAAGTGAATGACATTGATCATGGCTACAGTACAATGT
>JBBPCS010000130.1:10655314-10684438 GCA_037974645.1 Hollardia meadi
GATCAGCCACAACATTAAAACCACTGACAGATGAAGTGAATGACATTGATCATGGCTACAGTACAATGTTCTCATGGGAAACCCCCCTCATGGCAACAGCGCTCCCCAATGGCATCCATGGATCGGCACGTCCCATGTAGCTCAATCAGATTTGGATCTGCGGAATTTTAAGGCCAGGTCGAGACTTTAAGCTCTTTGTCACGTTCCTCGGGCTGTTCCGGAGCAGCCCTTGTGGTGTGGCAGCACGCATTGTCCTGCCGGGTGAACCAATGTCATCGGGGTGTGCCGGTGCCATGGGGGGCGTGCTTGATCTGCAAGGGTGTTTGGGCGGACGGTTTGTGTCAAGTGGCATCCACATGAGTGCCATGATCCAGGGTTTCCCAGCAGGATATTGCACTGTAGCGAGATGGTCAATGTTATTCATTTCAACTGTCAGTGGTTTTAATGTTGTGGCTGATCAGTGTACTGATATACTTTGGTTTGTTATTTTACAGTTAATGTTACTAATCATCTGATGTGCATGGACTAATACTGGTACAGTTAATATATTTTTCCACAAAAATATCCTGTTTTAATTTATTGTGTATCTAAATGTGTTCATTGTCCTTGAAACAGGCTAGTTGTCTTTTTTCTTAAATAGACAAATAGAAGAAGCATTCTTTTAGAGGCATCACGTGGATCCCAAATGCTACTCACATAAAGTAAATGCTAATTTGTTTATAAGTACTTTGATTTATTGGTGTATTTTTTCAACCACTCATAATTAGCCTGTCTGCCCCGTTCGGCCCACCAGGAAAACAAATGGCACATTGAATCATTCATGCATCTCCTCTGCAGTCCTGCAGAACTGTGTGGTGCAATGTGTCCTCCTTTTGAGATGTGTTCAGGGCCAATAAAAGTTACACATAGTTTGTATGAACTTGGTGAAAGGGGTTTCTAAAAACATTTTGTTCTTGGCAGCAGATTAAAAAGTTATAATGATCACAAGTCAGTGGAGGAAATGTGTTTGCCCAAGTGATATAACTATATTTGAAAAGAGCTGAGACATAATATGACAAATGTATAAAGAAAAAAAACAATTTGGCCCCAGAGGTGAGCTTTGAGGCACACCATGCAATCAGTGAAGCAGAGAGAAAGTATCATTAATTTAAAGTGTGATTGTTATGTTTGACAGTTAAAAGAGTCTAGGGCAGCCAGATACACCAAACAAAAAGAGGCTAAGTCATGTCTATGGGGGGAAATGGTCATGATGTCATGGATTGCTCAAACCAGTGGGGGGAGCTGTTCCATGGTTCTGAGTGAAAGACTTTGTTTTATTGGGTTACACAGCAGTCTTGAGATATCACTTGTTTCCAAACAGGCATCCTTCATTTTTCCCTTCTCCCTAAAGCCTAGTCACAAGCCGATGGACAACACAGAAATTGTTTTCTTTGCTTTCATAATTCAGCTCCTTTAATGAAGAACAACCAGTCGCTTTTTATACCAACAAATAGAGCCTCCTTCAAAAAGGGAAAAGTGATGCAAATATCAACCAGATTTTCACCTTGTTTTAATACTCTTTTGAATTCCCAATTCTAAAACACAAGGATATTTACTTTACCTCCTCTTTCATCCCCTGCCTAATAACAATACACACAAACCCCCCAGGATTATTTTAGGCAACTTGATCTGAAACTTAAAGGACTTAATCCTATCTTCTGATTTCCAGCCACCATGTGACATCATCTGTTGGAATTGAGTTACTGATGTTGGCCTCTCTGCCTGTTTGGATTTCTGTGAACATTAGTCTAAACAGGAAAAGATTTATTTTTTTTTACACATAATTTGGGGTATGTGTAAACTAGCCATGAAGACCACTGCAGTGGATGTGTCCCTGCAGCTTGCGTTAGGTTTACTGCATGAGAGCAGTTTAACAGTAGTATCAGGCCTATAAAGGGTAAAAATGATTCATCTTAGTCTAGTCCCCTTGGGGGCAATAGAAAACTCCAGTGGAGGGTAAACCACCTACATTCAATTTATCCACACTTTTATTTGCTAAACATAGTCTGACATCAACTTTTATGGCCCAGATTTACAACATAACATAACAACAAAGAGATGCCAGTAAGTAAGTGATAATACAGCAGTTAATGGGTAAAGTACACTGTTTTTTATTGACGGAACATTTTGCATCAGCCCACCATCCAATTATTCTCAACATTATTATTATTCTAGAACAAAGACAGATTAGAGCAAGGTGAGTCAGTGGGTGGGATGGAAGACTATTATTTAGGCAACCATGAAAAAAAAAAAAATTTAAAGCTGCATCAAGCAGTGTTTGACCTTGCAGTGAACCTTATTTTAGGATTGCCAAGTTGTTTTCACTAACCTAGCAAGCAACTGTCTTCTTACAGATGTAACAGAAACACTGGAATATTACAAGTTGATTGTAATTAAAATATTGCTTCATAGCTTAACTTTCTACTGTTAGCTTATAGCTTATAGTAATATAGCTTGTGGCCTAGCCCCATTTGTGTCTGTCACATAATCTTTACATTTCAGAGTTGTTTTTGAAGTTAGCTTTGGTGATTAATAACATTAATATCATCTTTTCTTAGAGAAATAGGCTATTAGACAAATGTTTTTTTTTGTAGCTTGTTGGTTTATAGTTACGTACGTTAGCTTAACTTCACTTGAGTTAGCTAATTGTCTATGCTAGCTAGCTAAATCTTATTTAATGTGAAAAGTCAGAATATTTGTCATTCAAGATGGATAGAAACGTATTTAGAGAATCTGGGAATGTTTTTTTTTAAAAAGAGTTAAGTGATGCCAAACTGCCTGTGAGGGTTTTCAGTTAGGTTTGTAGTTATTTGTTTTGGAAAAATCGTTAGCGTTAGCTTTGTAACTTGAACTTTAGCTAACATCAAGTTAACTTAAGCTAATTACCACTGCAAAAATGTCAAACATAAAGCTTCTAAGTGTGTGGGAGATGTAAACTAATGAGCCACATATCTTTATCTTTAATGTAGACCAAGAGACTGCATTTAAGTAAGGAGATGAAAACAAAACTGTGTGTGAGCCAACAAAAGCTAAAGGAAAAGAGCACAGAGTTGGGTGTATATCATATAATTGAGCTTTTATTGAGAGTAATCTTATGGAAATGTGTGTTTTGCAGTTGAATTTAGCTATTAATACTGATACTTTACGTGTTTTTTGTAGCTTGTTAGTTTATAATTACATACGTTAGATTAACTTCACTTGAGTTAGCTAATTGTCTATGTTTGGTGAGTTTGGAAGCTAGCTAAATCTTATTTAATGTGAAAAGTCAGAACATTTGTCATTCAAGATTGATAGAAAAGTATTTATGTTTTTTTAAAAAGGGTTAAGCGATGCTGTGAGGATTTTCAGTTTAGTTTGTAGAGTTATTTGTTTTAGAAAAATCGTTAGCGTTAGCTTTGTAACTTGAACTTCAGCTAACATTAAGTTAACTTAAGCTAATAACAACCGCAAAAATGTCAAACATAAAGATTCTGAGTGTGTGGGAGATGTAAACTAATGAGCCACACATCTTTATCTTTAATGTAGACCAAGAGACTGCATTTAAGTAAGGAGATAAAAACAAAACAGGGTGAGCCAACAAAAGCTAAGAGAAAAGAGCACAGAGTTGGGTGTATATAATGTTATTGAGCTTTTATTGAGAGTAATCTTATGGAAATATAGTGCGTGTGTTTTGCAGTTGAACTTAGTTATTAATACTGTATATTGTGTAGAATTTGGTTTAAAAATAATGTTATCACACCAGTAGACCTGTGGGGTAAGGGTGCAGTGTTGTCTTTGGACTGAAAACCCACACCATATTTTAGTTTTTGCCTGAGCACACAGGCAGCCAGGATCCAAACTTCCGTGTGACTCCACACCCTGTTTTCCGGGGAGCCGGTGGAGATCCAGCCCTTCAACACGCTGCTCCCTTACGTCCCGTCCGTGAGCAGCGAGCTGGCCGCGGCGGAGATTTCTCCTTCTGGTCGGATCTTATCTTTCTCCAACTGAGCCCCTTTTCTCGTCTTTTACGCGCTTGACAGATTTTGGAGTAGTAAATACGGCGCGTCGGTGCTCTCAGTCGCACGCAAGTCTTTTTGTCCATGCGCTGCGCCTCCGTGGCAATGGATTGATTTCAGTGTTTTTTTTCTCCGACCTCTGCCTCGACCAAGTTGAGAAAACAGTCTCTCTAACCTGCGGCTCTCTTTCCAGCTACATGTTTCATCCGGCCAGTTTTAAAAGTACCTGGCTCCAGATGTTTCTTCACATTTTAGGACTTTGAACTTTTTTTTCTCCCTTGTGCATTTTCAGGAGGTGGCCAGGGATTTTAAGGATTTCTCTTTTTTTTAGAAGCTTCTCCGGGGTTCCTGAAGCCTGCAAAGATTTATTTGTGAAAAGTGATGGCCGAGCGGGGAGCTCTGTCGCTCCTCTCTCTCCTCTGTCTCACCTTTCTCTACACGGAGACCACCGCGGCAAAGCATGTCGACAAAGGTAAATGCTTCATACACTGCTAGTTGTTCTGATGGATGTCTGCTTCTTTGCACCTTGATTGAAGAAACCCACCTTTAAATTGGGGGGGGGAAAAGAAACGCACGGAATGTAAACTGTTGAGCTAGGAAGCTAATCCCGCTGCGTTTAGATCAGATATTCTTTCACCATTTACACAACTTTAAAAGTAGGCTACGTTTTCATAACTGGCACACTATTTACTCCTAGACCAACCCTGTTTCAAGCCGTAAAGCAACACGGCTTTTCCACCCCGTCCTTTTGTCTGCATGGAGAGTGTTGGGGCAGAACTGTTTGGTGGGTTCCTCAGTTTGTCTTTCCAGTGGATTCGTAAGACATGCGGTGTAAGTTGTTTGGATTGCGCACATTTGGGGCGCACAAAGGCCAAAATAACAACGTGTTTATTGAACTGAGATCATCCGCTGCTCTGTGGTCATGGAAATGCAAGGATGGCAGGAACTTGGATGTGTAAAAAAAAAAAAAATCCACTATGCAAAGAGTCATTAGTGTTCTCTGTCAGGTAATAAGCTTGCATCATCACTCCAGCAGACATCTCATTACCTTGGCGTCAATACGCGTTTGGTTGATGTTAAAACAGAACCCAGCTCATTTGCTTCTCCTAATTGTTTTGAGGTGCACTTCAGTCTCGGCTTTATTTCAACTGGTGGTGTGAAATTCCACTGATAGCAGAGGTGATGTCTGTATGTTTCAGCACAACCCACCACAATCTGTAATAAGCACTCCAAGCCGCGAGTGTCTTGAGATAAATGGGAGAGCCATGTCTTAACCAGCAGGCATCTGGGAGTGCACAGCTCCAGCCCTTATCACATACTGCATCATGACAGTCACATCTTTATCATTTAAGTTGTTAAGACACTATCAAACACCGCAGCATGTGCTCTGGAAAATTGTGAATGTAGCTGACTCCTGTGCAACATGGCCCAGTTTCCCTGTCATACTTGTGATATGCAAAATAGTTGCCTGTGTGTCAGCTGAAGGCCGTCCATGCACCTTTTTTTTTTATTTAAATTTTTTTTTTTTTTTAAATTTGCTGTTCTAAAAAGAATGAATATGCAAAGAAGCCTTGGAGTGACAGGCCTGAGCTAGCTGTTTGGTTCTTTTGCGTGTGGAGCCTGATGAAAGACCCTCTCCTGCATGAAAAGCGCTCTGCAGTGGTGGAAGGGGAGATGGAAAAGGGGGAGAGAGAGAGAAAAAAAAAAGCCCCTCCTTGGCTTTGCTGGAGATCAGTACAAAAGAGGGAGATGGGGGTAGGGTGAAACAGGCCGACTGTCTGGAAAGTAATAAAACCAGGAGATTAAGGGGACCAGGGAGTTCCTTTGGGAGCTTTGATTGATTCCAGAGAATTGGACTGGGACCCACACGCGGAGAGAGTTTCAAATTACTAATTGTGGGGTCCCCTTCTCTGAAAATATCTGTTTATTCAAAACACATTTCTCTGAGGTCCTGACTGTGGCCGCAACTTATCGTTATCAAAGTTGGCAGAGTTGCAGCCATAACTTTTAAGAGTTTCAGTCTTTCTGATTTGGTTTGGGGACAGATATAATAATAATAATATTGCTTTGTGTTTTACTTTGGAACGACCTGTAAAAGTTTAGTCACGGTGCTGACATTTTTTTTTCCTCCTCTGCTGTTAGTTGCTAGAACTCTTTTTTTTATTTTTTTTAAATGCCTCAAAAAGTTTGGCTTTTGTAAACACTTTCCTGTTAGAGGAGTGTAAAATCCATTCAGGCTTTATCTTATCTCTGTAATCCTGCAGGGAGGGAATTGTGTACTGATAGTCTCCCAGCAGACAATGCAAATAACTTGCTGAAATGTGTAAACATTTGGCAATCCTCTCTGCTCTTTCAGACCCCTCACCAGGGTTTTTTTTCCCCCTCCTCACAGACCACCTCAGATGCAACATTGCCCAGATTTTACAAACAACTGTTGTTTTCTTTAGCGCATTTAAGGTCTCTGCTGCTAAGAATATAATTTACCACCTTTGTGTTGTTGTTGTTGTTGTTGTTGTTGTTGGAAAGCCCTGGTGGTCCCACATCCCATTTTGCAGGGAAAAGAAGTAGGAAGGCTTAAAGTTGGGTCACATTCATCCAGATTTTCAAGAATATTTTCACCATCGCCCTAATTTTACAGTGTGTGATCTCTATGCAACATGTAGCAAAATGCTTCTTTTCTAGCCATTTACACAAATGATGTTTACACATCCATCTTCAGATCAAAATAGCTGAATATTTTCCACGTGTCCGTATCATCATGCAATGAGTTGAGAGGGGGCGTCATGCAGAGTCACCTGCTGTCTCTGCTGTATAGACTATTCTGTTTACTGATCATTTATTTATGGGCTCCAATCGCTCATAAAGTCCTAATGACCTCCATCCGCCTAGAGATGGATAATTGCACATTTGGCTAAGTGTTTGATTCATCTGCTTCTCTAATGAAACCACCCCCCTGCTAGTGATCTGCTGTATCCACTGATGGGGAGGTTAAATCCATTGCTGCTCAGGGTTCTTGTGTAAGAGGTGGCGTGATGAGGTCACAAGTTTGAGATCACGGTTGAAAATAACTTGTTTTGCGCCTCGTTCATACTCGGTTTGCATGCAGCTAAATCTGCGTGTCCATGGTTTGTGGGGGTTAAAATGACAGCAATTATTGAAGTAATTTGCCATAACTGTCACAGCAGTTTATCACACATAATTGGCAGGGGGAAAGGTGGATCAATAACCTCTGAATAGATGCCATGACATCTGCTAAACTGCGTCTTTTTGGCGGTTGGTGGTCAGTACTTTTTTGCATTGTTGCAAACCAATGGGTCTATTTGCTTTTATTCAGACTAACAAGTCTCTCAAGTTTGGTTAATGTGCCCATATATTGCTGTTGTTCAAAACAGTGCACACAGTGTAGGCTGAACTGCAGGATTTATGTAGATGGAGTTCAGTTAAAGTCTCCATCATTTGCACCATAGAAATAATGCATGCCTTAAAAACCCATGTATTGACCCCATTTCTCACAGCATCAAACTTTCACGCATCAGCTATCTGGATGTTTAACGCTTCTATACCAGATTGAAGCTACATGAATTCTCTCTCCACACTCTATAAATTTGAACCCAGTATTTTTTTCCCCTCATGTGTGCTATTGCGCATGCTGTTTAAAACTGTTATTCTAACTGGCATTGTGAGCCCCCTGTGTATTTGAGGCGCAGACAGAGCCAGCTTTCTCTCGGTGGTGAAGGTGGGGCTGTTTTGAGTGGAGAGAAGCCAAGGGTCATGGTCTAAAACCTAGAGCTGATCAGGGACAAGTCCATGGCTTTTGCTGCCCCCCTGCTAAGATGAAATTGCCTCCATTAGAGCTGCTTCCAGCGGTGTGGTGCAGAGAAACATAAGTCAGCTTTTCCCGTCTCCTCTCCATCTTCTGGTACACATTTGGTGGCATTGAAATACGTTCTTATAGCTGTATTAATCTTCACATTTACTTTCAGTGTCGGTATTTTATTAAGTCGTGTATTTTCTGTCTTTGGATTGAGAGGTTCTGGTTTTCCTCGATATATTCTTTTCAAATATTTTATTATTTTTAAAAAAAATCTTGTAAACCACCTGTAAAACAAATCAACTGTTCATTGAACTGAACATCTGCTTATCGTATGTGATTTTTGCCATCACATCTACCTACGCTTTCATACATACTGATGCTGGAAAAATATTGATATTGGGAAATTAGCCTTAACCTCCGCTGTGGCTTTATGCTCTCTGGGGTTGTCGTTGTGGGTGGGACTGAAGGTGGCTTGTAGTGAATTTGCAATTTTTCCATTTTATTTTTCAACTTTCATACCATATATATATATATATATATATATATATATATATATATATATATATAGATAGATGGTTTTTTTGGGTTTTTTTAAACAAATATCTGAAAAAGCCTATGCATGCGGTATGCTCTGGCTCAGAAAGTGATATTCACATTACAAGTAACTTGTGACCTTGTGGAGCAGGCGAGAGCTGTTTTCCAAAAGAAATGATGCCATAAGAATCCGTCAGACTGAGCTCAGCAGATGACGGTACTTTATCAATCAGGTTTACAGATTGAACATTCAGTTTCCAATAATTAGTTACAATTGGTAATTACAGCAATCAATCAAAGTAGTATGTCCCAATGTTGGTGTAAAAACAGGATGTTCTGTTGGAAGTGTTGGGGGCATACTGTTCTGCCATTCAAACACAGGGTTGAAGATGCAATTCCCTATTCTTCAACTATGCTATTTTAATGTTAAAAAGTTCCACATTTATAGCAGCAGTTCCTGGTCCTGGACATTTTGAGCTGGTAGAGAATAAAAGCTTCTTCTTTTTTTTTTTTAACACTTCCACTAATCAATTTCTTGGGGGGGGTGGGGACCCTGCTCCCTGCTCCCTGGATACGCTGGAAAGCCCTTTCATTTACTGCGGTGCAACAGGGGTATAGGTGTTGTCCTGAGCCATCAGTTTTCTCTGTACTTTGAGAGCCAGCCTATATTCAGTGTTATGATTGGTTGGTTCACAAAGCGCAGCTTGCATCAAGGTGTTCCTGCTGCGAATAAAACTATGTCAGACGCAGCACCTTTCCAATCCGGCTGATCTCTGTCTTCTTTGTGTCTGCTGGCCCTTTCATGGCAAAACGATAAAAGCTGAAAGAAAAACTAGCCTGGAGTTTAAAAAAAGAAGTTTAAAAGTGTCAAGAGGCCATAAAGCTGTCCATTCTGCCCTGTGTGATGACTCCTTTGAGACTTTATAGTAACCTGAGGGACATTACATCAACAATATTTTTTTATCTCTGTCTGGAGACATAGCTGGAAACATGCTTGTTGCGCTGATTTCCAGGCTTTCTTTTTTGGAAATGGAACAAAATGCAAAAATTCTAATTCGCTGTGGTGCCGTTGTGCTCTCCAGGCTTCCCTGTTCTGCTGTGATTGAATGATGCTCGGGCTTAATGACCTCTGGGAGAGCAGAGTCTTCTCAGTTTCCATGGAGCTAACGCACATAGCGCCAATGCGAGCAGAGCGTTCAAAGAATAGACTGAAAATTATGGCTACATGTCAATAAGAGTCTAGTTTATCGTCTTTGCCATTGTGCTGCTCTGCACAAACACAAGTTGTGTGTGTTGTGCAGGGTATGTTAATCCTTATTTTGCATTTGTAGCAATAACAATAACTGAAAAAGGAAGCAACATATGAACCTTGAAGGCATTCGATTAAATGAGAAGCTGCACTAATACAATCTTTATTTCCTCATTTGTTACAAAGCATTACTTTCGACTAAAACGTTTCTGTACACATCTCTTAAACTATGGATTGTTTGACCACAGGTATATAGAATATTGCGGTGGGTTAAACCAAAACAAATAATTGATCCCATGCAAATGCTAGCACCACTGTTTAGTGAAGCTTTTACTAGAGAAGCACACAAAATGGCCAAAAAGACTTGAGGGTTGTATGAATAGCAAGTATTAGTCTTGCAGCATGACGCATTCTGTAATATTTATGTTTTGCTAGACTGCAGTCACAGTTGGTGATGTTCTCCGGGACAGTGTGGCATTGCCCAGTCTCTCACTGCATACAGAAAAACTACATTAGCCAAGCTACCGTGTTTCAGCGCATGTCTTTTATAACTGCAGCATGACGGCAGCAAATGACAGTGTGTGTATTGACGTTTTAAGTAGTGCACTACGAGCAAAAAAAAGAAAATTTTCCCCTGGCCTGGCATTCAAGAAAAAACCTTGAAAGAATGGCCTTGGTGACCATTCCAAAAGAATCTTTATACAAGCTCAGCAGGACAGTGAGGACTTTTTTCCCTCAAAATTTCCCTCGAACTTTTTCTGTTTTGGTTCTGCCAAGCTCCTGTCGTGGTGTCTCCTGTCGGTAGTGGCAGCTGCATGGGATTATGACACATGCAAGCTGTGCTTGTCAGATGAGCCTGGACTCATGAGTGTGAGGCTCTGTCATACATGGAACTGTTTTTACAGCCCTAGGGGGCATATTACAGACTTTTCCTATTAAAGTACCCGTCGGGTAAATTCTCATTTTTAAATCCTCACTTTTTAAAATTTAGTACATTTCTACTGCTGGGTCTAATTTGCATTATGGTGATTACTAAGCAGTTAAAAGTTAAAGCTGGATTTATTTTGTATTTTTGTTTTCACCAACGCATCCAATTAAATGTCCAAATCCAACAATGAAACGATGGAATTGTTGGAGTTGGTTGACATCAGTTCTGATATGACAAAGCAGATATACAGCATTTTCTGTGGATGGTGTGAAAAATGATGTGGGATCTCTGGTAGGAGGTTCAACACGGCATTATCTTACAGTGCTGACTCATAACTGTTACATTAGCCTGAAGGATGACAAGTCGGTCATTTTTAGAAGATCGTTATACTTCAGAGAAGGAAGCACAAAGATAAAAAACATTTTTTTAAAATTAAGTGTAATAACAGGAAGTGGGATCACTTTAGAAAGACAGATTGAGAGTAAGCTACACAGTGAACAGACTATAAGATGTTAGTTGGCATTACATTTTGCAATACCTTTTATATTTGGCAACTCCTTGCGTAATCGGTTGTTTCTTTTAACAACCTTAAATATAATTAGCATAATTGTGAAGTTGCTGGTTTTATTCCTGGCAGCAGGCCTAGTTGTATGTTAAGAGTGATGGATTTTCTTCTTGAAAGATGCTGCAGCGCTGTACCTGCTGGAGTTCCAACATCCTGCAGCTCTCAGACATGAATTTATTCTCTGCTGTCTTTTTGGAGGACGTCCAGGGTGTGATGAATTAACCTGAAAGTCTTCTCGGCGGTGTAGATCATGGTGTAATGCAGTTGTTAAGCAGCTCATGTTTCAAAGAGAATGCAGACAAACAAGAGTCAATGCAGCTTTTTCCAATAAAATGATTTTTGTTCATCGAAATTGTCAATTTGAATCTTGTATTCCCGACCCAGAACTGTTCTAATGGATCCTGTGGTCTTCTGTATTCGTCTCAATCACCCATGTACACGTCGAGCCTCTCAGCCTTCATTCAGTCAAAGGAACTTTTCATGTGCTGAAAGGGTGTGGGGGCAGTCTGTCACAGAGGGAGGATTGTGAGCAGTGCTCAGTCGAGCCGGCTGCCATCATCTTGTGCCTGGCCTGTGTCTCTTGGCAGCTTTAGGCATGGTGGGATGTGTGTGTGTGTGTGTATGTTTAGGTGGGTATTTGTTAAGGCGTATGCCACCCATCTGGGGATGAACAGCTGTTTTATCATCAAGTTCAGAGAGTTTCCCAAATTGAACTCACTCTCCAGCTGAAAAAAAAAAAAAGCGTTTACCTACTTTCACTGAGAGGATGGGGAGAAGTCAGATCATTTAGCCTCGGGTTTATTCTGTATTGTATTGTTTATTCTGTTGATTCAGTATAATGCGGCATGCACATATTTTGAGAAACAAAAAGGGGGGAAGGCGTGTGTGCTGACTGCCATGCTACTTGTATTATTATAGCCAAATGTTTTATTGTGAATGTCTTCACTAAGTTTAGAACAAAATTACAGCTTTGCACAAGGTTGTGAATTGTGAGGTTGGTAGTTGTGTGGTTTGGGTTTGTAAAAGAACTTTGATTTCTAAAAATGTGCTGTAGACGAGATTTTAAAAGGTTTGCATAAATTAAAACCTGATGTTTCCTGTTGGAAAACATTAACATGTGCACTGGCAAGCCCTGATTCCCCCCCCCCCCCCCCACAACAATACTAGTGCTCCAACCAAGATTTCTAATTATAGTGTCTTTTCAATAGATGGTGAACTGCTGCGACTTTGGTAAATAGTACTAGAAGAATTCTGTTTGAAGTTGCTATATTTTCTCCATAATTTTCTTAATCTGTTTTACATGCCGAGAACAGATTTGTCCAATGTCTGTAGTGGAAACCCATAGAAACCACTTGACATTAAGCACAGTAGGCGTAGTGCGTTTAGGCCTCTGCAAGAATAGAAGAAGGTGTCATTTTTTGTCCTACACAGTACTTTTCCATGACACTGTCTCAGCGTGCAAAGCACAGCAGTGCTTTCTGGATTGTTGAGTCTCAGACATTAAGTTTAAACAATTTGGGGTTTAGAGTTAAGTCCAGTGTAGACTCTGTGCTAGTCGGGTATATATCGGCTTGTGTCTCGGTTCTTCTTGGAGCCTCCAGTCAACCTCCCAGGTTTCATTTTGATTTCACCTGCTGCTATGGTGACCCCTGGAAAAAACTTGCCTAATATTAACTGATGTTTCTGCTGCTAGAACCACGCCGAAACGTTTCTTTGAAAAGTTCTGCATTAGATAGAGGCTCCTTTGTGCCGACGGGAGCTCCCTCGTGGCATGGGGCTCTACTTACTGCAGTGACTGCATACCATGTTATTGGAGCCAGTTCCTCCTCAACTCTGAGCTCATCTGAAGCTAACGGAGGTCAAGAGAGGCAGCAGAAATTGTGAAATTACTGCTCTAAGCCCTTTTAATACACTGCCATGATGTAATGGAATTGGCTGTCACTTTTGATTCTGCTTTTTTGGCCCGTCACAGTTGAACAAATGCGTCCCTCAGCAGTACTTACTTGAAAGATGATGGCCGCCTTTTTATATAAACGTTCTACAGCGCTAACACAAAATAAGCTTGAGCTTGTCCATAGAAAATCCTAATATTGCCATTAAATTTGATTTACAGTACAACCATGGTGAATAAATGGTACTTTGTAAATTGTTGATGAAAATGTCAAGCCTTAAGTGAGGGTATTGGGGTTTATTTTTTATTAAATTAGAAAAACAGGAGCTTCTGGGTGGGTTTTCATTGCTTGTGATTTCAATACACCAACACCTTCATTCAGGTTCTTAAAAATGACAAAGTTTTGAAGTGAATTGTCTTGCATTTGGACAACTGTAGTCCTTTTGACACAGAAATTACACAGTATTGCCACAATAAGAGCCTTCTCTACACCGCCTTCGATTTTTTTGACTGTGAACAGGCGCGACGTGTAACACGGCAGCGTCAGCATGTTGTGTGATGTTTTTTTAGCACGTTCTAAACAATGGAATAACATGGCATTAACCATCCATATAACCATCCATCCATTCATTTACCATGTCTGGTGTATGTTGGTTGATCTCGTCCTCTGCTCTGAGGAAAACAAGCGGCCAGACCTTGTGTTGTCTCGCCAATTTGCAGACATTTTCAGTTGCTTTTCTTCTGCTTTGAGTTAGCTGCTAGCTGCTTTTAAATCTCCCGGTTCTTGGTCGCACATTTAACACGTAGCCAAAAGTCACAGCCCTATCATGTCCTGCCGCCTCTCCGGCTCACTCCTCTTATACAGATGTTGATATGGTGCTGCCACCACTTTTGCTGCCGGCAGGCAACAACAATTACCCCCCATTCACTGCAAAGCGCAATATAGAAGCAACAGTCCGGCCCTGAACATGCTGTGTAAAAGGGGCTTGATATTATAGTAATAAAATGAGACCCCACTCCTTTTCCTCAGTTATAAGCATAATTTTCCTAATGCCAGTTCTATTACTTTGTCTTTTTGGTAGTGTCTGTTTTATAGAGTTTGATAAAGACATAAAGACAAGGTTTGGCCGTGATATGAAACTCAAGATTGTGTGAAGTTAGATTACTGACAGATTACAGAGGAAGATTACCCAATTATCATGTGATGACATTATGACTCAGAGCAGTTCTCTTAAGTGCACATTTGATGACATTCCTTGGATGACTACAATGTTGAGAATACTTTGTTCATTTGCTTTGGCACCATGCCATAATCACTCTAACCCCACATAGAGTGCAGCTGGGTTTCAATCGCTGTTGGATAAAGCCATACAGAACCAGCATCTGGGTCGACATGGTCGCTTGAGCTGTGTCTACACACAGACATGACCATCCACTATGGAGGAGGAAGAGGTGGATGAGCTTTGTGAGGAGGCTAAGCAGGCGGAGTGAGCGCTGTAAGCTCTGCCAGGTGAGGATATTCATCCAGCTTGAAGTGTACACAACTGACAGTGATGGAAAACGGCTGCATAAGTTCTCTCTCAATTGTCCCTTGAACCTTGACTCTTCTCGCCCTACTTCTTCGCCCTGTGACGGGTCACTCAGCCACAGCACCAGCATAGCTTCAAAATGGATGGCGGCCAGCAGGGAGCACCTGCGGAGGCATAGCAGGCGAGCAGCATTCCATCACAGGACCTCAAGACACAGATGTCATATGAGACACCAGGGACGTGTTTGCATGGGGGATGGGATGGGAGGGCCAATGGCAGAGGTTTTGGCATGGTGGGGCAGTAATGGGGTGGGATAGCAAGCCAGCTGCTACCAACCAATTCTTAATGAGGTGCCCCATCAAGAACACAGGGAGATGAACATTAATGGCTACAGATAAACCTGTCTGTTCATTTATTCCTCCCTTTTCAATCATGCTGGGATGAGGTGAATGTCATGTTTGGGCACACAGTAATTGGACAGATTTGAATGCCTTTTCCCGTTTGGTTTGCTAGTACAGCACTTATTTTCATTATTGGTTCACCCTTCTCTTATTATTTTTGATTGGTTGATTAATTGTTTAGTCCATAAAGTCAGAATTCCCCCAGATGCCAAGGAAACATCTTTCATTTGCTTGTTTTGGGCAAACAACAGTATAAAATCCAAAGATACTCAATTTACTGAGATATAAAACGGAGAAAAGCAGCAAGACCTCACATTTGAGAAGCTGTAACTAGTGAATGTTTTTCTGCATTCTCCAGCCAAATGTGGAATGCAGTGGGGTGAGTGCTGTGTGGATGCACAAAATTGGAATCTATGACTTTTAATAACAAATAAATGCCCAGATTGGCTTGATTAGCCAATGAAATGACCATGTATATTTGGTAGGGTCCCCCCAGTATTATTTTTCCTAAATTCAATGTGAAATTCTGCTCTTCAATCATTACTTTTCCAACATGAATGACGGACATTGGAGCGAAGTAATAACCATAAGTTGGAACCATTATTCAGAATGTGAAAGTATGTTTCTCTTGGAGGGACAGCGCGTACTTGCATAACCCTTTTCTGCAACCAACAATCCAAGTGCTCGAATGACTGGTTTGGGAGAAAAGAAAATATGCCCTTTCTGCTTTCATACCTCATTTACCTGGAGTGGTCTGAATTAGTCCTGAGTGCATAAGCATGTCATTCAAGCTTTCAGGACACCTGCTGAACAAATTCACTCAGCGAGCACACACACACAAACACGCGCTCACACAGAGCAAGATCCTCAAATATGTCCTGCAGTCTGTTTGTGCCATATGCCGCGGAATATTGTAGTGAAGTGTAGCAAGTCTAAATAAAAATTCACCCAGCATTATCTAATTAAGCAGGTGTGAAAGCAGCTTAATTCAGGTCGGTTTTGGCACTACTCACCGATCCATGTTCAGCGTGAAGCAACAGTTCATTCAGCTGAAAGATGTGAACGCTTTCATTAAGCTGGGGACCAAGTTGCACACTTTCATTTCTCCTCAAAAGAAGATGTCAGAAGTGGTCTTGAGTTATAAAGGGTGGTGGTTTTATTAGCCACTGCTAGTCTGTGGGGTGCTTTTTGTTGCAGAGTGACAGGGGACTTAATAATGAAGCTCTCTAACCCAATGAGCCCTGAATCAGTGAAGCCCCTCTTCCCCTTCTTTGTCCCTCTCCCAATCCCCCCACAGTGCCACTGCATTCCCAGCCTGGCGGGGCAGTGTCTCTGGGCCAGGGCCAGGGCCATGTCACGCACCCCTTTTGGCCCCAAACGACCGTGGTGGGGGGGGTCAGGGGTTCAAGTGCTCCCCGTGGGGTGATGCACGGGATGCCTAGCGACGCTGTGGCTCGGCCCCCACACTGGCTACGTTGGTAATTAATTTCTAATGAGAAAGAAATTGGCTGACCTCGCAATAGCTAGTCTCTTGGCTCTAGCTGGGTATTACCGGCCCTTTCCCGTTTCGCCTTTCTCCCACACAGACTTCAAAGATGAGGCGAGGATAGCCCCTCCTGGCTCAGCGCTGATAGTGAAGTGTGCAGAGAACATTCCTCGCGTGCTATACAGAGGTTGAGTGTGGATTTTATGGGCTGTGTTTCTGCCAGTCCCACACATACCTGTGGCTCATATGGATGCTCTAGAATCCTAGCTGTGTTAACCCCTTCTCATATGTAACATTGGAAATACAGTTGGCAGTTTTGAAGATGTGAAGGCTTCTTGGCAATGATGCTATATCACTGTGTTTGGTCTTATAGGTCTCATCTAATTTACCAGGCCATTCAAATGCTCATAAAGGGGAATTCACTTATATGTTGTCGTACCAACAGTTTGAGTTTGAAGATCAATAAGAGTTTCATTTCTGGGATTAGCTACCCAGCAACTCTAAAACTGTCTTGTTTACTGGTGCATGGTATGTTTTTAGAAAGAAAGCGAGTCACAAGTATATCAAAGAGTTGCGTGGATTTTGTTCAGAGGTACAAAAATATGCAAAAGCTGGCGAATTCACACTAAGAACACAACGTTTCACATGTTGTGTGTAGCACCTGGCCTCTGGGCCCAGTTATTGTTGGTAAAAAGAAAATAGCTTCAGCACGTAACCTAACTGTGCTTTTAAATACTTGTTTCTTTATTAAATTCTTATTTTCTTTCTCTACATAAACTCACAGGCCACTTAATTAGGTACACTTGTAAAATCTAATGTTGATCAATCCAACAGTTCTGCCATAAATTCTGCCTAAACAAGGACAGCGATGTTCAGTTGAGTTGACACTGTCAGAGAGGTATTCATTTAACTACATGTTTATTATTGAGGTTGTAGTTTGTAGTGGTGTTGAACTGGATTGCATTATATTGAGAGGTGTTTCTAATATTTTGTCCATCACATTTACATACATAAATCCAAGTACGACACCACCACCACGCACTACGACCTCACTAATAATCATAAAATAGAATTATTGCCTTCCTGACAGTGTCAACAAAATAACTATAAGCTTTGTAGAAGTAGAATTTGTGCATTGGATCATATTAGATTGTAAAAGTGTACCCAATGAAGTGGCCTGTGACTGTATGTTAAATATACACATTTAACTGGATTTGTAATGTACCTTTTTGATTGAGCTTGTTTGCTGTTTTCACTTGTTTGCAGTTCATGTCGAGCAAGGTTAAACCCCTGACTGCACATTTGGAAATCAAATTGACATGGATCATCTGACGTCTTCAAGAATGTTGTGAAAAAAAAGTCATCTTCCCATTCAAAGATACTTAATTAAAGCACAGTATCCATGTGTTGTGGGTTTTCTGGTCGACACAGCGGCAGTCTGTATTGATAAGATTTCCTGAGGGGAAACAATTGTGTGAAATGCAGGAAGCCATTAGGAAGCCAGGGACTCATGTCTCTCCTGCTGAGTAAATAGTGTCTGGGCCTCCCCCCCATTTCATCCACTTTTGAATGAGCCCAGCACTTGTAACAATAAAGGCAGGAAATGAACTGTACTCACACAGAAGCCTGCAGGATGCTCATTGTGTTCCTAATTGACCAAACTAGGTTGGGTGATAAAAGCAGACTTTTCTCTTGGTTAGTCGAAAATAGCTCAAAAGTAGCAGCGCACAGTAGGTGTGGTCAAAAAGAAGCTAATGAGGCAGTATTTCATTGCATAATTTTAGATTTGTTTTGGGTTGCTTTGGTCATGTCATAACTGGCCCACTTTGTGTAGAATTGGAGCTCACAGTTTGAATCCACGATTGTCTCGTGCAGGCATGTGATGGAAAAAAATGAAAGAACAAACATGTCACCTGTTGTTGTGGGACTGTATGTCCTGTGTGAAACCGATGGCAGTCCTCAGTGTCAACCTGTTTACTATTTGCTAACCTCGCTCGGCTGCTACGTGCTCATTTTTCTTTGTGGAATGCAAGCGTGACTCACAGACCGACAGAGTGTTACTTAAGTTGTCACCTGAGAAGGCCTCCAGGGGAAAGTTGTTTTGTCCTTCAGTGTAGACCATAAGCATATTTGAGCTGACCTGCATTCAGAGAAGATTGGTGATGTTGTTGGGATTTAGGTAATGTTTACTACCAATCCTTCTACTCATTAGGCCAAATTCAGTGTTTGTGTCTTGCACTAATGCCCACTTTTTCCCCTGAGCCCTTCATTTTCTTTCTTCCTTGAGCATCTGCTTTAAAGTAATGAATCCCAATTATACACTCGGAATCAAATTAATCAAATGAATCGGTGTCCAAATTGCCATTCTAGTTTCATTGTTGGGTAAGGGGGATCAGTGGTTATCTGGCCCACATTTTGTGCTTAGTGTAATTGATATTTGGTTTACCCAAGATTAAGTGACAACTAAGCAGGTTAGCATTGAGGATTTTCCCAGATTAATTCCAGGAGCCCAATCGGAGTGGACTGGCTACTCTCCCTGTATCATCCCAATCGTCCGCCTTACCTGGGATTTACTAGCATATGAAAAGGAAATGAGATCAGAGGTGGTGATAAATCCTTCAGCAAAGCCTCCCTGAGAGAAAATGAGATGCACACATGGCATCGTCAGTCACCGGCAGCTCGTGTCCTCATTTCCAATAAATTGATTTTGGCTGTTCAGGTGATGAGAGGTGGGGTAGTCCTTCAGAGTGGAGCTTTAATGCCATCTTGGCCATGCATTTCCTATACTGGACTTTTGTCTCTATTGATATTTGATGCAGCTTTGTAGCAGCGACTTGTTTGCACTGTAGCATGCGAAGAAATGTGCTCCATTGAGGCCATCTTCTTTTGTTGTAGTCCATTTAGCCTCGAGTGATATGTTGCACTTCACACCAACAGTCGTTGCACTGCGCTACCCATTCAAGTGTTATCCACAGACTGTTAGGTTCCCCATGTCCCAGCAGATTTTCAAGCAACTAATTTAGGAGTTGATAAGTGATTTAGCATCTGTTTTTTATAGGACCCTAGTGAGCCACAACTGCCACCCCCCTTCTGCCATCACTGTCTATGCCTGTGGCGTCAAGGCTCACTTTTGAATTTCAATCAGCCCTGGATACATTGTTGTGTTTGTTTGAGGGGGATGGGTTAGATAGGGTGTTAGTAGTAGTAACTGGTCGTGTGTGTCAATCAAATATCCAGTGTGACCAATGGGCAGCCCACTGGAGGCTAGTTGGTGCATTCTCAGGGGGGCACAAGGCTGTAACTGCTGCCCGCGGGGCGAACCCTACCCTCCATTCTTCACACATCGCCCTCCCTCCCCTCGTCATCCTCCTCACGACGAGAACACAGGCAGTACAATCAATAACAGCCTTACCCTCCTTCTCTTTCCTCCGCCCCCTCCCCCCTCCGACTCCTCCTCTGGTCAGCCGCTCCCTGCTCTCCATTTATCAACACTGTGTTTGATGTTGGCTTCATCATTCTCTGTCAACCCCCTAACACCTCGATGTGCGTAATTGTATTAGATTCGTCATGGTGGTGGGTTTTTTGGCCTGCTCCAGCTGGTATTGGGGCAAAAGGCTGTTTTCCATGTACCTGCAACGCCAGGCATTAGTTTTAAGCATCTTTAGTGTTTAATTTATTTCCATGTGACATTACACAGTTGTGGTTCAATGGGTTCCCTGTTATCCAAAGGTACATTACGTCCTTTATTAGAGACTGCTTTCCTTTTCCTGATTCCCATTGTTCCCAACATCCATTGAGGCGTGAGTGTTGAGCTCACGTGATAAAATTAAATCCCACAGCAGACCTGTTCTGAAATACGAGTGGAAAAGATGGAAAAAATAATCTCACACATCAACGTGCACTCAGTCAGTGAAGATGCCTGCATCATAGTTGCACTGTGAAATGGTCCTTGAAAATTTTACTGGACGTTTATGCCACTTGTGCTTATTAGCAGCTTATTTCTAGAAGAACCTGCTCAGTGTGACTATATTTGACAATAACAGTTTTTATTGCACCCACAAAGAAAACAGGCATTAGTGACTGAATATATATCTGTTTTTGTGATTCACTTTGGCGTTGGCTGCAAAGATCAGCTAAATTAAGTGGAAACGTATTCGCTCTGGTATCAGAGCTTTATTGGCAACACTACCAATGAAGTTCATTTCAATTTTATTGTATTGAATAAGGCTGGGCGATAAAACGATCTATACGATAGGAATCCCATAAAAATGTATGTCAATAACAACGATAAGTTTGGACACTTCCTTAATATGGGTAGTTCTATCAGCCTGTCACACAGCAGAAGAAAACATAACCGACAACAGTCAGTCAGTGTGCTGCCTCTCTGCCTGTATCGCTGCATGTCGCCTGCCCTGCATGGGGGGGTTGGGGTTATGTTCACACAGATAGTGGACACCAGCATAGAGCAGAGCACACAGTGGAGATAATGAATGGACTTTAGGATATATTTTTCTGGAGTCAATGATGACTGCTCATTGCAACAAAAAGCAGACAGTATGATCAGTTTATATCAAACAGCTGTAGAACAAGCAGAACGCAAACTTGCAGAAATGCAAGGTGTTTGGCCCCTCTGCCCCTCTTACTCCACACCAGGTTTGTTTTACACACTCATATGGAGCTGAAAGTAAACTCGCTTCATCCTCCAAAGTTGAGGAAATCGTTGCCAAAATGTGCCACGGCATCTGTTATATGGAAGTGTTTTGGACATTAAGATGGTCTGTAAAATATGCCATCAGTCTGTGCCAACCAAGACGGGAAACACAATAAATCTTTTCCGTCATCTGAAAACGTACCATCTCAACGACCACAGCATTATTTTAACAAGTTCAAGGCAGATAAAGCATGTTTGTTGATTTAGTTTACATTTAGCCTAGCCCTAGATGTCGTTTAATTTATTCTTTTATCGCTAAATATATTCTAAATCAAGCCATGTTTGCACAGTTAAACATTAAAATGAGGTTACTCTAACTAATGATTCCTTCTGTCAGTATCAGGATACTCTTCAAACTGGCAGCAACTTGTATATCATGTCAAGTATCGATGTGGAAAAAAATATTGTCGTAATATTTTTTGCCATGTTGCCCAGCCCTAGTGTATCCCTTAATCAACTAATGAGTTGTAATTTCCTTTTGTGAGGCACTTCAGTGCAACCTGTTGTGTGAGGCCAATCTCATGCTGATACATTTGTTTTTGAGAAACAGTGGGAGGATGAGCTGGGAGAGAAGATAAAGATGGTGTGCAGAGGAGAATGGAGAATGGAAAAGACTTAAGAGGCACAGTGAGAGAATCTGTCTTTGTCGATTACACACGCATTACAACCTTGGCAACCACATTAGATCTCTTTCTCCATACACCATACTATCATTAATAATAGATGCAGCTCTCTAGCTCTTTTGCTTTCTCTTCCCCTCCCCCCAGCATTGCCCCTCAAGGCGTCTACCCTCTCTCCCTTTCCCCCTCTTTACTACTACCATTCTGTCCCACCCTTCCCTTCCCTCCCTCTCCTTCCCCCGACTGTTTCAGCTGTGAGACTGCCAGCCAGGAGCCATGGCAGGTGTGCATACATCATCATGGCGCTGGCCACACAGCCTGCAGCACCCAAACAGTTAGTCGTCAGACAGACGCATCCACCTGCCTAAGAAAGAGCATTGTTGAGTAGTTGAGTGTGTCTCGTTTCCTGTTTTGTAGCAGTTGGTGTTATCTGGTTTAAGATGTGACAATGACAAATGAATGACAAATTCTGTAGAGATGTTCAGAATAAAATGGAGTGCATACAAGCTATTCTTGACACTCATCTGAATGCACAATGGGAAAGGCTTGTTTTATTAATATTATTTGCTGTTTGATTGTCACTTCAGCATTGCATCTGTCATTTGATCCGAGAGAACAGTCCCTAAACACAAACCCTTCATTGTTCTTTGCTCAGACTCCAGTGTAAATATGCAATACCCAACATTTATAGTTTATCATAAGATGTATCTACATCTATAAGTCCAGAAATTCACACAAAAGAAAAAATCCATAACTGCATGCAAGAGCACGCAATCAGTAGACACAGTTTAACAGCATTTGCCAGCCGTGACGGGGTTTTTTTTGGACGGTGAACATGTTAAAATTTTACGTGGTTGCATTCGTATAAGTGGCCTAATCAGGGAGAAATATCACCCCTGCAGAGCCGAGAGCCCCTGTCGTTCTAGATGCAGCATTATAATACTATCCAAATGTGCAAAGGAAAATCTAAACATTATTCAGGCCATTCAATTTACGCTATTATTCTGGGTGCTGCCCTATTAATAGTATTTATTTATTGAATTGAGAATGGGATCAAGGTAATATTAATTGTAGGATGCGTTTGAGACCAGAGCTGCCACACAGAGCTTCTGATTGGTCGACAATGCAGGAACAAAGCCTATAACTTGTAGACGGACTCAACCAAAGGAATCATGGGATTGCCAGTGGATGGCTAGCAACCACGAAAACAACAATATCTTGTTTCAACACGTAAGAAAATGGATAAATAACCACGTCTTGATGAAAAAATTCTTAGTGTATTTTAGTGGCAGGAATTCTCTCGCAGCATGTCTCGCAAAAGTTTGCGAAATCAAATTTTTTACTTGCGAATTTTGACATTTTTAACAATGATTGTACATTTTACTTTTCATCCGTGCAGTGTGTCTTTGGCCTACATTCTGACAATTAAATGTCATTTAACAAAGCAGAATAACAAAAATTTCAGGATTTTCACATTATCAATTTAGGTGCAAGGAACCTGTTTTGGGAACAGCTCAAAGTGTCTAAAACGAGTGGCATATTGTAATATTAGTGTTGTGAATAAAGTCTAAAAAAGGAAAAATGTTACGTCTAAATGGTTGGTTTGAAACTTGACATACAAAAATGAAATTATGCCAACTATTCATCAGCATTCAAAGAATATATAAACAAAGAACCAGTGCCACCAGTGAAGATATTAATGCTGAAGACTTGGATTAATGAATTTCATAGCACAATAGTTGCCACATTGTAGAGCCATTTTAAAAGAGCACATACATGTGACACTGTTAATCACGTGTATGTACTGATCATGGATAATATCATATATGTGGTACATTTGGCTTTTGAAAGACACTAATGCTATACTAATCCTCTCACCATGATAACTGAAATGTATACACAAGCAAATGGGACCTAGATGTTTAGTAGCTCTCTGCTGTCTTAACATCTGGTTTCACTACGGGCTTCCAAAGATCCTCCTGACTCGAGATTGACACTGCGTCATTCTCAGTGTATGGCAGACACGGTACAAAAACAGTTATTCACGGTAGATAAGCGTGAGCAGACATGGCTGTTATCCAAGGAACATAAATCCTTTTCAGCTTAATAATACTTTGACATTGCCCAACAATAGATCGGTGACCTGTTGTGGGTATTCCCTCATTTTATGCCTTCTCCAATGAGCTCCATCCATCCAACGATTGATGAATTATCTGCCACTTAGGGCTGTAGGTTGTGGTGCAGTCGCACTGACAGCATCATCCTGATACTTGGTGGCTGCGGTCATGGCTTTCTGAAATTGTAGTTGCTTTCTGAAGCAAACTGTCCGTCTCAAGTAACTCAGTCACATTGTGCTTTGACTGTCTTTGTGGCATGTAGTGTATTTCCTTTCAAAGACACCACCAAGCACACCAGGCTCATAACATCAGAAATTTGGCCTGGTCATGGACTGTCGCGGTCAAACCAGACCATAAAATCAAATTCTGTTAATCTTCCAGTTGACAGTTGACAGTTGAAGTGATGACTTGCATAGAGGAAGGAATATAAGTGTGACCTAAATGGTTTTTAGATTTTGTCAGAGGTCTCACGCTCTGCAAACCATATGATCAAACCTCACTGGGCCTGTACAAAGCACTATCAAGTAAGCGTGCTGTGAACAAACAATTCGTTAATTTGCTATTGAATAATTAGTGATGTTTTTTGAGGTTCATGGAAATGAAGTGGAGACCAAACCTTTTGTTTGTGTTGGTGAAGAACTCTTAAGTGAGTTAACATCACGCTGTGAAGATGGAACGTGGCAGGTTGGGATTTCAGGCTTTAGTTGGGAGTGCCCATTGGAATTTGTTTTCCTTTTCCTCACAGGAGCGTCCTCCCCTCTCCACCCAAGGCGATCTGTCTTCCTGACATCCTATTGATCCCCTACAATGCTCATTAATATGGGGAAGAGGCTGTTGAGCCCACATTGGGAGGCTGGTGGCTGCTGTTTGACATTGAGAAGGTGTTTAAATGGAATACAGGGAATGATTCATCTAGCCCAGAATCACATTTTCAGAGCTGGGATACATTCCATTTCCTCAAAATGTCTCTCTCAGAGGGAAGAGAAGGTTTTTATGAAAGTCCTACACCTGGCAACCATTGCTATATGAGAATGTAAATAAAACTGCAATATCATCTCTGCGCAGCCAGTCTGGAAGGTGTGTTCGAGATGTTTGACCCGGTGCTCATGGATGATAAAACCCTTTCAAGAGGGGAGTACATAGAAAAAAGGTTTTTCAATCTCCTAGCATCAAGTGGCCTTGCTGAGCATGCTATCTAGTGCTGTGGGTCGTGTCTTCAGATGCATTTTTTGCATCTTTATTTTTCCCATCCAATGTTGTATTTTAATTTGAGCTTCATTTACATTCATATTGAATTTGTTGTGTGCCATATGCTCCCTGACGTTGTCATGGGATACAGGCCAGGCTCATCATTTCCCTTTTGGAGGCAGCTGAGCACATTGGGCACATGTGCACATTTGTATTTGTTTTAAGTGATGAGATAAGAAGAAGAAAAGTCCCTCCTCAGGCAGTGGGTAAATGCTAGATGTTAATATTGTCCACTGTTCCATTTCTGTTTGACATACGCAAGCAGCACACAGGTTCTCCTTCAATGTCATGTGGGCCAATACATGTGAGGCTAAATCATAGTGATTGTGTTTTTTCAGAAGAAACAGCCAGCATGCAAAAATCCCACTCAAAATGAGTTGGTAAAACTACTGCAATATCCTTTTAGCCTGATCCAGTCTTGTCAGTAAATCTCTCTGCATGTATTCACTGTAAATTAGTAGTGAAAATGACTAGTTTGGGAATGAAATGTCCTTAGGGACTCAGTCCAAGGCACTTGCCAGGCAGCACTGGCAGAATCAAGGGGCTCTTGTGCAGTAATTTACAGCAAACTTTAGTAGTTTACCCAGCACGCCGCAAAACACTCTCAAGCTTTTATTTAACCTGGGATGGTCTGGTAAGATCTCTCCATTTAGCCCCTCCTGGACGTGTAAGTAAATCAAGACCATTGTGAGGTGCCAGAGAAATTGTCCATTAATAAGCACTATGCCTAGTCAAGTGGCACGGGAAGCATAGGGGTCAGGCCTGCCTTCCAATCATTATACCTCATTCACTTCCTACTAAAAGGCCCCTTGCCACTCTGCTACAGGTCGCCATGGAGACCCAGGACGGGGAGCAGAGTGCGGGGTGGGGGTCGGGGGTTGGGAAAGCGGTGCAGACAACCATTAGCAGCCCATTCCATGGTAATTAATGATGATCCTACTAGCTCAAATTCAGGGCCTGGAGAAAAACAGACATGGAGCAAATGTCACAGTGACAAGAAATATATCTGAGGACTGGAGAGAGGAGCTGAGATGGTTTTTGTTGTGGTTGGAAAATGGTGACAGAGTGCCATGAAAATGTAATGTTTCACATGGGGGGGGGGGGGGGTGATGGAAGTGAATGGGATTTATGGTCAGGATGGTTGGGAGGGATTGTGTGCAAGGAAATGATTTTCATTTGTATGTAAGCATCTCTCTACACATGTTTTCTGTTATTCAAAGAAAGAATAATTGACAAGAAGAACTTACAAAGCTTGCCTCTTTCACCCTTTCGATCATGCGACACCTTTGACTGGTGTCTATCTGGCTGCGCTAAGATAATCACTTGTCTAATCGAGTTAGGAGCATTGTTCACATTGCAAATATGAAGCTCACATTATTGGGTTTGTAATCAAATCTGAGGTCTGCTTGCCCTTAGGGGATTTTCAGTCAACCGGCTAGCCAGGCAACCAATCAGCCAGCCACAGCGGCTTTGAAGTGCCGGCAGACCGAACTACCCATCTTTCCCGTCTCTCCTTAAGCAGATTGCTCTTTCTGCGCTGCACAACTAAATATGCACACACTCAGACACAAAAGCAATTTTGTGTGCAAATAAAAATGCAAACAAATGCCACCCAGATGCCCATGTTTGAGCATGCTGACGGGCGCAGACAATAACATGGCGCACCCACACGCATCAGGACAATCGGTGGCGCACGGACATTCAGTAAGGGCCAGTGCTGCTCTACCTGACGAGCGTGCTGAGCTCCCTCAGTCTGGGCTCACCACCCACCATACATAACGGTGACACCTCACCTTTATCACATCGACGCACCGGACAGATGAAGAGGACTTTCGCCAGTTTGACGTGCAGGCGAAGGTCGGGATGTGATTGTGTTGTGTTTAATGGCCTGGTGTTTTTGAAGTACCCAGAGTTTTGTGAGACACTTTATTAAAGATTTGAAGGCATTCTCACATGACAAATTATATTACGAAGGACATAAAGCCCTGAAAGCTCTGTGCTGAAATTATTAAATTTATTTTAGATATTTTATGCTCTACTTTAGAGCACATGGTGACTGATGGCTTGGCTGTGGCAATAATTTTGACTGGATGGATGACCATAATGTTGACAGGTAGGCTGGTGATACACTGCAAGCTAATTCTTGTTGTCCAGTATTACAACCCAGAATATAGTATGATGCATACAATTACATCTAATGCTCTAAATGCGACAAGAGGTTTGTTTTTACAAGTAATTTTAGTTATATTACAGGAAAACACGCCTATTTTATCATATATTAATTTAGGACACATAAATAGACCTGCCATGTTACGTCGATTAATCGATTAGTCAATCGCAACAAAATTAGTATCCAGCTGTTTTGATAATTGATGAATCGTTTCAGTCATTCAAAGCAAAAATGTCAAACATTTGCTGCTTCCGTTTCTCATTTCATAGATTAAACAATAGATTAATCATGAAAAACAATCTGCAGATTAATGAAAATGAAAATAATCGTTAGGTGCAGCCCTACTCACAAATGCTTAATTTTAATGTATAATGTATAATAGGATTAAAAATTATTAATCAGGCCTTTGAATATATTTTTATTATGAACATTGCGCAGTTCTGTAGTTTTCATCATCACTGCTGTTGTGTCATAATTCACCCTGTAACGAAAATAATTGGATTTTGTTTTGTCAAACTAAAAATTTAAAGCTGCAGCAGAACTAACATAATAGACCAGACAATGCAGTTTGGAATGAATGAAATGGGATATGGGTTGCTCCGATCGGAAATGCCTCTAATACATGCTGGATTGGGTATCAGCAAGTATGCGAGTCCATGTACGGTTCTGATATCATGTGATTTATTAGCTCCGAACGCCTGCATGCAACATATCAGATTTACTGGACGAGCAGCCAGTATCCACAAACGGCAAGTGACTTATGTAACTTCTAGCACATGTAAGCAAACTTTGTTGATACTTTGGTTCTTTTTCCAGTTATGACTGACTGTCAAACTTAGACAATAAAAGAAAACTCTATTGCATTTACTCTCTATATGTGTTTGTTTATGCTTTACAAAGGTTTTAACCTGAGCTAGATCATACAACAACGAAGGCAGTCATATTACATCTGTTTAAGGTTAGGAAAAAAATAGTATATATAATATATTTTAAACGCTTTGGTGTTCGGTATCAGTAGATGCACAATTTCAGGAAAGAAAAAACACTAACTCTGAATGCATTGATGGGTCAACTAGAAAGGAGTATTCAACAAAGCCTTTATAATATATCAGAGTAATACATACAGACACGCTTTACATTTACCGAACAAATTGAGATTAAGACCTCACTCTTGTGCTACTATTACCTTTCAGACCACTTCATTGCCTACATACAGTAGGTTCAGTTAGTGATCCAGGCAGTGGTTGTTGTTATTCCAGACATTCCTGCTGAGGGATGCATTATCCTCTGTGGCATGGCGGCAAATTCTAGCATGTCTGTCACCCACCAACTCATCCCACAGCCACTATCAGTGCACAGCCTCTCACAGGCATGCATGTACACACTGAGTCCCACTCTATAATCCGTCTCTCTTTCTCTCTCTCCTAGCAGCACCTCTTATTTATCTCTTTCTCTCCCTTTACCTCTCCTGTCCTCCCTCCTCTCCCGCTCTCTTCTCTACCTTCCAAAGGCAGCGGAGAGTATTTTCACCTAGGAACCATCTTCTTGGCTAGGCGAATGCAACCCGACCACACACACGCACAAATACACTAAAGCACAGATACAGTATATATACACACACTCACAAAGAGAGCAGCCTTATCAGCGCCCGCTCGTGTCAGACCCTCAATTAATTTTGTCATTAACTGAATCCCATTACTCCCACTGCTGTTGCAATGCCATGACGTCTCACCCTCATGGATGGAAGACACCGCCAACACACACACACACACACACACACACACACACACACACACACACACACACACACACACACACACACACACA
>JBBPCS010000130.1:10684700-10695046 GCA_037974645.1 Hollardia meadi
CACACACACACACACACACACACACACACACACACACACACACACACACACACACACACAGAGAGAGAGAGAGAGAGCATAACACAGATGCCAATTCTGTCCTTTCTCACTGACATCCATTTACATCCTAATGATGGAAGTAAATCCCCTGTGCAATCATTTCACCTTTCACCCCTCCTTGCGAGTCACTGCGAGCACATTCAGGTCTGTGCAGCCTATCTGCCACCAGACATGGAAGGATGAGCGGGGAGGGGTGATGGATAGGGATGCAGACGGGCATGGTGAATAAGAACGGGATGGAATTAGAAAAGAGAAGCAATGGGGTGGTTAGAAATAAGAAAGCACATGCTATATAGAGACGAGGTGAAAGAATAGGAGGTGGTTTGTTTTTGACCTCCTCACCACCTGAGGTGTTGCTGCAGCAGCCTGTGGGATACATGGGGACCGGTGGTGAAGCTGTTTACTAGACTCACCAGCTCATTTCTTTTTGAGGGAACTGCTTGTTGCCCAGCCCCTCTCATGCCTGATACCGATTTCCCTCCTGCTGCTCACCCTTGTCCGTCTCTGCAGCTCTCTCGCCACAATGATCTCTGCCACAGCAGGCTGCGGTGCAGAGAAACCAGACTCCATTTTGAAACCCAAGTGGTCTTGTTATGACTTTCTGACTGGTGGAGAAAGTGATCATGGCTTTGGGGCAGAAAGGGACAACTCCTTTTTCCAGGGAATTCAAACTTCCAGAGTTTGAATTCTAAATAGCGCTGATATTGTTATTGTATTGGAGTAACTAACTGATGTTCCACTGCCATTCTTGCATCGTCTTTTCCTCAGGCCTTAGTGAGTTGGTTCTCCGTGCCTTACGTAAGACTTTCTTCCTTCCTCTCTGTCCCGTTGCAAATGAAAGTTGCTTGCGGTGCATTCTGTAGTTTTGAGCTAGCTCTGTGGATTTAGCATTGTATTCTCCTGGCTTATGGGTTCGAGTCTGGTTCACAGCTCACAATGCTGGAAATATTACAATGCCGGCATGTCCTGCTGGTGCATTTGGCTCAAGCTTGCACATATTCCCTGAGACCCCTGCGTTTTAATCCAACCCAGGACGTCTGTTGCATGTCCTCCCCCTCTGTCTTCCACTTCTCTCTGTATTACAAAGGGTTTCTCCTGGCTCAGAATGGACCTGGACTACCCACGACAGTAAGCATGACCAGTCCGCGTACAGTTAGGACTGGGCAGCCTCTTTGGGAGGGACCAAAAATTTCTCTATGCAGGACAAACCCAGACTAAATTTTAGGACTGCTTAGTTGAACTTACTATAAATACAGTCCCGTCTACCAGTGCCATTTGACTTAGTGGACACTACAAAGCATTCCCTAACCCACGCTGACTCATAGCTCTATCATGCATAATATTCCAGCCTGTACCCCACGTTGGTACATCCCCATCCCATTGCCCCAATCAGTGACAGTTCCTTTGACTTTGCGCTCTCATCCATCCATCTCAACCATTCACCTTCACAATCAGCCACCATTCACCTTCTGTGTGCTACATACTGTAAACATACATAAACATGTGTGTTTTAGTACCTTCCCCCTCATTCCCCCATCCGCACCCCTAATTCTGTCTCTCCCTCTGTCCTCCCCACCCTTGCCCAGGGGGCTCCATAAATATCATTTCATCCCGCGGAGCCGCTGACACGCTGCAAAGGGCCCACGATAAATAATTCACTCCCTTGGTGCAGGGCAGGCAGACTCCCCTGCTTAGGAATTCAGCATGAGTGTGTGTATGTTAGGTTGGAGGGGCTAGTGGTGGTGTGGGTGATGGTGGGGGGTTGCGAGGTGGTGATAATGCACACAGACATACAGAGTCAACATTACTACATCCTAACACACAATTCACTTCCTCAGCCTTGAGCTCCCTTCACTGGCTAGTGGTCATGCAAACTAAAATGTCTTTTCTCACTCATCACTTGATCTGTACACTTCTCCAATATACACAGTACTCAGCGACAGCCCAGCATCCCACTACCCCAACTCTCCTCACCCCCGAAGACCTGCCGTTTTCCTCTACCCCCCCCCTCTTTCCCTCCATCTTCCTGCATCGTTCACAGCATGCTGAATTAGCTTGATCTGGGGGATTGTGCACGGACCATCACCTGCCTTCTTAAAGCACTGGCTCCTTGATTTATTGATGATGCTTATGATTATTAATGGGAATCACCTCCCCTCTGCTTTCTGAGCTGGCATGAGCGCCAAGCCTCCCGGTTATCTGAGGGCCGAGAGATGAACTGAGGCAGACAGTGGAGGAGACAGTCAGTGGACTTTTGTGGAAGCTTTGAGTCTTGAGTGGGAAATCAACACCAGTCGGCGTCAGACAAATTCTGGTGTGAGTTGGCAAACACTGACAGGCACTTTTCATTTTGGTAGTTACATTTTTTATTTAGGTGGATGTGAGATAGTGTAAGGAATGATGAGTGACAGATTGAGAAGGAATTTGGTCACTGAAACTGTCTGTAACACTGTATGTTTGCCTGAGTCCTATGGGGAGTTTTTGTGTGTACCTATAGCAACATTACTCTATTTTGTCAGAAGCTTCTTATCCACATCTTCACTTGCTTCCTCACCCGGCCTCAACTTCACAAGAGAATTGGTTAGAGTTTTTCCAAATGAATCAACCTCCTCCCCGTGTAAAGCCCATCGTTACCAAGTCATACATTAAAAGTTTCGCATATCAATAAATGACTCGTCACAATTGCTTTTTCAGCTTTTTTTCAAGCTAAACTAAAGCTTGTGAGTTCAGTTTTGATAAACTTGACAAGTGGTCGTCCTGATGAAACATGATGACAGTTGCACCACTTCATCAACTCAGCCATACAAATCCTAAACCAGTGTGCCCACTTAAAGAGATGATTTATAGTGGTTTCTGTACCACACCTCAGATTGTGTCAGTAAAATCTGCATGCTCACGATCCTCACCACTATCTGGCCTAGCTGTTTGTGCTAACAGTAGTGTTTTTTTTAGTTTGTCTGAAGCTTAAATGAATACTACTTCAATAACACATACAAACACACTGCAGGCCCACTCACACTACAGAACTGCTGTAAACAAATGTGGCAATAGGAAGAACTGACTTGCTCTGTGGCTGCAGGAAGGCAGAGGCCACTAATGTTTAGCATCTCATCTTCACCCTCCGCCCTCCACTCTTTCAAATGGATGCCAAGGAAGCAGAGAGAGTCTTGGATTTGATTAGCCTCAAGCTGCAGCGTCTAATTGCCCCTTCCACCAAAGCCATATTGAAATGATTTATTCATCGTCAAGCTCCAAACAGTCCCTTGTAATAGGCTGCCAGAAAATAGGATGCTCGATCCTTGCTCCCCTCCAGTGCAGTATTGTCTCTGTCATAGGAGAGGATAATGGCCGTGATGTTTCCATTGCTAGCAGGATGTAGGTTGATGTTTACAGCTATAATAATGGTGGACATTACTGTTGTTAAAGCATTCAGTGTGTGTAAGTGGGAAGGCTATAGTGGAGGGATACTGCCTTTTGTGTTACTGTCGTGACTGCTCTATGCTATTGTTGCATCTGCAGTGGCTATGAAAGGTCTCATACTATATTATACATGTCGTTTCACTCCTGATTACTTCATGAACACCAAGGCGCTTATCCTTGCAAAACCCTCGGCTGATTTAAAGGCAAATTACAGACAGACACCATATATATTTAGCTTTCGTAGACAACTTGAACCAATCCTCTTTTATCTCATGTATGTTGAAGGCTTTCTTTTCAAAATGTTCTGGAAACATTTAATCTCTTAGTTCCCAGCATCTCTGCATCAGTCTGCTCTTATCCCTTATCCAAGAACACATTTCCACACCAGTGGGGCCACAATAGCTGTCTATCCCACGGAGAAGATCCTCAAATATGCCTTTTAAAGAACTCTTTCAGTTTAGCTTTTGATCTTTAAGCATCAGCAGGCAATGATGTTGATAATGGGTGACATGTGGCGGACAGTGGAAGGTTTGACTGCTGCACCAAGTTGTTTTTCTGACAGCAATGCCTGGACCTCAACTATTTACGCTCTTTCCTCTTGACCTAGCCTGTGGTGAAAACCCCCTGGACGACAGTAAGTCACCTTGATGTCACATGAAAACCGAACACCCCCTCAGAGGATCAGTTTAACACCTAAGCAAATCGGCTTTCAACAGTGTTATATTAATATATTATTGGCTACCGGCTAGCAGTAGGTTAAATATAGGATGCTGGTGGTGTGGGGCTATTGAGGTGACCCTGTTACTATTCAAAGGGAAACAAGAACCAGAGCATGTTGGCTCAGTTGACTTGCTTAGAACTGGCTGGCATGTAGGCCAGTTGTGTGTCCTGTTGTGCACAAAGACTGGCCATATGTAGAGTCACAAGGTTGGTCGCCCCGGTAGCTTTTCTCATCCTGATGGCAACATAATCTAAGCAGTCTGGCTCAGCCCTGCAGGCCAGCGTGGAATGGAGTTCAGAGAAATGGCACGGGCTTGTCCCACTCTTATTATAATCTGCTGCTGTTTCTCTCTGACCCCACTCTATCCGTCTGCAGTGTTGAGCTCCACTCCTGTAGGCCAGATTAATGCTATTCCACAGGCCTTGACTTAATCCTCAAAAAGGATTGTTCTAAGCCTTGACAAGGTAATATGGGCTAAACAGATTGCACTGGTGCACAAAGTTACTGTAATGTGATGCTACAAATCTGGGTGTTATTGCATTAGCACATTATCCTGTAACCTTCACAAGTTTACTGATTCTGCTACTATTTTGGTGATTTTTTTTTTATTTATTGTTACCGTTTAGAAAACGCTTTTAATATATTTTAAAGCTAATTTTAGTCATGCGTACTGTCCCATTCAGTGAATCCGGTGAATGTGCTGAGGATACCGGGGATGATAAATGCTAATCAAATTGGAAATGCCTTCCACCATCACATTACTGCCTGGATATGTTCCATCATCACAGTCTTGGCTGCCAAGTTAAAAAATGCGTACAGAGGGAGTGAAGGCTAGAGGGTGGTAGTAGAAGATGTCCTTTACCTCATGTTTAGTGAATGAACCTCCTGGTTGAGCAAAACCACATTTAAAACTGAACGTAACAACTTATGTCACAGCTTGTGTTGAAAATGGTAATATTGTTACTGCTTTGGAATGGAAATATAATGGCCTCTCTAATTTCTCTGAAATCATGGAAAATGGATCACCCCATTCAGGCTTTATACGGGACCTTCTTAAATTGTGATTTGACTGTTTTTCCTACTTGTAGCCTTAATTGCTTCCTCACGTGTAGAACCCTTGCCTCCATACTTTGCAGCATTCCCTTCCATGCTTCTTAGAAATACATACTTAAACTTCTTCCTTTTGAGCTGGCTAGCAGACTGGGGCCTAAAAAAAGCAGCTGATAACATCCCAGGAAATGAGTAAATGAATGGTTTGACATAGACCATGAAATGTCCACCTAATGCATGCCATTTATTTATGTGTGATTAGTGTCAGCTTTTTTTTATAACGCGCTGGTTTTATTTGGCTTGAAACAGGCACAGAGAGATGAGGGCCAAATTGATTCTGAACGAGACATATCGGCTGGTTAATGAATCTGGTTAATTGACTGTGTAAGGGGGTGCCATAGTCGTCAGACAGTTAAGGGCAGCAGCCTGCAGAATCCAGCCTTCACATCTGTGATTACGTCAGTCTACTCGTATTGATTTTGGTCTTCTCTTGATGCCATGACACCATGAAAATTATTGTAAGCAGAAAAGGATAATGACTATAATCATTGCAGTCATCATTGCTGTCTCAGTGGCATGTGGATGTCTTGACACTCTTGTAAAGTGATTAGCCTCTTCGTTGAGAGTGTAGAAGGGTCCCGTTGGGCTTTGCAAGACCCTCTCCTCCTCAGGGACTTGAACTGACAGCTGTGTGTGACAGGTGGAGACAAAGAAACTTCCCCCAAAAGAGAATGTGGACTGCTCTGCCGAGGATACTCCTCCACTCTGCAGTTCCTCACTTGTTCCCTTCCTTTCAGGGAGAAGGTGGAAGAGTATTTGAAGAGATTGTGGTTTTCACATCACAGGAAATGAAACGTAGAGCCTCCCGACTGCGCATCAACAAAGAAATCCATGGTCCCCGTTCTTAATCACATATATACGCCCACTCACGCACAGACAGCTTGTAAAAATGCTGTCTAAAGGACCTCTCTGGGTATTGGCAGGGCTTTCCGGGAGCTGCCGCCTCCTCACAGCTCCTCTTCAGATCACCACCTCACTGTTGAGATTTTACTACCCCCTAGATTCTCTGAATGTCAAACGACTCACTGAGTTATAGAACACCCCTCCCTGAACTCTTCCTAATCCTTTCTTCTTTGTTTGTTTGTTTGTTTGTGTTCTTCTAGATTCGTCTGCCTGTATGTGTTACTTTCATTCTATTCTACTGTACTTCCCTGTCGGCCCGTCTTCTGATTGCTTTTCTCACATTCCCTCCCACCTGCCTTGCTCCGGCTCAATAAGCAAACAAACCCACTTCCTCTTGACACTCAGCTCGGTCGCGGTGATTTGCTGTGCTTGTCAGGTCGAATATTGAGCGACATTGTGGCCCCTGTCAACAAAAGGAAGGCCCCGGAAGCCAGAGGGGCGTCGTTATTTGTGCATAGGGTGGATTATCTCCCCCACACGCCATTCTGCCTTTTCTCATTGTGTTGCGTATAACCGGCATGCAGCATGCCGATGCCAGGATAGCTCCCTTGTGGCATCTGCAAGGCACAGTGCCTGCCATGCTTTACAAAACTCACCTTGGTAAAACTGAATATTACAGATATGGCATTCTTATACAGACAGTCATGGTATCCTTGTCTCACTGACCCTCTGGACAATGTCCAACACCATTTTCTTGATTGAACATTCGTCAAGAAGGGAGCATGTCAGGAGCAGGTCCCTGCGAATGTTTCATAAGGTGACCTTATTGGGAGTACTGTCAAGGATGTAAAGCCATTGAACATATGTTCCTGCGTTTCAGAGTGTCCAGCTCTTCCTGCTTTTATTATTGTATGTTGAGTACATGCCTGTGTCTGTGTCTGCCTGTGTTCTAAATTCAGAACACGTACTTTTTATATCTGATTGCCCACATGTCTGTGTTTGTATGCATAATGCTGCCTCTCAGTCGGACAGACAGTTTTTCAAAGAGAGCATTCAAGCTGTGGAAAGACAAAGAACACACCCAGATTTTGAAAAAGAGATGCGGTCTTAGTTGAAGCGAGGAAAGACGACCAGTACACCCATTCTCCACTGCCCTGATTACACCCGGTGGAGCTGTACTTGGACTTTGTAATCTATGGTGCAGCAGGTGCTTTAACCCTCATTGACACAGGTAGTGTCGCCTATACACACACCACTATATGCAATTTGCTCTGACGTAACGCTTTTGGATACAGAAATTGGACTTGTACACCATACACACTGCCACCCAGCACAGTGTTTGTTTTACAGCGGGTAATGAGATGCAAATGATCATGCATGGGGGATTGGGGACCCCAAGCCACAGGAGAGAATGTAGGGGGGAGGGATGTGACACATGTGTTTGCACGGTGGGACATTCTTAGCCGGTAAACCCAGCAGACAAACAGATTTCACGGCAGGGAGCACCACAACGTGTCAAAGGTGTCATGCCAAAATGGCATATAACACCGGTCTATTGGTGGAAAAATAGGTAGGCATGGTGGCACTGGGTGCTTTCCACTATACAACATTAGACTGGGATAACTGGGCCCCTGCTTCCCTGGTGGTATTGAGGATGTAGCTGGGGGTACAAAGAACCAGGAAAAGCTATGAAAACCTTAGCAGTGGATGTACTAGGCAAGTAGAAGGCTTGTCACCGTCCTTTCTTGTAACACAGTAGCTGCAGGCTAAGAGGTTGTTCTAAGTAGGATATTGGCTTTTTCTGTGCTGGTTCCCCCCATATGAAGAAGTGGGTGATGGAGAAGAGAAGGAAAAGAGCTGCAGGTAAGGCAAAACGCCATAGAATCAGAAAATGTCAAGCATGAACGTAAAGTACTTGTGTCAAGACATGGGGTTTGAATGCAGGCACGTTGCATTTGCATGGGTAGCATGTACATGCAAAACCAGGTAACAGTCCAATCCAGGCCATCTGAATAAGTGAAAACCAGCCATGCTCATGTTAAATTAATATTTTTATTGTTCAGAAGATTGAATTAGTTTTGAACCAGTCTAACATCATTCAGGCTTACATATACATTTATTTTAGCCATTTGCCGATGGCGATATTGATATGCACAACACATTCAGTGGGCAAACGAAAAGAAATAAACTACTTTGTAAACAGTTTGCATCTTGTTTGCATAATTAAAGCAGCATCTCATCATATCTGCAGAAATGTTCATTTCAGGTTGATGCTGATATTTTAATTTTAAAGCCTTTATTGGCCGATACCGATAGCGTGCCTATATTACTGTGCATCTCTACACAGAATATCAAAGTACATTTTTTCAATTTATTTATTTATTTTTTTCACTGAAACCTTATAGTGACAGATGAAACAAAAATTTATCCTCAGACCTTTCAGAATTCACACTGAAGAATGACTGAAGTGTTGACATGTTGAAAACCGCCTCTGCTTGCCCGAGTTTATACACACTGACATTCATGTGTCGGTTGCACGGGCTCGCAAGTTAACTTCGTCTAATCTCCCAGACAATGGCTGTAATGGTGCGACAGGGCCTTTGGCTTTCAGTGTCACCCGTCATCATGCATGCGTAGAAACAGGCTGGCAGCCTGGTGCTTTGGGACCTACTGTAGTGGCAGACGGTGCATTCAGGGGATGGACTGTGCCACGCTGTGTCAACCATAATCTTGTGATGGACTCCGAAAGGCCCCCTACCAGCTCAGCAGATATGTGCCATAATTTTGCATATAAACCATCGAACAGTTTGCCTGACATCTTGACAGCAGGAGATCTGATTAAAAAGTGCTGCTTATTTTGTTCTATGGTCACCAACAAGTCACGTTTACACCTCCAGAAGAAACTGTCTGGGTTGGTCTGCATGATTATTGGAAGATAATGGCATATTTTGTGATTATTGTAACTGATTTTTGTGTATAAGTTTCCTAATATTGTCAAACCGTTTTATTACTTTAGTTGTAATTTGTCGATTTCAGTATCTCTGAAAGCGGCAGCAGCAGTTGTCATCACCTCACTGGCTTACTTTTATTCTGTTCTCTGCTTACAAAATTCAAATAGACAATTTAAAAAGAATTAACTAATTGACTGGAATCACACAGCAATTCCTTCCCAATGTTGGGTCGATCTGTCCTTTTCGACTTTCAAAAACAGCTTATATGAGATTTTTTAATTATATTTATGTTCTCCTTTCCTATTATAGCTACCTTTCCATATTGACCTCAATATCAGTCACATTTATGCACAAAAGAAGTCACTGGACACGGGTGATGGAAGGAATTGTTAAACCGCATTGTGATGTCTAGGGTAATTGAAAATTGAACAGACCTTCAGTGTCACTCTGTTGTGCAACCGTAAATCGTTGAAACATAAAACATACAGCTATTTGTTATTCATTTTGCAGCCTTATTTGAGGGAGCAGAAGAGCACTGAGGGTCCCGAGGGGTAAATGTTGCACAGGAGTCTGGACATTTGTCTTGATTTGAGCCGTGTCAGAGTGAATGTCAAGAGTGTTTGTTTGCTTCCATAGAGAGAATCTAAATGAGATTTATATTGCCGTTTTATGCTTATTTACTATCATGGCTATATTTCATTATCTGTCAATGGGTATGTGTACGTTTTCAGTTGGTCTTTGTGTTTTGACCTACTATAATGTGTTTTAATTAATGCCAATTAAGAAAATATTCTTGTGTTGGTGAATGTGTGAGATGAGCTCAGTTGAAGCTCAATGTTGGCTTTTATTATCTGAGCTAGTTGCTGAAACAACGTTAACCCTTTGAGTGTGAAGCAGTAGCTTCTCCTATATGTCACTTCTGTTCTTTGCATGTGAGAAATGTTTCAAGATGTACATTTAGGTCCATAAGTATTTGTACAGTGACACAATTTTTGTAATTTTGCCTCTGTACACCGCCACAAAGGATTTGAAATTAAACAATCAGGATGTGGTTAAAGTGTAGACTTTCAGCTTTAATTCAAGGGGTTGAACAGAAATATTGCATTAACCATTTAGGAATTATAGACATTTTTATGCATAGTCCCCAATTTTCAGAGGCTCAAGAGTAATTGGACAATTGACTGACAAGCAGTTTCTTGGCCAGGTGTGGTCTATTCCCTCGTTATTTCATGACAAATTAA
>JBBPCS010000130.1:10695146-10726285 GCA_037974645.1 Hollardia meadi
TACACTTCAATCACATCCTGATTGTTTCATTTCAAATCCATTGTGGCGGTGTACAGAGGCAAAATTACAAAAATTGTATCACTGTCCAAATACTTATGGACCTAACTGTCTGTGCGCTTTTGCCTGTTGTGTGTTTGTGAAGTGGAAAGTGAAAGAGGCTTAGAGACTGGGAAAGAGTTGGTTAGTCTCTATTCCAACCGCCTCCCTCCAATTTATAGCTCTTGGAGAGAGATCTGTCTGACAAGAGGCCTGTAATTAAAGCTGAGAAAAAAACCCTCTCCAGAGAGTTTTTTCCTTCCTCTAGTTTTTTGGAAGAGTTGAGGGAAGAAATTTTTTTTTTCCATTTCTTTGTCGCACTCCTACTCCCTGACTAATCCTCCAACTCCTATAAATTTACCTCCAGGAGCCATTGTCAGCGCATGATAAACAAAATTAACTAAAAGTTATTTACTTTTAAGTGGGATGTTGTTTATACAAAGAAAAACACAGTGAAATGTCACATTTTCTTTCTGTCACTATTGTATTACTACATTGCTGACTTCAGCCTCATGTCAACACTCATGTAGCAGTTTGTATCATCACCATGCTGGCCACATACCACTACACACTATAGACTGACATTGAGCCCTGTTGATTGATCTGAAATTATGGTCTGAACGCCTTTTACATTTAAATTTGACGGCTAATCAATGCCCCATCAATAGCCTCTATGTACAAAAACCCTGAGGCTCCTGAGCTACAACTCGCAGGTCTTTGGGTTCAGTTATAAATCAGTGTTAAGCTCCTTAGACATCAATTTATATTTCCATTAACTGTTGAGTTGATTTGTCAAGATCTGAGCGATGCTAGTAAACATTTCCATTGTCAAAATCCTATATTTGCTTTTGTAAATGCTGCATTACACTTAAAGTATACATAAAATAATTTATGTAGTAGAAATTAATAAAAAATTGATGGAATTGTGCGAATGATATGCCAAAACATTATCTACATCTTCTTTTCTTTCAGAAGTGACTATTAAATTAATATATGCACACTCCCACTCACACAAACAGCTTTCAAAATGCGTCCTTCAAATAACAAGGGAAGTGTGCAATAAGGTAGTTACCAGAGTGCAGAGCTGTAGGTATACTTGCTAAAATGTCTGTGGGTGTTTGAAGTCACATTCTGAAGTGTGATTTTGTTAATTACTGAACATATTTGTGCTGTAGCAGAGAGAAGCCTTTTTATTTTATTTTTTTATTTTTATATGTGTGTCCTCGCTGACGCAAACCATATGAAGGTCTACATTTAATTGACTTGTTTAGACGCCCTGCGATGTGTTTGATACACAATCATCCCACATGTACGGTTCAGAAATACATCTCAAGAATGAAATTTTGTTGTTTAAATGTGTTTTTTTTCTGAACATCTGTGCAGTTTCTACCAAGTAGAAAAGCTTGGTTTTAATCAACCTGTTTTGTTTAGCTGACTGCTGGTCTCTTTTTTAAAAAAAACTGGCCTGACATTATCACTAGAGAACAAAGGGGCATTGGAGATGCTTCTTACAGATATAAAGTTCTTTTTGCATGCTGCTAAAAAAAAAGATGGGGAGCATGAGGCTCTGCCCAGGTAACCATTCTGAGCACAAGTCTGGAAGGAAACGCTTCATATATCTACAGCTGAAGAAATCCCACTGTAGGACCATTGTCAAAATGTAATTGTGCATGGAGATGTTGGATCATTTGAGTTAAAAAACCCTGCTCTCGGCTGTGCTGGCACTTTTACATTTTACCCACGTTGAAAGACATTCTTTTCGTCAACATGGGATTCCCCCGTCTAACTCTGACCTGAGTGCAAATGTTCAGGACAAGCCTGAAAGTCTTCACAATCGAGCCCTGATGGATAGGAAACGGTTAAAAGCTGCTTATGGAGTGAGCGTTTAGTCTGCCATGGTGGACTTACGCAGCCAGCCGACTGAAGCAGGACTAGCCCAGTGATTGAGCCGAGCTGGCTGGCTGCCAGGAGCGCCCCACGTTGCAGACAATACCCACCTGTGTTAGGCAGAGGAGGGGGTTGGTGTGTGTGTGTGTGTCTGTGCGCACACATACACACACGTAGCTGGTTATTTTGCACTCAAATAGTCAGAGTGGCTCCTCCTCCCCTCCACTCTCTCCGTCCTCTAGCTCTGCAAATGTCTATCAACAGGCTCCAGCTCTTGTTTTGGCTCATTGTGTTGGACGCCGATGTTTGAAAGCAAACTCTGATGAAAATTGAAACTCGTTTTTTGAGACGACGAGGGCTTTCAAACGGACAGAGGGTCTATTGGTTGCTCGTGCATGTCTGTTCAAAGGATGCCCCCCTTCACCAATGCCAGACACCCCCAGTTGGATCCCTGCGACCCTTCCATGAACGTGCCAGAGGCAAGAGGGGTGAGGGGGAGGGAGGTAAGGGGGTCCCTAGGGGTCTTTACTCTCTGGTTACTGCAAAGAGGCTGCCCCTGCCAGAGGGTCGCCATGGCAACGCTGTTTGATTCCTACAACAATGCGAGAGCACCACTCCTCCCCCCCACCCTCCATTTCTGAGCTACACACACACAAACGAGGCCTGTGCGATTGGAAGATCACATTGGGTATCACGGCAAAGTGGCTGCAGTTGATTCTGAAGAGACTGACAATGCCCATGCAAATTAAAAGCTAATCTTTGTGTAATTAAAATGTTGTCTGTAAATTAATTAAAACCCTCATAATTAAAACCATTATTATTATAAATCCTGATTATCATAATAAATTTAATCTATTATACAAAGATACGCCTGTGAGCCAGATAAAAACGTGCTAGATTCTTATGTCATATCTCGGGCCAGACTGGGATTTACTGTTATTGGAAGACGAGCATGTTTTTACAGCGTTTAATGTAAATATATGTGACATCTGAAAGAGGGTGACTATATGTGATAAACTGCAACCCTTGTAGTTGTCAGATCAACAACTTGATGAAGATTTATTGTAGAGCAGTGACACGCTTACCAAGGTTGAACACAAGTCATACAATAAACAGTATAGTGTATATATTTGCATCCAACTCTTCATTTTCTGTTAGATTGTTGTAGAGGACTATTCCTAAAAAAATCTATAATGAATGTCTCCTAGTAATATGATTACACTTTGTTTTCTTTATCCCTTCAGAATAAGCTAAAGGGGTATTTTCATCAGCTCTGATGTGATGTCGATTGCAGTACGAAGCCAAGTGCTCAGTCACGCACCAAACCCTTGAACAATAATAAAACAACACCTAGTAACACGTTAGCCTGCGTGGGATCAGAAAGAGAGAGAGAGAGAGACGGCGTGCATCTCTTTGCGTCTGTTACACCAGACTCAAACAGTCATTCCGCCGGCAGTTTAAATGTTTCGTTGGTGGATAGTGCTGCTGGAAGAAAAAGATGTCAGGACATGGAGTCTGTATTCCAAGAAGGCTGTGTCTGCCTGTCTCAGAATACAGAACATAAAGGAAAAGTAGACTTTGGTCCTTGATTATCTGAGACAGCATATGTGCTGTATGTGGTCACCATTAGAGTTGTCTACCAGTACAGTGTGTGTGTTTGCATACATTCCCATTAAGGGACATACAAGGGCTGCTGAGGGATTCACACCGCTGTGCCTCGTACAATTACATTCCTCGTAGACACACATAGAGATGTGCAGACAGCTTCTTTAACCAATTTCGGTCATTTACAGCTATATTACGAAAGATGAGCATTTCGTAGTTGATACATTACACGGCTTCAGTTTTTAAACAGCTGATAGAGCAGTGTTTGATGTTCCAGGTGTCCAAATTCATTTACATGACACGTCCACTAACTACTTGTATCAAACCAGTTAAATGTTTCTTCCCCGTGTGAGCTGATGAAACGTAATTGCAAGTGCCAATTTGCTCTCAGAAAATGGGATGAACAACTAATTTGAAAGATTTGCTGCTGTGAAAATCAATAGCAGAATTCAGAGCATCCTAAGCAAAAAATACTAATGCCATATGCCCACAACACATCCTATGGTGTGCCTAGTTCCAGGGTGTGGGCAGGAAATGCCATATTGGCCTCCCAGGACAGTGAGATCACTGGCTGGGCCCCCAGGGTGTGGACACATGGTCCCAGACTGCCTCATTCTCCTGTCTCGGTTCTTTGTCCTCCTGCTGACATGACACGCTGTTCGCTTCCAAGAACTCTTTTGAGCCTTTTCATCAGGCCTTTCACCTTTAGGATTGATGTCCTTCCTTTGATTGGCTTTACTTGCCTGACTACAAAGATAAATGCTGAAAGGTTAACGGTGAGATGATTTCAGACGTGAGTATAAAACCCCTGTAGGTAATGTGGACATTAAATGTAACCAAGAACCAAAATAAGAGGGCCTTTTTCTAAATCACAGCTAATTAGAGGGCTAGCTTGTTGCTTCTTACTACATGTTCAGATTGAAGCCAAGGAGTATTGCCTATATCTTGGCTGTAGCTGGATGGCCCTTGTTGGCCAAGCAGTGTCCCTTTAATATGATTAGGACGGATTACGGCGTTGTCTGCACATCAAAAGAGCCAGGACCAATTATCACCCCTGCCTTTCAACACGACAGCCGCTCCTCCTCCCCCCTCCCCGCAAACGTAGAAAGAAAAGGGAAAAAACAGAACCCCGGCGTCTTGTAACACTCCAGAAGCCCCATGCTAATGGATGGATTCATCATTCATTCAGGCCTTTCATGTACTGTATTAAGCAATGATGGTGCACAGTTGCCAGCACTTTGGCTAGTCCCTAAAATAGATTGAGCATCAGAGCTAATTATCCCACTCCCAGAGGCATGTACAAACAGGTTCATATGACAAAAAATGTGGCATGCTCTAAGGCAGTGGAAAAGAGTAGGAAATGAAAACAAGCACTCGGTGCCTGCAGGTGATGTTTGTGATTTGTATTTTTATTTTTTGCAGGTTTTCATTTTTTTTCTGGATGCTGTTAATGGAGTTGTGTGCAGGGTAAGAGTAACGACAGTTAGCTTTGCTCCGTTTTGCTTAGGTTTCCATTACCATAATCCCCCGTCAGAGCGGGTCTTCTATTCGCCCTTTGTGCTGTCTGTGCTCATGACAGGAAACTAAATGGATGTGGATAAAAGTAGTCCCCATGCCCCCACCCTCCCCATCTTACAACACTTACACACACACACACACACACACACACACACACGCACTCACTGCTTTGCCAAATTACTCTCATAGTTTCACTTTTCTCTAAAGTGCCAGAGCCTAAGCGCTTGAACAAAGGTGCCCCCTGGATCCCCACCACCCATCAAAGGCAAAGTTGGAGTCAACCCAGAGTCCTGTCAGGAGTCAGATGAAGCCACTAACACACCCTTTTTCCACCATCCTGGCATTTACGTTCTTTTTCTTTTTGTGCAACTTTGAGCGCTCGCCTGCTCAGAGAAGGCGACACCTGTCGCAACTCAATGGAGTGTTTTCAAATATCGGTGTACCCTGATTGTAATAATTGTGTGGCCTTTATCATAGCCTCAGTACAACACAAATATCTAAAAACTGTCATTTTGTTGTCAGCCTGTTGCATATTTGAAAGACAAGAACAATGCTTTGGAGAATGTAGATACATTTGTAAAGGCTCAATTCAAACTGGTTTGACCGCACTGAAACCTAGATGCAAATGAAGTTGTGCTGGGACACATCAGTGGACAGCTCCTTATTGTCACTTAATTCCTTCCTAAAACACTTCCCTCTATATTTGCTTTTTTTTCCTTTTTGTTTCCTTTTGTCTGAGTCGCCTAAACCAGCAGCCACAGACTAGAGCTGTTACCTGCCTGTGAAGATAATTGTGCTCTGTGTTCTGAGCTAATTCCAATGGGCAGGCCGCTCCTCGTATCGCTGCACCACAGCCGGTCCCAGCATGTACACTCCCAGCTTTCCTGCAGTGCTTGGTTTAATCACAGAACCTTTGCAAACCAAACCCATGAATTTCCAATCCACTTGGGTGCATGCCTCATGTGGATTTACGCCCGCATTGTGTTTATATACAGGAACATGTATGCATATTAAATGCTTTGGGTATATGAGCAAATCTATAGCAATCATGTCAGCACAACTGACATCACCGTGGGCGATTACCGAGTGAACACTCAATCACAATCCCCACAAGCATGTAAACAAGGGCTGAAGTGGCCTCTGCGCACTACATACTACAATCCTGCCTTTTGGCTAACCTGCAGTCTGTAAGGGCAACATTAATAATTTAACCAAACACTCAGACGGGATGGAGCGGACAAGGGAACTGGGCGAGAAGCACTCTGGTTGAGAGAAGCTATTAAATATGAAAACTATTTGTGGTGACTAATAGTATTTTTGTTTTCCTAGAGCTTAAAATCTTATGTAGCATTGTTTCTCCCAGCCAGCCAAGATGGTAAATTGTTTGATCAGGAAAGATTAGGCTGGAAGTGACTGCAGTCTGGATGTAAATTGACTCTCTGTTTGCTATTACTGTGTAGCTTCCATTGTTTCATCTGCCGCAGATAACCCCTAATTTTATTATTAATATTAGGGATGCACAATATTTATCGGGGCCGATAATGTTCCGATGTGTTATCGGTTATCGCCCGATAAATAAAAGAAATACTGTCATTGACTTAATAAGCACAGCATCTACAGATGCGTAGAGCCACACAGTGTAGACTAGAGAGCCAAACATGTCGTCTCCGGTGTGGAGAGAGTTTCAGAGGAAGACAAGACGATTGTAATTTGCAATATATGTCCCACAAGGGTTCAAAGAGGAGGGACAAAGTCTCAACAAATGTTATTAGAGCTATGGAATATGAAATCATCCATCTTTGCTCTCTACATCTTAGCCTTTTACCCTCAGGTGTCTAGAAACTACAGGTTAAGCTCTTCTTTTAGAAATAAAAATACAAAAATGTGAAATTATTGGTTATCTTATCGGTACTGGCCATGAGAAGCAGGTAGGTATCGGTTATCGGTGTCGATTGGAAAAAAACCCCAACCAAAACATAGTGCCTCTGTAATTATTATAACTGCAATTAATATCTTTTAGTGTAGTTTACAGTTTTTCTGTGCTGGTTGTTGTTGCTAATGACTAATCTGACTGAAAACAAAATGTCCCAGCAGATATGTTCTCTGTTTAAACCCGCCTAGCACATACACACACATACACACAGCTGACAGGGGACAGCAGCTACTTGTATATTTATACATTCATGGGGGTGCTGCTGCACGCTCCATGAAAAACACACTCACACACACACAGAGGGGTCTTATTCTTGTGTCGAGGATTAGATGAGTTCAGGGCCAGAGTGCCCCTATGGTTGCAGCTCTCTCTGTTGTGTGGTGTGGGCTGTGCATGAAACCCTCAGAGGGAAAGACTGCACTGCACACAAATCATTACTGCTCATCAGTTGCTGCCATTCAGCCACTTATTTACTCAACAGCTTGGTTTGGCTGAGTCGTGGACACACAGGCAGACACGCACACACACACTCCCAGAAACATACCTCATTATACATCAGGACTGCCGGGAAGACAGTGAGAAACACTGTTGTGTGGGGAGGGATGTGTTGTTGTCAATACCTCGAGCTGAATACACACAATTCATCATGACTTCAAAGTCTGTTCTCGATTAAGTTTTCACAGCCGATATCAGTGTGCTGCGTTCATTTATGTGGAGGCTGTCAAGTGAGCCTCAACATGACAGAAAAGTGTTGCCTCAGCGATACACATGCCACAGTCCAATACCTCTCCGGTGAATTATTTATGACTGCTATACCATGTAAGCTACACTGTATGTAGCATATTAAATACATAATCATCTCATCTTTTATTGATGCTCCTTTGATGCAAGCCTCGCTTATAAGATTGATAAGAGAGCTTAATATGTAGGCCAGTAAGCAGATTTGATTGCCACATTTGAGCCAATTGTGATGAAACCTCACCCAAGCCTTAGTGAGGACTGGTAAGGGGTGGGGGGGGTTAACTCGGACAAGTTTGCTCCGGAAAAGATAACATCTGCTTATGATATACTGTAAACACTTGCACACGAGTCGGTCCTGGTCAGTGATGTGTTGTTTACACACCTTGGCTGACACTTTAAAAGGGAAGTTCAGCTGTGCTCTGATCAGATCTGCCACAGCACAAGTCTGTGTCAAGTGCCCGTGGTCTCTTGTTTCCTGTGTTTTTTTATTGTGAGAGGGACAGATAGCTACAGAAAGGAAAGTGGGAGGGTGAGAGGGACTTCCTTTGATGGGCCAAATCTCTTGGTTTGTGGTCGGTCATACGCAGGCACGCGCACACAGAAGCGTGCACGCACGTGATCAGATCACCCAAGTGTCGCCAGCCGGTGTACAGGAAATGGGATTCATCTATCTAACTTGCTGAGACGCTCCAGCAATTGCACAGATATTGCTGTGTTTGTCATTTGAGGAGGACTGCCAAATTGATTCTCATGATATGGTATAATTGCTGCAGACAAATGAGCCACGGCTGAGGGAACAAGTAATGTCTTTCTGTTGCTTTCATTCAGCAGTCTTCAGACAAAAAACGCTCTCAAAAGCATGGCTGCAAGCAGTATCTTAACATTATAAACACCTCTAATGCAGTCACAGCTAGCGAGTGAAACCAATTTTTTTGGCAAGACCATTTTTTCACAAATGAACACTTGAGTTCCGGAATCACCATATACTAACGAGTATTTAGAAAAGTTGCTGCTTCTCTGTCTTTGATTTCGACCTCAAGAACTAAGACGCACAGTCAGTTTCTGTTAGCCAAAAGGACAAGGTGACTTTTTCAGATGAATTCAATGGCTGGTTTTTATCTTTTTATTACCATACCATCAAAAAAAAAACCCCAACCTTTTCGCTTTAAATTCAGACAGTGCAGGCGTAACAATGAACATGTACACTGTAATATTGAGGAGAGAGAGAAATGATACCCATTGTGATGGAGTCAGTCCATCTTTTTGTGGTTGCTGAGACACTAGGCTCTTTTTTCATTCAGCCCTTATCTAAGCCAGACTGATTGAGGCCACATAGCCATAATTCTCTTTGTAAACAAATGAGACCTTTTTTTTTTTTTTTGTGCGCACAGTGAGTGACATTCACCTTGCTGTGTCCTGCCGGATTTTTTCCTGATGTCTTGACTGCACAACAAAAAACCCATTACTTTGTCTTGTTGCCACTTCACTGCGCCTCTTCCTCACCTGCAATATGATCCGCATTAGCATCCACAACAGCCTGGGCAGCTCCTGCTGTCCTAGCTGACAGGACTGAGAGCAGAGATAAGCTCACTCCGTAATGAGTGTTCGGCCTCTTTGGGTTGGAAAAGAAAGAAAGGGCCTTTCATGCTACATCATAAAATTGGTATCAGCACAGGTCACATGCATGTATTTATGTCAAAATCAGCCTCTGTGACCAAGAAAGCAGTTTGTGTGAGGGTTTGTGGTGATGCTATGCTTTGTTAATGGGTGATATTTATGCCATACTTCACCTCCCATTCATCCCACCAACGCCACAGCATCCTCCAAGCTCTTTTGTTGTAGCTACACCCTCAGAGACTGGCACAGGCCTCACACACTCGCTGCTGGAGCACGAAGAAGAGAAAAGCCGGCTGGAGTGGAACAAAGGTGCGAACAAAGAAGTGTAATGGTTGAACAGAAGTAGATGAGCTGTATGAAAATGAATGCAATGAAGAGCAAGATGCGCTTGAATGAAACGGCGGGTTGGTCCCGAAAGGAGTGGGAGAGAAAGCAGGAAGGAGAGGATCAGCAGATAGCATCGGCACAGATAAGTCGCCGCGCATCATTCTGCTCTTAACTTGGGAGAGTTTAACACTGCTGCTTAAGCTGACACGCTAACTGAACACCAGCCACTTCGGCGCTGCCTGTGTGCCAAACAGCATCAGCCCTTCGGTTTGAAAAGCTCGTTTCCAAACACATTACAACTGTTGGTGCAGCTTGTCAGTTCGCTGGTTGAGCAGAGACCAGGCAGGCCCGTCATTTCTGCAGGATTGACAGGAAACATGAACAGGAAAAAGAGTTTACATGAGGATTTAAACTCTAAATTGGAGACAAAGTAAACATGGCAAATCCACGGCATGTCATCCCAAGTTTCGGTAAATAATTTGGTTTTTTTTTTGTGCTTTTAAGGGATTTATTTATGTTTGGCAACTAAAACACGTGTGGACTGATGAGGGAGAAGTGGGAGGTGATGCAAGTAGGGATGTGCATGATGAGTTGTTTGAATGTGTTAACACCAGAAACACTTGTTGGTTATTAGACTAATTGCTATTATTCAATTAAGGTAAATATAAGAGCCATTTCTAGAGCTAAGTGTATGTAGGACACCAATCTGGTCCAGTAGGTGTCACCTTTGTGCTTTGGGTCACTTACACTACAGGAACTTTCACTCAGGGGATAGGTGTTGCTTAATATAGGAGTACAAACATTTTGGGACCTCTACGCTAGGGGAATGCTGTGTTGTTTTATTGGTGAAATGTTTGGCTGGATGGAGATTTCTGGACAATGGTTATGGATTCTTGCATGTAATCTGTTAAAGAACGTGAACAGTGAATAAATATTCCATCAAAACCGAAGCAGAAGTCAGAGTCTGTTATTTCACTAGACACTGCTGCGCTGCCACGGTGAGCATGTCAGTTATTAGCATGTCTCTGCATCCCCTCCTTATGTTCAGGCTTAGCAGCTACAGTACACATTTAAATTACATGTTAACATAATTTGTACTGAAATGTCATGTCTTTCTAGTGAAATGTTGCTTTTTAAAAAAAACAAGCACCTGTTACTAATGTTAACAATGGCGGCTAACTGTTGCGTCTAACATGCTTTAATGGTTGATTTAATGGTTTCAAATGGGTTTTTTTTTTAACAACCTTTAACCTTATAGATTGAATGGTGCTCAATTTTGACTGTTTTCTGAGCGATTTCTCACTTTACGACTAGTCTACTGGTTTATTTAAGTTTAATTTTCCTGACATTTAAAGGGGAAGCGTAGTCGTTCGGAACACGCCTAGCTGCAAGCACACTTTGGTTACAAATAAAGTGGTTGTTCCCAGGAAAATAAAAAGATGCTTTCATTACTTCGAAGGGAGCCTGACAGTCTTGTACACACCAGTAATAATATCTAAGAGACCTCCCTTTATGCTTTACACAGCCTCTTCATTTTGTAATCTAACTGTGTCCCTGCAACTTAACCCCTGCAACCACACTTAACTCCACCATCGTCACTGTACTGTTTCCAAATTGTGATCCCTCATGAGCCCCTGCTTCTCCAAGTTGCCCTGGATATTTCGGCCAGAGTTATTTTAAGGGTTTTTGTTGGAGGGGTAACATCTGGTTTCAAATAAAATAGTAATTGAGTCTCCCTCCCAGTGTTGGCTTAAAGGCTTTGATTTCTCCTGCGCTCCATTGTTAAATGGTTTCTACAAAATCGCTGTGAACATGCAGCGGCTGGCTCCCCTTTTATCAGCAGCCTGCGAACAGCACCTCCTCGCCGGCCACTTTGAAGCCACAAACAACTTACTCTGAAAAGATTTTTTTTAAAAGCCCTGTATATACTGTTTATACTGCTTATAGAAGTCTGTTTTTAAGAGTAGGGGTTGTGTTCTCGGTTAAAGTTTGTTCTCAAAGTCATTTATGAAGGAGGGGCTACAAATTGGAGACAATGTCAAGACTTTGGGGCCCATTTTTTTGACAATAATCAGCCAGTGTAATATGCTGTAAATGTTTGTTGAGAATTTGAAAGGGGGTGACTCAGCTTTCTTGTTGTAATTGGCATAATTTGCTTGCAGATGCTTATCTTAACAAGGGGAGAAATTGAGATAGGTTGAAATGTTTTTTTGTGTCTGGGGCTGGTAATTGGCAAGCTTTATCAGAGGCAGATTTGCCACACTTGGCTGCTCAAAGGAGCCTGAGTCAGAGACTGTGATCAACTGAATGACTGGATGTGACCTCTGTCCAGTGTGCACTTTCATCCCCAGCTCTCCATACCAAACGCTGCACGTAACGGTGCCGTCCTGTGTGGGGAATTGTACGCGGCCCTTTCAAATTCTTTTCTCGTGATTTAAAAGAAAACGGCACAAAAATGACAAAACGACACTAGTCAAGGGCGAAATAGGCAAAGACCCAGACTTTGAAATCCAATGCTGATAAATTGCAGGGTGTTTGACTTTGCAAGGCATACTGGATTATATTGATTCTCTTTCCTCTCTGCGTGTATGTGTTGTGTGAGTGAGTGTGATAGCAAAAAACCAGGGGCAAGAGAATGCAATATTGTGTTTCATTAAAAAATCTATAGGATATCTCATTACAGCCACATGATTTTCTTTAGCATCAGGGTTAGTGGGGACGGGGTGGAGCTGGTGGGTGGCAAGACGAATGTGCTTTCCTGTCTCAGATGACTATCTCATCTGTTGTTGTTCATGGAGAAAGGAGGAACTCTGCTCAGTCTGCCATGTCAACTACATCCTGGCCATGTTTGCCCACTGCTCGCTGATTTTACGACCGTATCGGATAACTTATCACAGCATGTGAGATTTTGATTTTTTACTCGTGGGTCAAAAGGACATACAAAAGGATTTCCTCTCTTCGTTATCTACTGTCAGATTAGATTTTTTTTAAACCCACAAGATTTATAAAGCTGAACAGTGTTGTGTATTGTTTCCTAGCAGTATTTCAAGTGCATAGTTTGTCTCCTGATAGTTTGCTTGGAAGTTCAATTTCGAGGCATTTTACTTGGAAATGGCAGAATTGGCCGCCGTAGTGTGATTTTTAGTAGGCTTTTTCCAACAACCATAAAAGGTTAGCCCAATTCTCAAAAAACGTGACATGAAGGGATGGTTTTAACCTTTAGTACGGCTCCGTGGGTACCCGTTTAGTCCAAGAAACCTGCGATCTGTGGTTATTTTTACTTTCCAATTATTCACCTTCACGCTGCGTTTTAGACGTCCTCTCACACTGTATCCACGCACCATCTCTAAACCAGCACTCCCAGTATGCTCGTCTCTGTTGCTGTCATCTCAGCGGTCTTAAACGTGGGCCCGTGGGGAGTCTGATAAGAAGGGGAATTTGAGCCCCAATCAGTGCTGGTTAATTATCACAACCAGGGGAGGTGAGAGAGGTTTCCCCGTCTACCCAACCCCCCCTGGATCTCTGTCTCCCTCTCAGACACAGCTCGTTGGAAGCTTTGTGTTGCATTCATTTCTTCAAGTGTGTCCATGTATTTATGATCAGTTATACTGAAAATATTGGAATATACTAGCCAGTGTCACAGAGGGCCCCAAAGAACATTGTTAACATTTTCATTTATATATTTTTATTCTCTGTTTTTGATTGTGTTGCATGCAGTATGTGGATGATACCTTGCTTTTGGGTGAATGGTACCATTTTTCTTATTTACCCAGTAGGATAAGCGAATGAATACTCTTGACAGTAGCCTAGCTTAGCCCAGTTGCCAGTTGTCAGTAGGATAAAGTTTGATTGAGAGTTCAATTATGCATTTGCAAAGTCAGAAATTTGTACAGCCTGTTTACATGCACAACCATTGCAGAGGAAAGCAAATATGCATATCGTTGAAACATGAGTTCCAGATGTAATTGTTGTCAATGTTAATGAAAAATTAATGCCACGCTAATGAGTGAAAGGCATGAATCGCTCTGCAATTGAGGGCTATTTCCCTGCTTTTCAGAGGAGCCATTTCTCTGCTCAACATTCAGCATGCTATTCGAACTGCATGCAGAGACATACAAACAGAAACCTATGAGTTTGAAGCTTCAGTAAGAAAAGTGGTACAATTCACCAAAGGTCCTGTCATGGCGTCAGCCTTCAGAGGCTCAGCCCAGTGACGTGGAAGCTTTGGATCGTTGGTCTCATGAAGCCAAGTGTTTGATTTTTAGTGATTTTTAGTCAATAAAATGCATTAAACAAAGACAAATGTCAATCACAGACTTCCAGAATCGAAAGCGATGCCTTCAGATTGCTCATTTTGTCCAAACAACAGTCACAGAAGCAGAGTGTTGAATATTTTTAGTTTACGCAGTCACCAGTAACGGTTTCAGTTTTAGTGCTGGTTTTAAGTGTAACCCTGGAAGGGGCTGCAGCAAGAGTCCTGTCTTCAAGGTGGTCTCGGCTTAAGCCTTTTACTGCAAAACAGGAAACAGGGGTCATTGTGTGTGGTAATTGGGAAAGTGGAATTAGGTACGTATTAATTATTGCTATACTAGTGCTTGTCACCATTACTGAATCATAAGAGTGAAATGACATAAAGATAATAAAAATCCCTGCAGTTTGCAATTCTGTACATTGGTTACTATAAGTTTGATAAATTGTCGGACTCTTGCACTCAGTGCTTTTGCTAATCCTATTAACCAGCAAGTCATTTGAGTGGGATCTGTCTTCATCTGATTCAAAGAGAGACTGGCATTTGTATTAGAATGACATTTTATGGCAGTATTCAGTGAGACCAAAGCTGATATTGTTGCAGTGACTCAGCCCCGCCTGTGACCCTGTCATGTTTCCTCCGGGCCTCCAGAGTTTTACTATGGCAGCAAGCAGACAGAATGACAAGAGAACTCTGAGCTGAAAAAATTGGATCTTTTTCCTCTTTTAATCTGCCAGTTGATTGGGTACCAGCGCAGGACAGCCAGTGTGCGTGAGGCGCCCCAATCATTTTGTCCATCCCTTCATGGCTTGGCCTCAACCCCTAATTTCATCAAATGCTGTGTGGAACGCTGAGAATACCAGAATCAGAGGGTTGTGGTGTCCCAGATCATAGCTACCTCCTGCAGGCATGTCAGGCATTTTTCCTGGTATCAACTCTTCAATAAGTAGTTTGAGTGGCCACGCTATCTTTCATAAAGTTCTGTTACAGATTTTTCTGTCATCCAACTTTACTTCAGTTTGTCATTGTGACTCCTAACCTTTAGTTTGAATGTAATGTTTATCCTTCTAGCCTGGGATTTTGTCTTTTCTCAGATGTGTGAACACCAGCACTCCTGAAGACTAATTGTAAAAGATGAATGTCTTTCTTGCATTGAAAACACTAATCTGTCTTAATGAATGTGCCTCCTTATCCTTTCCTTTCTATTACCAGATACTTGGAAATCTTCACTTCCAAGTGTTGATCTTCGGCAAGCTGCCTTAACTTGCAACCACTCTATAATAGAATCCTTGAGGGGACCTCTGTACTTGTCCTTTGATTAGAAAAGAACCTTTCTTCCTTTTTTCCCCAAATAGATACATACCTCAAATAAAGCAAGTAAGCCTCAGCTCCTTCTTCTGTTCTATTCAAGACTCCTTGTCCCTCCACATTTGGTCTCAAGATCATAGTTATTTCCCTGAGGTGTTTCATAGTGACAGATGGGCTTAAGAAGGAGAGTTTGGAGAGACGGGAAGTGGAAGGTTTCTGCAAAGAAAGAGAGCCAGAATTGAGGCGTAAAGATGAAATAGAATTGGTGAAAAGTGTGGGAGAGAGGCAGAGACAACCATTTCCATTACTGTCATTAAAGTGACCCTGAAGCTGAGAGTGGAAGGACAAAACAAAATGGAAACAACAAGAGAGGCATCAGCTCGGTGAATGAAGTGCTCAGGTTCATTATAAATTGACATCCCTCCGCCTCCATCTTTACCTGCGTGGAAGGTTTCCATTCATTCTTCTTCTGTTACAAATTTTGTTCTCCCGGCTTTTTTCTTTATAAAGGCCTTACAGAGCCTGTGCCACATTGTACAACAGGTTTACAGAGCGTAGAGTATTCCTACATGATAATAGAAAAACAATATCAACACCACTCTTTAGTGTTTTAAAGTGTAACTACCATTTTCCAGTGGTTGTGAATGTATGTCAAGTGTTTTTACTCTTCACAATATCCTTATTTTTAAGTCCAAGCTACAGAAAGGGCCTCTGTTGTTGAAAATGTGACTGGTTTTGAGAGTGGTCTGCTCTGTCTCAAGAGCAGCTCAATAAGGAGGTCAGTCAATATGTCTGCTCTCAGATGGTGGGTCAATGAGGGAGAGGGCTTCCTGCTGAGCCGAGGGTAGAATAGGAGAGAACAGGGGGTCTTTGTGTGGAGAGCAGACCTGCACCACTCCTCTTAACTGCCTTTTCTGGGATATTACACCTAACATTGAGAGACTGACAGGAATTTTAACCCGGCCGTACACGGATTGGCGCAGAAAAATGTATCTTCGTCATAGAATACATGTTACACGACAAGCTTTTACAGGTTACTGCTCTGTGAACAAATTACCGAAGTTCACCTTGACATTAAGCCCTGTAACATCTAAAAAAAAAAATGCTTTTAACACTGGTTCAGGGTGTGAAATACAGCTCTATGTCTCCATTCGGACTCTCATCTGCAAGCGAGAGGGAAACTGGGAGGGAGCATATCAGGGAACCACCTTAAGCTGGACTCCCAAACCTTTCATGACGGCTGAGCAAAGTGGATTTTGGACAGAGGTTACAGCCCATACTTATCAAGTGGACAACCTCATTTTCTAGCCCCTTGCTCTCCTCTCCCTGGTTTTCACAGGTTGCCTGGTTCCTATTTTTTTAAAGACAAATGGGTGCTCCCACACTGCTGGGCTCGAATAGATTAGACTTCCCACAGTGTAATGTGGTTTCTGACAGCCCCCTTCCTTCTTTAACTTGGCAGCTGTGTTGTTAAAAGCCTGCAGTGTTTCAGTACTAATAATTTCTGGCATAAAGATGTGTGTGTTCCCCATTGCAACTGTAAGAAACATTTAAGGGACAATTAATTTTATTCTGGTGTACTATGTGTTACTTAGTGAAAAATACGACAGTCATCCAGACCCATGCATTTTTATCTTCCTCTCTCTTTTCTCTCCCTCTCCCTCTCTCCCTCATCTCCCTCTTTTCTTTATGTTCTGTTTCAGCAAGGTCTGGTTAGATGTTTTCCCCCTGCACTTTAATGACGTATGGGAACAAACGCTCTGCTGAGTTTTGTGTCAATGCACATTTCAGAATACATCAAGAGAATCCAGCGTGTGCTGTAGATGTTCATTAGGTGTTTGTTTTTTTCCAGGCCTGCAACGCACAACCTTGTTAGTTGCCAAAAGTAAACTTTCCTTGGCTTGAAAGTTGAAGCTCTAGTCTGTGAAAACTTTTCTTATGATTTGTAGTTTCTCTCCATGTTACAATAATGGAAGTACATACAGTGAATAAAACACAAATAATGGTCAACAATTTGGAAGCTTTTTGGCAGCTGATGTTGCTTTTCATCAAAAATATTTGTTTAGTCTGCACATACTGGGCTTTGGTTACACTGTCCCATCTTCCTGTGTTATTGGAGTTTGGACTTTGGCCACCACCATTGGCATCATTGTTTTTGCTCTGTTGTTTGTTGGCATGTGTGTACTGCCTTCTTCAGTTTGACTGTTGGTATTGGTGGTATTATTTTGTAAGGGAAATAATTCCATCTCCAGTCCCATCTTTTTCTCTCTCCCCAGCCTTGCTCTGCTGACTGAGGATGTTGTTTCTGCAACTGAAAGCAGATGGTTTGCCATTTTTTCCGACAGTAGAGCTGAAGCTAAGCCCTCCCCTACTGCTCCTATGAGAGGGATGAAAAGCTGCTAAAGGCGGCTGTTTTGGCTCCGATAGGATGCCGCAGGACCTTCAAGCCCATTCAGTTTTCTCCTCAGATAGAGAGCGGCCGAAGATGGTCTTTTGACTGGAAAAGAGCCAGGCTCGGGCCTGGAAACTCTGTCCAACCGACACACCCACTGCTCCAGCAGCGTAAAGCAGAGATGATTGAGCATGCCATGGTGCCTCTGGCCTGCAGGTCTGCAGGACAAATTCCCCCCACTGCTACTCCACTCTGGTCTCTCTCCATCTGTCACGTACACCATCAGTAAAATACATTTGCTGGTGTTGTCACACTCTACCCAATATGTACACTAGGCCTCTCTGAATTTACTGATTTCCTTAAACCAGCTCCTTACTTCAGTCTCATTTAAAACCACTCGCTTACTGCTGAGAGTAGCAGTTGAAAATGTGTTGTGCTGGCTTAAGATATGGTATATTTTATTACCCATCTTTGTTTATTCACTTGCCTCTCACACAGTTTTCTACCTAAAGGGGTTTTCAAAATATATTATTGTACATATGAGCTGTCTTTGCATCAGCAGGTCTAGTTAGGTTTTGGTATCCTGAAATGATTCATTACTTGCATCCAGTCTGTAGCTGCACAATAAAGTAAAGCTGTAAAGTCTGTTTTGAAACGTGCCAGTTTAACGGTTTTGCTTATGTAAAAATGTCACTGGAGCAGCCATAAGAGAAGATAACTAAGATGGCAAATTATTTTGTCTTTGCTGAAGGGACCATATTAATCTATTTGGGCTCGATGCTTCAGTCAGGGTGGCCAAGGTCCAACACTGTCCATTTAAACAGAAGGAGGGCACTTAGTCCCCTTTCTCTTATCTTCATCAGTGAATTCGTGGATATGATTGCACAGCATAGTTGGAATGCTATGTTGATGTGCAAGTGAAGAAATATTCAGCCATTTTCTGTAATAGTTTGTGCTTTCAAGAGAACTAAGTGCACTGAGGACAAGCAAGCTTATTGCCACTGTAATGGTCCTCGCATTATATTGCTTCTCTCTTTGGATCTCACACTAGGGACCTGGCGCCACAAGGTAGAGAAATTACCTCCTAGTAGTTAAATAGCCGAGCCATTGACATAGCATCTCTCTTTTGCTCCCCTTTACTGTCCTCCTCTCTTTCTGCTCTCGCTCTCCCCTGGAGACTTGCCATTTCCTTGGAAGCGAGCAGGCATATTTTAAACTGCATTTAACATTCAGCCACTTATTTCACTCCATTCGCTGCATTATTAAAATACCTTCATACCCTCTTAATTATTTTTTCCAGCTCTCCTCCATCCCTGCAGAACTGATAATTGGTGTTATTTATCTAAACAATACCACTGTGTGACTCTTAGGGTGGGAGCGCTTGAATAATGGATGAGGACAAATGCAAAGCAATTGCGCTTACTCTGACTTTGGCACTATCCATGTCAGTGCCATGTTACCGTTTATGCTTTATGCTAGGAAAGAAAATGGCAAGCTGCGTTTCAAAGTGTTCACTCCCTCTCTGCACTCTCTACTTATAATAAAGGAAGATGTGATATTAACTTGCCAGAGAGGCTAGACTGGGTTAAATTTGTCGGTTCCTCTCGTCCAATTCCAGCGGGGCTTGTGGTTTCATAATGAAAAGCCTCTTGGAGTCTCTGGGATAGACTGAGGCACAGTGGCTGAAATGATAGAATGGGAAAATAAAGGATATTTTGCTCTGGAAACATTTCATTGAGTGTTTGGGACACTTGGAGTCCTGTAGCGTCCTTTCACTTCAGCCACCAGCACATTTTGTGTAAGTGACTTTTACATGGACCGTTTAAGTCTGTGACGAGATGTGATTTTGCTTTTCACTTCAAAAAGCAGCTACCGCAATAGTTCCATGCATTCAAGGGTGATGGTCAGCATTTTACAGCTCTCTTGAATCCTAAAAATATGTAGATGTAACTTGTGCTCATCTGTTACAGCAGCTACAGACACTTTTCTCATGTTAATACATCACAACAGGTCATGATGAAGCTTTTTAGTTGACCGCATCTGCAGCAAGCATCAAATTTATACTTCCACCACTAGTGGAAAGTAGACACATGCTGGTATTACAATAAAATCAATAATATCAGCATTGACACAGCTGCAGTGACCATGGAACAGATGAGTTGTTCGACAGCAACAAGAAACTCATTTGATTCATTGCTCGTGGCTGCTCAGGCCAAGGTGGTCCCCTGACATGGTGTCTGTGTAGAGCATCCAGTTGATCTCTGTTCTCCCCTCTCCCCTGTTACCACACTCAGGTTCAGCAGCGCAGCCCTTCAGCCCCTTCTGGTTCACAGTGGAGCCCCAGGACATACTGGCCATTCGGGGAAACTCGGCACTGCTCAACTGCTCGGCCCACAGCGACGCAACAACACCGGCACGCATAGAGTGGAAGAAAGATGGCACCTTCATGAGCCTGGTTTCAGATGAGAGACGACACATTCTTCCCGACGGCTCGCTGTTCTTCACCCACGTGGTCCACTCGAAGCACAATAAGCCTGACGAGGGAACCTATCAGTGCGTTGCTACTATCGACAACCTGGGATCCATTTCCAGCCGCACGGCCCGCCTTTCCGTAGCCGGTAAGTTCTTCCAGATTCATTAACCTTTAACTGATCCTGTACTTCCTGAGCACCATGGTTAAAAACATACACAAGTGTTTTCACATATATAAAGGTGGATGACACTGTACAAAAACGAAGCCCATTTATCCCGGCACGAGTGCTGCCATCTTGCACTGGTGACATCATTTGGAGGAGGAGTCGGTATCGATCAGGCGGTGGAGCCACAGTATCGAGGTCCTGCCTACACACCCGCCTGCTCAACCATGAGCAGGTCTCAGCTGTCAATCATGATGTTTCACCCCCTTTTTATAGCATCAAATAACTAATTGGAAAAATAAAACAAACACGTACATCAGCATAAGAACTGATGAGAACTACCTACAATGATTTCTTTAGTTTGGCTCATGTCTCATCGGCTAACCAGGGGGCGATCAAGATATATTGGCTTAACTTCTGGGGCGCTCTCGTGTTGTCCGTCTTTATTTTACAGTTAAGGGCATTCACTTGTGCTGACAAGACCTCTCTCAATGACTATTTGAATGTGTACAGTCTGTGGCTGATAAAAAAAAAACAAAAAACACTTGTGTGTGAGGCCTAATCAACCAAACTCCCAGTTTAGCTCTTCTTGACTTGAATGAACCACAATTACTGACTACCTGTGTGGATGTGTGTAAAAAATGGTCATAATATTAAGTGAGAAATGAAAGTGGTATGTAAAATGCATATTGTACATCATAAATAACACATAAGCAGTTAAAGAACAACCAAACATCTCCCTGTCAATCTTTCATTTTACATATCCTCATTTTTACATTGCTTTGGCCATTTCTTTGAAACGTCTGCTCCTCCAGAGCTACGCCATAAATGCGCAACCACATGACATCTGCAGGTGTGGAAAAGTTCTTTAGTCGGTTTACCTTGCCGATTGTTTTTTTATTGTTCTTGAATTGATGAGCCTTTTGTACGTTCTCTTCTATAAATTCCTTCACCTTGCTCAAACCTGAATGCATTGTCCTGGATAAATGCTTGCAAAATGGTCTGTTTGTTTTTTTTTCATTATTAGTCCTACAATGTGACCTTGTTCAGTTTGGGAACAGCAAGTGATGCCGGATTATTAGGTGTTGTGAGTCAAGTCGTGCCTCGAAATTCAATTTGCAGCCGGAGGAGCCACAGAATGCTTTTACTGTCTACTTTCTGCTCAGCAGTGCTCTGCCAGCTTTTAAGACGCTCGAAAGAGGCCTCTTGTTGACAATGGGATAGCACAGTATAAGCCTCTCGGATACTGAGTGCCTGTGTGACTGTGATTCTGTTTCTTTCCATAAGCTTTTGAATTACAAGTTAATAAGGCGGTATATTACCAACCCTAGCCCAATGGCGAGATTGAGAAGATTTTTCCTTAATCCCTCATGAGTTCAGTTATCGAACTGCATGTGCAACGTGATCCCTCAGGCACGACTTGTCTTAACAGAACTGTAAATTAACTGTAAATTGTAAACATTTGGATGACCCTGGATATTACATATGTACTTGTTTCCTCGCTACTGCTGCCTCATGTATTGCTGATGGTTTTTTTTTGCCATTTTCAGCCTTCAAAATATCTTTATGTTGATGTGATGGTAGTGATAGTAGGACCCCATGGCCACAATCAAAAACAGATTGTCTGTGCACTAAAGAAAATAAAAACACAGGACAAGAGGTTCTATGTGTTTTATGTTAGTGTGTGTGTGTGTGTGTGAAGTGAGTAAATAGCAGTGTCCTTGCATATGTGTGTGCATCTTCAACCATCCCCGCGCTTCATCAATACCTGCCGCAAAAGCTGAATCGAAGTATAATGCAAAGAGGACTTGATTAGTTGCCAAGAAGAGTTCTGCTATTAGACCGCCCCGCAGCCAGTTGGGATCTACCTGGGTCAACCATGATGGGATGTTAGATTCAATCGATTTCTACTTGAAGAGAGGAGCAGGTGAAATCTGTCAGATATTATAGCCACTGACGCTTTTCATATGGTAATTCATAGAAGTGTTGAACACATTAAGCTATTGCATGTATGGTTCTACTTTCACACATACACACACACATGCACAACCACTGATGTATCTCCAGCTGGCTGGCAGGTGGCTAATAAAAAGGTTAATTGCAGTGTAGAGAGAGCAGGCCATTAGGCCGCCATCAGACCCAGGAACGACGGTGCAGGCTGGGGGGGGCGGCGGAGTGGGCGTGACCTCTCAGATGTAATGACGGAATGAGTCACAGGTGGCTAGCGTGGCAGAGAGCATATCCGACAAATACTGGGGTAATATCTGGGATTGATTGCTGGGAGACGTGCGGCTCATTCTTCTGAAGGAAACACCTTCTCTTTCACACATCACCACCATCACCACCACCATCAACCAACGCCACAGGCGGCGCTTCACTCCTCAGCTTCGCTTCTTCGCCTTACCCCGACCCCTGCTCCAACTTGTGATGCACACTTGTGATCATTTTTTTTTACATAAACCTGATTAATTAGTTTAAAAAGTAATCATTAAATTATCAATTGGAGAACGATAGATTATGAAAACGAAATCATTAACGCAGTACAACTTCAAAAATGTCATATTTCTCAGAAGAGAATTATTTCACTATGCAATTACTATGCCGTCTAATGAGATGAATATTTAATTTTCATGCTCTGTGGTCTTACATATACACTTAATACGGCAAACCATTATTAAAATAGGATATTGTGGATATATCTCTCTCTCTCTCTCTCTCTCTCTCTCTCTGCCTTGTTTCCTCTTCGCTCTTGCTTTGTCATACGTTCTGCCTCTGTGTGTTTTAGCCTGTGTGTGCACAGTCAGATACCGTGGAAACACAAGTACGCTAAGAGAAAAGAAGAGAGGGGGGGGGGTGTTTATGTATTCTGTTTGAGTCTCTGTCAGAGGAAAGGAGGGGGAGAAAAATTATAGGGCGGGGAGCGAGCGAGCGGTATACAGCAGCGATAGCCAGGACACGGAGCGAGATGCGAGTAATGAGAAATCCCATCTTAACTGTCTGCCGTTCTCCCACACAGCATCCCTCCTCCCGCCGGCACGCTTTGAACTCCTTAAAAATTGCTTGAGGTGAGCCCCACCTCGCCACTGCTAAACAGGGAAACCCCCAAATGAGAAAATGAAGAATAAATTTTGCCCCTCTCTCCCACAGTCTCGCAGTCTCTTTGTTTTGTTTCCTTTTTGACCTCTCCATATGGAGATTAGACAATTCTCTATTCAAACATATCAGCTTTTTGTTTTCCTCTGTTACCGTCTTATCTGCTCTTCTGTTTTTCTTATATTTTCTCCTACTTCCTATCTCACCTATACGATACTGTTTTATAGAAAGTCAACCAAACTATTTATCACTTCGCTTGTGATATCATGTTTCGCTGAAATCGAATTTCTCCCTCCCAACAGTACTAGGAATTATAAACCGAACACTCCTCACGTGTCATGTGTGTCGTCTCATATTTAAGCATGCTCATCCTTTGATAGAGTCAGACACCCTTGAAGGATTTAAGGGTGTTGGCAGATTCTTTAATCCCTTTTTTGATGTATTTTAATCTGTTATTTTTTTATTTATTTATTTTTTGCCGGGTTGCACCCCCAAGGACATGACAACTTGAAAATGTGAAAAAGGATGATGCCGTCACGATCGCATGGATAGCCTTCTGTGTTATAGTCGGAAAAACTTTGTGGATTCGCTACGTTGGCATCTTTACATAATGTAAATAATTAAACGTCACCAATGTTTTGGCAACATGAAATGGATATCAACCAAACGTTGGTCAAGACATTCAGTTGGGATGAAATATCATTCAGTATATTCACTGAGGTTGCCACTGTAAGCAAGACTTTCTGTACATGGTTCTTTATGTGTGGGTCCTTTAGCGTGACACAGTCAGCCTCACTGATTGGATCCTTCTGTCAGTGACTCAGATGAAGAAAATGTAAACATAAATGCGCATGTAGGCCAATATGCCTTATACAGTTGTCAGTTACATTTCAAGTGTTTCTTGTGAACATCTTGTAAACATCTTGTAAACGATTGTAGATTGTCCTTAAGCACAAGCAGTCGCTCTTTTAAGGAATGCTGATGAGGCTTCCATCGCTCTTCTGTGCCTTGACAAACCCGTAAATAAATTGTGTGGCCTTTGTAATATGTTTTGCTTGCTAAAAGTAATCTGTGCTCTAAATTTTAACCATCATGGACCTTTTTTTAATATGCAGCTCATCATAATCAGTTTTTGTTGTTGTGTCAAGAAGTCATTTGTCCAACTTCCTGATCATATTTATATATAGTCATAGGCACTTTTTATAGGTGCTTTATCTCCCAGTATCTCACGTTAGAAAGAGTATTTCAGTCTCCTACTCATAGTTGGCCAGACATAGCAATCTCGGGATTCTCTTAATAGCCAAATAATGTCGAGCATTCAGAATCAGCGGGTTTCCATGCACTTGTTACCAGAGGTGTAGCGCTATTTGTTCGAGTACCGGAGCGCTCGTACAATGCACGTGCATGAATACACGCGCACGAAACTAATAACCCTTCATTTAAAAACAGGAACTCTGTCTCTCTTTTTTTCTCTCTCTCAAACAAAAGATGTGTGTTTGACAGACAGAGAGTGACAGAGATAGGGAAAAGACGATGTGAAAGGTGGACTAATTCAATGTTTCTGTAAGTTATTAATAACTTTCTCTAAATGCTGCTTAATCACTCAGTGACACGCCATCCTGAACCATTGACTGCGTACGCCCGAACCAGTGATATTTTCTTTTAATCATCTGACCCATAACCCACGGGACCCATGACTCACTTGTGGAAAGCACGGCGTACAATCTACAGTTGGCTAAGTTAGCTTTCATTTCCTGCAGGCATGGATTCCTGTGGATGCAGCACACGTTAGCCAAGTTTAACAGGGTTGTGATGTTTTTACCATCTAATTTGTTTTGACGTGATCTTCAAATGCTTAAAAAAATTAATATGAATTTCACCCAGATTATGCAAGTTGCACGTATTCTATTTTCACACTGCTTTTTACTGTCAGTTTTGTGCCATTAGCTACAGAAACCTGATTTCTTGGCCTTGAACGGTATATTTTTCTAACATGAACCTGAACCTTTTACAAGAAGAGATTTCATTGCTTTTAGCTGTGTCTCAAGTGTCTCTACCCGATGATTCCACTGAGCACGTCTGTGCTGTGTTTCCGCTGTGGCGCAGCCATCAGAGCTGATTGTGGCCATTCCACACGATAGTGATTCCACCAGGCACGCTGTGGTGCGTTTCAAAGGTGTCCCAGAAGAGACTCTCCATTCTGCTCCAAGGAGAATACGTGCCTAGTCTATTTTTGACTGAAGTTGCATTACGCTGCACTGAGAAAGAAGAAGTCTTTTTTTCCTGCAAGAAGTTAGACACAGGAGAATGTGGTCAATTTTCAAAATAAACCTGTGCAGACTCAAGGAAAAATGGTGAAATAAACACAATCTGATTTTAAAAAAATCAGGCATGCACAATGTTTCGCTGGTGGGGTATGAAGCCGTGTGGAGCACGGAACAAAACGGCTTTGGAAATGCGACATTACAGAGAGGTGCTCGGTGGAATCAGAGGGTAATCCAGGTAAATGAGTAAATAAAGTTTCTTTCCACAGCTAAAGTAGAATCTAAAATCCTAGCACTAACTCTCATTAAGCTTCACTATCATATTTCCTGACTATGGTGGCTTAGAGTATGTAACATTAATCTGTATTCAACTTAATGTCTGCTAGTTTTGGTTCCTAAATTTAGTAGGGGATAGGGAACAGATGTGATTTTTGACCAACTATGTGGAAAACAGGTTATTGGTGTGCATATGAAGCCATTATCAGATTTTTAACCTGTGCACCTAGTCCATGTCACCTTGTGTCATTGTGCTAAACTCGCACAAAGAGAGAGAGACAAACATAGTGGATCTCAAAGGCTGATCTGTGTCCAACTACACGAAGAGATAGAGGCCAATCAGATGATGCCTAACCGCTCACTGTGCTGGATGCATTCATCCTATTTGTCCAGTGTATCCTTTCACACTCCTGAAGAACACTACTACTCCTACCTCCTCGCTTTCATTTGTCATTCTTGCTCTCTCACTTAATCAACCTCCTGTCCTTCCCTTTTAGCTTCTTTACTACCTCTCTCAGCCCTCCATTTTCTCTTTATTGTCCTTTCAACCCTCCACCTCTGTACCTCCCCGGCGCACCAACTGGCATACACACTCACTTTCGCACTCACTCACTCATTTTGCAGTTCTGCAGTGGCTGCATACAAGTCATAAAGTGCCAAAATGGCACAAAAAAAACCCCCAAACAGTAATAAATCTCAAAAACAACAACCAACAACATTTCCCGTATTCTCCAAGGAACCCCCACAAAGAAATACACCAATCATGTCAACCATCAACCATTTCTTCCTCTTGAAAATTCAATCATTTTTTTGTGGGTGTGTGCATGTGACCCTAGCTAAAAGTCCTTTCCTGTCCTTTCTTTCACTTGTCATCTGGAACATCTTCCTTTTGTTTATTCTTAAGATTTAAAAAAATGATGACACATGTCTGTGCAAACACAGAGGCTCTGAAGACATAATGTTAACACAACATTGACATTTGAATGCCTTACATAGCCTGTCACACAATCCCAGTGTCTCTGATCTGTATTTGTATTTAAGACATCCTTGTGAGCATAAAATAGTGTTTTGTTCAACCATCACACTGCAGCATCGCAGTAATTATTGCTCGTTGTGGATAACAGGTCCCAGCTGTCTGACAACAGAAATGACCAAGATATTATGACAATAACACACAATATAAGTGATTATGGAAAGCACAAGATGACTGAATAGAGGTTTTACTTGCTGAGTCCACGTGGTGTAACTGAGCTGTCTGGCCCACTTGCTATCCAACGATTGCCATAATACGCATTTTTGTTGTATTCCTGTTAAAGCAGGAAAAAAGAAACCTTTAGTTTATACCACTGACTTTTCAGAACTTTGCTAAAATGACCCCAGCATGACAGGATAGATTCTTGGTGGTTTCAAAATAATAGTAAAGTGTTTTTTTAGACTTGCAGCATGCATTTCAGTGCAGACATTGCCTTAGCCTAGCCCACGTTGTTGTGCACATGTCCAGGTGCAGGCGCTTCCTCCTCATGACCAATTACGTGTTGCTTTGCTGCTGAGTGCCGGGGTCGTTGCCATGACGAATGGCTCTGACCTGGAAGCAGGGTCAGGGTCAGAGTGGCGTTCCATTACCCTGATTTTCAGCCATCCCTGGCACACGTGAGGAGGGATGGAAGCGACAAGGTGGGAGAGACTGTTGCAAAGCGCCACCTCTACCGAGGTGCATTAATCACATGTTGAGCTGAAAAATGAAAACATTTAGCTTCCCTTGGAGTACAAGTAATGAAAAAGGAAAATAACTAAAAATGCTGTTAAAAAAAGAAAAAAAAAGCCCATATATTTGAGCTGTTGTAGTCAGCTGCAGAGATGAGGCTGTAAAGGAGACAGATAAAAAAAGGAGAAGAAAAAACTCGCCAGCACAGCGGCTGAGAAAATATGATGTGGGAAATCTTGGCTTGCGGATGGAGCTGTAGAGGAGGATCCATCTCCTTTTCTCTCAGGAGGACAGCAGCAGGGAGTCTGTTGGGCTGGAGGTAGATGACAGCCTCTATTTTACGTGTATTCACTGACTGATTAGGTCCTCTGGGTAGGTGTGGAGGCTGATGGAGACAGCCCTATCTCTACTCTCCAGACACCTCAGTGCCAGGTGTGTGTTTGTGGGAATGTACACCCATGCGTCTAATTGTCTTTGTATATGTCTCTAGAATCCCTGTGCTGTATGTGACACGCCATCTCTCAACGTGAGCTTTGTTCTGATTGTAAATTAAAAGTTGAGCATGAATTGTACACAAGCTGTTGACACTGAAACCCAGAGAGTGGTATTGGATATGAAACAGGGTTAGAACCCATGTCTGACTACTAATCCCAGTTTACATGTAAATAAGGTATTGGTTCAGTCTTCATTACACTACAAGTTAAAAATCATGATTTGATTCACTTAAACAGTTTTTTCTTCTTAAAATCTCCTTTTTAAATGGGCTCTGCAGTGTTGTTCTTACACTGGAGATGATGGACAATGTGTTGTAACTTTATAGGATTTCATTTCTTTACTTCAGACGGTCAAGGCAGATGGCCGCCCGCCTAGAGCCGGGGTCTGCTCCGAGGTTTCTGCCTTCTAAAAGGCGGTTTTTCCTCGCCACTGTCGCCAAGTGCTTGCTCGTGGGGGAATGTTGGAAGTAGCCCATGTTCATCCTGTAAGACTAAAGCCAAGCTGTATAAGACCTGCATAAAACTCTTTTTTTTAATCATTAATATACCTGCTATGTATACAACATGAAATAAACTAATTCCTTATTAAATTTTAACATATATATAGCGCAAAAATATATCTTCAGGGTCTTTTTGTTACCGTGTCTGTACCAGATTTTGTGACTGCTCTGATACTTAAAATACCTGCGGACATTTTCTTCACTCCAATGAAGCTGCATTTAGAATTTCAAATTAAAGCGTACTGTCCAATTGAACTTACTGTACTGTCCATTTTCAGCCTATTTCTGCTCTATGCTGTGGCTGGTGCAATTACTGTGGTCTAATGAGAGTGATAATTGACTGCTGGAGTCAGCAGTTGGAGATAAACTCTTTGCGCATAATGACTTCCCCATCTGACTCTACTCATCTGTGTTTTCAAGCCCATTACTCCCTATCCTGCACCCTAACTCCTCCACTGCCTGAACTTCTAATCGCAACTAGTGCATCTCCGAATACGTGAGGCCTCTGCACAGCAGTGATGATTTTTCACTACATGTGGCATACACTACCTCAGAGATTTAAAACCTAAATGCTCTCGTTTTCACTTCAGACCTGAGTCATGGTGGTGAGAATGAGGCTGCTGGTTTGACATGTTAAACACCTCGAGTGTTTGGTCTTTTATAGCTGCCTTCCTGCCATCTGCTCTGAAATATCTACTTGAACGTGACTAGCATAATTTTGGGGTCTCATAGAATTTTGAAATGCCCCTCAACAGGAACATGAGTATGTGAGATTTACCTCAACTATATGTCAAAGCTTCCTGAGACTGAACTTTTGATTCAGTTAAGGTTTTTTTTTTCAAATAAGTTGTTTATCATGTTAGATAATACATCAAAAGTTATTCTTTACACCAATCAAGTGGAGTAAACAAGCCTGCATGATCTCACAAGTCAAAATTAGGGACCATGCTCACATGCGTCATCTGCAACTTGAAATACTTCACGATCGAGCCATTAGTCAGCGATTCACTGCTGCACAGCCAAACCTGAATTGTTCCACAAGCTTTCATATCTACAAGGTCTGCACTCTTGTTATTCACAGCCCTGAGCTCAATTGCCTGGTAATGATGCTTGTGTTCTTATGTTTTGGCAGTGGGCTGGAATGTAATGTTCACTACATAGATGAGTAGCTCTGCATTAAACACAATATAAGGCTAGAACCAGAGGCCTGAAGGAGAGTAGTTTCCACTGCAGCATGCAGATCTTACCAAACAAATTGCATCTACCATTTAATTCTGAACCTTTCATTTATTTAATGTTTGGTCTTGTGGAATGTTTGCGTTTGTGTGTAAACAATGCATCACTCTGGAATAATTGCTCAAAAGGAACAGAGGCTACATTTTTACAGAAACATTTGCCATTTGGGTTTTGTCACTTCTTGTATTGTTTCCTTGTCGTATTTAAGTCTGATTGAACCAGATGCAAGCCTCCATCACCAAAGTCAGAGTGCGGAGGGGAATTAAGCCAATGTACCACTTAGCCTGGTGCACTAATGCCGCACCAAACGGGAGGACAAAATACTTGCCAAAATGGTTTCTCTCAGTGGATTCTCTCTCCAGGCCACTGCAAGCAGCAACTACCTCAGGTCAGCAGTAAAACAAATTCTTATGATGTAAAAACTGAACCCACAATAACAACAAATGAGAATATGTTGAGAGTTCTGTGTTACTTATGGTGAGAAGTGCTGGTCTAGCTGAGAAGAGTAAAATATTCCTGGGAAGTATTCCACAGTGAAACTTCTGAAAAGACGCTTTATAATTCAATTCAATTCAACATGGTGCCCATATTTAACAATATAAGCCAAGAAAATTACAAAAAAATCTACAATCTGATCACTTTTTTCTTGTTTTCTTACATCGGCTAGTACAAACCATTTTCAACCAATAATATCACAACATCCACCCGTCAATCAATCTTCAACAGCACATAACGGCTAGCTTAATATTTCATATCAGAACTGCACAGCCGGAGTGGAGTGTGTTCGGGGCAGGCCTCATTAATTACTATCCAAAAACCAACTTTATTCACTGACTTAGGCGACACTGGAACACATTTTATGGAGGAAATATTTTCTGGTTTTCTTTCTGATGTCCTCCGGCTGCTCTGCCTGAATTCTCCATGAGTTATGGGCTTTGCTGAAGATGGCTTTGCCCCTTGCTGAAGTGACCGTTAGCAGACCGTCAGCTAACGCTAAGTGAACAGTGAACACGGCCCGGACGGAGACTGGACAAAGCCTCTGAGACGAACTGAGGCCAGTTTGATGACAGGAAATCCCGTACCAAGGTGGATTTCCAAGTTTCCTGATGGGCAGATAACATGACTTGTTGTAGCTGCCACCATGGTGGTACTATATTCCAGGCCAACTGGACTGCGTCTGCATCGGTCTGTCGTCGGATGCTGTGTTCAGTCCCACTTGGATCATGGTTTGAAAGTTCTTTTAATATTTAATTGTCAATGTTCACTGGGAGCTCCCAGTCCGGCAGAGTCAACCATCTAGCTGCATTACAGGCACTTTCAGT
>JBBPCS010000130.1:10754211-10771883 GCA_037974645.1 Hollardia meadi
TCTCTCTCTCTCTCTCTCTCTCACACACACACACACACACACACACACACACACACACACACACACACACACACAGACATAGACTGACTCGCTGGTGTCTTAACACCGTGTTCCTGACACACCAAAGAGTCCACCTGCCTCTGTTGCACAGCTACTAGAAGCAAATATCCAGGGGACACCACACTGTGAAACACATTATTCACAGCTCGCACATCATCAACACCAGCCAACACCAGCACACACACGTACAGATACACATACACACAGATGTATACAATGCACTGGGACACTTCTACACTGTTGAATGTTACTTTCATTAAGTTTAGAGCGTTGTATTTTCTACTGAAGAATAGATTTTGACCGACTGATTGACATGCATGAATTTGTAGCTCATTAAAAAGTCAAGGCTATGTGAATATTGATACAGCTTGCAAGGCTACTTGATGAGAATTGTGAACAGTGGGCCATGTGTATGACTTGAATCCCCAAGTTAAGTACAGGTCTCTATTTTGACTGAGCATCAGCCATCACCAGCAAAAAGCATTCACACAAAAAAAAATGCTCTCAATCTTCTCAAAAATGTGGGGCACACAGTTGTGTTGGAATGTTTTGTAGTTGATTTTACTAATGTTATTTTTAAAGTAGCATTCAGTTAGGTTTTTGTTTTGATAGTTAACGTGATTGCAGCCAAAACTTAATCTCTTTTCATAATTGCGTAGGCTCATAATTCCCAACAATTATCCTGTTAACATGACTATCCGGAGGGACGTGTGAAAGTTATGAAATTTAAGAAAGCAGATGAGAGGCATAATCCCGTCGGCAGTGAGGACACACTCAGGTTCTGTCCCCGGGCTTTTAGACGAGGATGCAGAGAAAGCATTTTGTAAGACTGGCATTGTGCTACCTCTTTGTGTGTCGAGTTGCGCCTCTCCTCTCACCTTTGCTCCGTGTGCTCTCTGTAGGCTTTAAAACAGATGAGCGAAGTGCATTTTAAAGGTCAGGAAAATACAAACATGTCATCATGCCAAATGTGTCCTGTAGCTGCATTATTATTATTATGTATTATTGGTGGAGAAATGTGTGTATACAATGGATAGTTCCTTTAGCAGTTTTAATTACAACAACTATAATTTGGGAGTCTTAATTTTCTTGCTGTCGGTAACGGCATGTCCCAACAGAATGAGACCTAATCTGTTAACTAGAGTAAATTAGCCACAGCTACATCAAGCAGATGAGGGGAGACTTGACCTCACAACCTGCTACTCTGCTGAAAAAAAGCCAGAAAAGGACCTAATCCACCCACTGCTGCTAATATCCAATCAGCCCGTGTGAATAGCTGCAAACTAGATCCTAATAACTAGCTATCACAGAGTTGACACACTGCGACGCACGAACAATGCAGTCATTTAAACTGTGGTTCGCGAGGTCGCCGTTTATCAGAGAATGCACAGAGGCAGCAAAGGCACAGCAGAACACACACACGCACAGCCTCTCCTCACATACACATTCAGTCCAATTATAGAGAGAGGACGAGTCCTGGGCGCCGCGCTCCCAGTGACCTTGTTCCAGGACAGATTGATGAGGCGCTGTATCGCCCCAGCAGATCAAATAACTCCTATCTGGCCCTCATTACCAGGACTAGGGAAGATCTGTAACTGCTCGGCTTAGGTAGTATGGCATGCTTACACACTGTACTGCTGCCAAAGTGGCTGTTGTTTTTTGACCTGGATAAATAAGAACAGAGGTTATTGAGCCCTTTTTTGATCAAATATTCAATGTGTTGCCATCTGCTGAAAAAGGTCACAGTTGTGCGAGGAGTGCTGAAGATAATTGGATAAGTTGTTCTCGGATGATGCTGTTTTGCTGTTCTTTCCACCCTCCCTTAACTGGCAGTGTGTCAGCTGGAGGGGAGGCGTGGCATCTTTTTGTTTTGCTCATTTCCTGGAAGAGACCAAAGTGCTGAAATTTGATGTGCCTGGTTAGTTTTGACAAATTGGTTACTAAGAAAAAACGACACCAACAATTATTTTTCAGCCATCTCTTGCTCACTCCCTTGTAGCCAGATTCCACTGAGAATGAATGTAATGTTATTTAGTATGTTTAACCTTCCTTGACTCCTCTGTCTTATCTGGATTCCACAGTTCCTCCCCAGTTTGTGAAGCGGCCAGCCAACATTTATGCCCATGAGTCCATGGACATCGTCTTTGAGTGCGAGGTCTCAGGCTCACCAGCTCCCACTGTCAAGTGGGTCAAGAATGGAGACGCTGTCATCCCCAGTGACTACTTCAAAATAATTGTAAGTTCATTTGGCACAAGAGTTTTGGCTTTTCCCCACTGAACTCATTGTACTATCAGCATTACTTGCATGATTTTGCATCATCACCGTATCTTAACTGCATTTTTTTCTTTCTCTTTTTTCCCTTCCCGTTTTGTAGAAGGAGCACAACCTGCAGGTTCTGGGTCTGGTCAAGTCAGATGAGGGTTTCTACCAGTGCCTTGCAGAAAATGATGCAGGCAACATTCAGTCCAGCGCACAGCTTATCATCTTAGATCACGGTACGGTACTCAGCCGGGACCACCCACTGGTTTACAAATGAGATGTGTTGACTGGATAAAACTGATTCCTACTTGAGAAAATGACAAAAACAAAATTGATAGAGACGCTACTGTGATTAACTACCGTTGGAAGTGTAAGCAGCTATTTGGACATCAACAACAGTCTTAACACAGTGCTCTTTGTGATTACTTTTTAGCTTTTAACAGCCTCATATGAATCACAGTTATGGGAGCTGGAGTTGTCGAATGCTAACAAAATAATCATTGTTTTATAAAATGGCCAAATGCTTAAATGTTAACATCAAGTACATGAGTAGATACTTGTAGCTCGGAAAATTCCAGCACAATGTTTGGGCATTTTAGAAAGAGCGATAAAAGAAAAAAAAAAAAACCCTCTTTCAACAAAGGCTTGTAAAACATGAGCTAGCTTGGCAACGGTTTGGGTCCACTGCTCTCTATAGAGTTGGCCTTATTTCTAAACACCGAGGTGGATTCTAGAAGCTGTGCACATCTGTGAAGGTGTGAGGAGTGCATGAGAGTGTGTAGTGAACAGTGAAATGAAACCACTGGATTCGTAGTAAACCAGAGGTGACTCAAAGGGGAACAGAACTGTATCTGGGGCAAACGACTCCACATCCAGTGTTAGAGAAATGTTGTGAAGACTTTGGGAAAGCTGCTTCAAACAATGCCTGTGCTTTGATGCAGCACCCAGCACCAGCACCAGCACCAGACCTTTTAGCAGGGAGCTTTACTTAAACATTAACACATACTGTATGCTGGTAAAGTGAGCGCAGCCTTTCATGTTGCACATTTCTCTTTCAAGCCAAAGGAGAGGTTTGAACACTTAATTCCCAAAGTGGAGCTGCTGAGTGCAGAGCCCAACAAAAGCAGACACAAAGAACAGTGGCGCAAAAAACTAAGTGCCCAAGAATAGAGGCAAATGTGGAAAATAATGTTCGCGTCATAGTTCTTGAGGTGGTTTTGTTTCATTACATCGGATCATTAAAGAAAATGTAATTCCATTTAGATTTGAGATCATTTGCTCAGTCATAATAATCATACTCTAACCCACGGGGGGAAAGAAGAAACAAAAAAACCCCTCTCCACAAAACAAGAAAGCAACATGAAATTCAAGATGATGAACAAGACACAATAATCTAAATAAAACAACGAGGTGGAAAATGGAGGAACAATAAAACGACTAGGAGAATGACGGGAAAAACAATCCTAATATGGCAGGAGGGGTTTTTTTGTCAATCACCACTTTAGCGGTGACTCGGACTCTCCCATTTTATTGAGGAAGACAGCTAAATTTAATCAAGCGTGAACTCCCTCTGTCTTGAAGCAGGTGGCTAATGGATTAGCATAGAAGTATCCAACCGGTGGCTCCCCAGCTGTGTAAGGCTGTCTGATTGGAGGATAGAAAGTCAGAAATAATGATGACCTGCAGCTCATTGTGTATTTGTCTTTGACACCATTGATAAGGCCACTTAACATGGCTGCAAGTCTTTTTTTTCTCTTTTTTTTTTTGAGTTGATGATGAATGGGATAAAATTACAGAGGCAGCTGGCCTTGCACACGGGGTCTGCCCCAAGCGGGGCTTTGAAGAAATTAATCTTTATTTAATCCATGAATATCAAAGAGAATATTGTGCTTTCTTACTTTTCTGAGTGTGCTGCTCCATCTTGGTCACAGTAATGTTAATCCAAACACACTTAACAACCAGAAATTTTTCCAGTTTCCTGTTTATTCATCAGTTTAGTATCCGAGTCTCAGATGATGGCTGTAGAAAATAACCAAAGTCGCAGTGATACTGTTTATTCTCGCTGGATTCGCTGTGTCAAAGTAATTTCCTCTCTCAAAGGTTCAATGGTGAATCAATAAGAACATATTTGAAATCAGCTCATTTTCTACAGATTTTAGTGTTTTGTGGTGAAGTTCTATTGAAATAGTGTGTCTCTCCTCAGTTGTCTCCCTTTATGTCCTCCTGTGCTGCTCAGTATGGACACTTTCAATCCTACAGCCATCTGCCACCTTTCTTACCACTTCCTCTCACTTTCTCTCTCCTTGTCCTTCACAGCCACCTGCTCCCTGTAATAATCCAACACGCTGGCCTTTGTGTTAATTGTGCTTCCTTGAATATTCCCCATATACGGCTGCCCCCTCACAGCTGGGCACCTTTGTCCATTTCTTAACCCACTCTTTACACAAACGCCCCTCCTGCTCTTTGCTGCCCCTGTGTGTTTCGCCAGACTCAGGTATCCCGCTCACACCTGCCAGGCTTGAATCATCCTGAAACGAGGCCAGGAAAAGACCCTGCGTCTGTCTGTCTGCCTCGCAGTCGAGGGAGATAAGCCAGGGACTTGCCACAGGGATAAAGTTGTCTTCACCCAACAGGGAAATCAATGGGTGTGAACTGCATCTAAACACCCAGCCAGCTGCAAGTTTGCTAATATTCATTAGTGCTCATAATCTTTGCATCTTGACATGCCAGCTGCAGTTAAATGTGGCTCCACTGGTGGTTCCCAATTATGGGTGTTTGGAATGGAAAAAGGTCAGCTGTTAAGCACAGTATCTTGACAGTTATTTATAGTGATCTGTGCCTCGTATCAATACTCTTGGCTTTGAACTCCAGTAGATAACGATGGGTAGATCATGGACAAAGCGGTGCGGAAGGGAAAATAAATCGTTTTGCTCAAAAGTCACATTATTTTACTTTGCTATAGCAGGCTTAAAAGCTTGAGAACCAGATTTTTGGGGCGGTGAAGGTCAAAAAAAAAAGCACCACAGATTGCAGTTTGGAACAATTTTCGTGGACATTCCACAGCCATGTGCAAAATGGGTCAACTAGTTGCAAACAGATGTGGGTAAATAGGAGAACAAATGCCAAAGGTGGACCTCAAGGGGACCTAATTATGCAGTGTAATGCAGGCCAAGTAAGTGCCTCTTAATGTCCCTTGTAAAACTGACACATTCAGTGTTTTGGAAGTGCTGGAAGTTTGTGTAAGTGTGCAAGTCTCTGTTGTAAGCCATTTGCGTTTTGCTACGGTGAAGGAAAGCTATAATTTAATTCGATATGACTTTCTCCACCAACAAAAATTTTCGCACATATAATTATATGGAAACTGGCGACTTGGATTGGCTCCAGCCCCCTGCAACCCTCCAAAGGATAAGCTGGGCTAGATGAATGGATGGATGGATGATTATATAAAACAGTCGCAATTTTGAGTATGATTGAACATGTATGATGATTTATCAGATTCACAGCAGATTGGTCCATTGTTTCCTCACTAAACTATGAATACAACCACTAATGGCCATCATGAATAATTCCCTGCTGGCAGTTTTGACATTTGCTGCCCACGTGTAGACCTTACTGTCAAAGTGGTCATGAGGGAGGTTAGTCAGCTGCAGACAATATGCTAATTAAGGAATTATCGTCACATGTCATCTATAGACAATGTGCTGCAACAATTTGCAGTCTTTTCCAGGCGCATGATTATGTGATGCGTTTTACAGATGATACTGTAGTCGGCGGCAATTACAGCGTAGAGCGGAAATGGGTCACGTTTTTCAACTTTGAAGTTGACACCTGTGACCCACGCCAAGACCAAGCGCTTGCTTATTTCATTGTCATCTCTCCATATACAATACAAAGACTGAGACTGTGTTTGTAGTTTCACAAGGTGGTACGCTGAAATGTATACCGAGGTTTTGCAGTGTCTTTGGAAGATCTAGAGGAGAGCTGGAACAAATATTCAGTTCTTTGGAATAGCTGGCGTTGTAGAAGTGGAGAGCTGCATATAGCATTTACATTTCAGAAACAGACATTCATAAGAGGAAAAAAAAAAAAAAAGCCACTGCATGTTTTTCAGCATCATGTATTGTTATTTTAACAAACCCAAGGCCGCACAGCAGCTTTTAAACTCTTACTTATTGCCCACCAAGTTTAAGATTCAAGCATCTAAAAGATTTATATGAAAAATGCAGATCTGCATTTAACAAAACAGCACTCACTTTGCCCTTAATTCATAAATTCAGGAGATGCACTTCGCTTTGAATGTGAACACACACTTTTTGTTCCTTCCGTATGCTGCGCTGGCTTCAACCTGGAAATGCTCCCCAGTCTGAGTTTGTCTGTCTCTCCATCTCTCCTCTTTACTCCGATCCATTCCTGGCCGTTCACATGAATAATATTTGACATTTTGCCTCCTAGTGCCCAAGCCAAGTACTTCACTGGAGAGCCTGAAAGCTTGCTTGGATGTACAAGATCTGAGCTCTCACGCTGCTTTGACCCGAGACTTTGCGAGTGAATTTCATGATGAATCAAAGGGAGACGTTTCACTGAATTCTTAGCTAACCTCAAGTAAGAAATAATGCAATTTAAAAACATCAGTCCCTTGATGCTACAACACTGCGACATACGTTATAGCTGCTTTATCCTGTAGGCTAGTCTTCCTGGCTATTGTTCAAATCGCTTTATGATGAAAGAGAGATGACACACCATTTCTGATGCAAATGAATGTATTCAAGCTATAAACCAAATAAGCATTGGTTAGGCAAGCAGTCCTCAATCCCTCCCTCTCTTTCATCTCTTTCCCCTTCCTTTTCTCTCTATACCTATATACCTGCTCGTCCCCCTTCATCTTCCCCTTTATCCAGCCATGCTGCCATTAGTTTTCCCTCCCCTCCTCTTAGACCTATGGCAGCTAACAGAAGAATCCTGTCCTCCTCTCCCATCAAAGGTACCAGACCCCCACTGAGAGATGGAGATGCCTCAGCACTGCCTGAGTGCTCACTGTGCCCCCTGGTTTCCCTCTCCCTCCATCACTCTGTGTATTTATGAGTACAGGAATCAGACGTGCTGGCATGATAAACTGACATGTGTACAGTCCCCAAAGCTGTAGCCTGACAAACTGACAGGCACAGGAAGATACTGGAAGGGATATGTAAATAAATCGATTAATTACGGCGCACTAGAGCACCAGGCCTGCCTGTGAAATGACACAGAAACCAAGAGTCTCTCACTGTATTTGCAGAGGACTTGGCACTGCCTCTAGCAACCGCCGAATTTCAGTCACTTTGATCTGGGCCAAGACACTTAACATCTAATAAAGCTTACGCCTCAGAAAGGCTCCAGAAGTCAAGAAAACCCACACACGTTTTATTTAGATGTAGCTAATTTACAACACATGAAACCAAATGAGGTGGAAGTTCAACAATTAGATGCAACAAGGAAACATCGGCACTGTTTAATAACTACATTTGAAAGAATCGTTATCAAGTGAGACAACATTAATGTCTCCATATTTCTGTGAGGGCATTAGGCTCGAGCACACATAATAAACGATGCATGCGGAACAAGAATGTGGCCAATAACTCTTGTTATTGAAAATAAACGAAAGAAAGAAACATTGTAACTGCCTGGAGCCACTAAAACAGACGGAAAAAAAGACATGAACCCACAAGAAAACTATACCCCCAACATAAAATATGCAGAGTAATATACCAAAGCTAATGTATCCGGCTGACTATAATCACATACAAACAAGCTGTTCTGGACAGACCTGGTTGCCAGAAGCAATTCTGCTTGCACTGTGAACAACAAAAAGCAGAGACGGCTCCAAACCCCTCCACCTTATGTTCAAAATGTTGTACTAAGCCTTAAGAGAGCTGAACTGATATCTGCAGCAGATTTGTAACACAAACAGACACTCAAATATTAAAACGTGTATCGTTTCAACCCAAGCAGTAGTAATTTCCACATGGACCGCTGATACACGAGAGACGGCAACACGGCAGCCCAGATCCACTGTTGCGTCTTTGTGAAGACATGAAAGCAGGAAGGGTTTTATGTACAAATACATCTTGATGCTTTATTGTTGTCCTCTTCCAATACAAATCAAGAAGTGCTTGAATTGATATTGAATTGAAAGTAAAGAGAGAGATGAAGGGAGCGACTTTAAAGGAGCACTGCTGTCACTGTGATATACTGCAGCGCTGGCTCGAGATCGTGCCGAAGAGAGAAATTCACTTTATTATGAATCTGTGTAATATAAAATGTAACTGGATCATTCTTAAACAACAAAGAAACAGTCGAGTTCAAGTAGGCGGAGCAGTTAAACCCCCCTAACACATTTGTAGCGGACTATAGCCACAGACTTAGGGGGAATCCTTCCACTACATCGAAGCACCACCCTTATTCCCTGTTCAAATCAAGGAGTGAGAATAAGCTGCTAAAAAGACCCTTCCCTCCAGCCAGACTGTACCGGTACTGAATAAAAGCCCGGGCCCACTTTAGGGAATCCAGTTTGCAGGGTCATGGCCAGGCCAGCAGGAGTGAATGTGTAACGTTGTGAGCATGCGAATGTGTCAGCACAGCGCAGGGCTGCGCACCGTGTCTTATGTCGGCATGTTCGGCAGCAGTGTGAAAACGCGGCGGTCGAGCAGCACGTCATGTACTGTTGGGATACACGCACACACATACGGTCACACTTCTTTTATCATATGGAGACTGCCTTCATGAGGGTCACAGGGACACAAACTACTTGTGTTTACTGATTTGACCAAGCGAAATCATTTCTCATTGTTTGTCCAAGTCTGCGATAATCAAGTCAAGGCAGCGCTCACCTTGACCCTCCCCCCCCCCACCTGCGTCTGTTATATACTAGATGTCCATGAGTCACTGCAGATACAATTACAGTAGTGGGTGGACAAGTGTGACAGCATAAAGCAGTCCATTGCTGGCACTCTGCAACACTTACTACTTTTATGAATTGTTAGAGAGGTGTTGACCTAACCTTTTTTTTTGAGGCTGCAGTTTGTGGTGCTGCTGTTTGTTTTCAAAATTGCATTTTCCAAAAGTCAACATTACAATAAAATGAACGTCCCATTTCAGGATAATTGAAGATAATTAAGTGCAAGTGGGGGATAAAATTTCCTCAAAAAAAAAAGTAGCTGAATCCTTTTCCATTTCAAAATTTACCTGGTCTCCAACAGCTAAGTTTTACATTCGCCCCACGTAGCTGCGGGTGCCATTATAATAAGTGCCTTATCTTAACTTCCAGCGTTGAGTATCATTTGCTGTTGGTTGAGAGTGGTTGATTAAACAAATATGATAATATTGTTTAATTGAAAGCATTTTAGTTATATTTATAAATGTCTGTGATCATGAAAAGCCAATATAAAAGCAAATCGGGGGGCTTTTGATGGAGAATATTAATCGTATGTAAATGGAGCTATATTCCACTAAATTTTGCCTCATAGCAAAATATATTGAAATTCAAATTTGGAGATGAAGCCCTAAAAATGTGCACACAACGTCTTAACTGAAATACACACACCAAATATCTTTGGTGTGCACCCCCCACCCCCACCCCCTCCCCACATGTTAGTGATTGTGATTAGTGCATTAGTTGGCGCTGTAGGAAGCTGATCAGACAGATTGTAGCCTGAATTGATTGTGAAGAGCTGAAATCAGCCTCCACCAAATTGCTGTTTGTTCGGTCGCTGATGGCAAAGTGTTTGTGTTGTGGCTCCGTCTCTCAGGGACGGCGTTGAATGTGTATGTGTGTGTGTTTACAAGCTGAGGCTCTCGCAGCACGGGCTGAACTTTTCTATGTGTTGTATTTACTCAACCGTGGTGAAAAGGCTCTGCCTCATTTATAAATGGTCCGTCGCCTGAGTGCGAAGTGAAAAATGTCACGGGTGCCTATTTTGCAAAAAAGTGCAAAAAAGAATTAAAATAGCCTCCAGTACCTGCGTCAGTGCTGTGATTTTAAGGTCATTCTTGTCCTCAACACATGTTTTTAAATGTGTTAGAGATCTGCTTTTTCCTGACGGTCTGTTTTCTACACCTCACTAACACGTGCCCTTATTTAGGATATAACGCCCTCCACCTCCAACACACACACATCCAGGATGCTGATCTGATGTTTTTGGACGTGGTCAGTCCTCTGGGAGCACTAATTGGAAGTCCCACATAGCAAAAAAAAAAAGAAAAGGAGATCACTTTCCCTTCACACCCTTCCCTTAGCTGCAGGCAGCTGACCCCTCTGAGCGGCGCCGCCAAAGGTGGAGCTTTTATTTCTCCTTTTAGCACTCACCCCATTCTCCCCCTCTGAGCCTCCCTGTTTCCATTCGCTAAAAGTAGAATAGTGAGTAACATCAGTGTGTTGAGGGCACCCCGCTGCCTGCTGCCGTAGTGCTGTAGCCGCCTCTCAGTGGGTGTAACCCAAGGAGGGTGTTGATGGGAGTCTGATTAGCTGGACTGTTTGTTAGCGAGTCTCCCATGGGGGGTGCAGCTGCTCCCACCTCTGCAAGCATACTATTTGACCTTTTTCAGCCTTTTATTGGTTGTTCAGCTCCACTCACTTTATACATGACATGTTGCAAGTGCCTGTAGACACACACACACACACGCACGCACACGCACGCACACAGAGAGCTTTCCCTGAAATCAATTACTTCATTCCAGGCTTGCTCTGTTCCCCTGGAAAGGTTGAATTTTGTTCTCGTACCTCCAGTGTAATAAGATACAAAGGCAGGCAGAAAGAAAAAGGCTTGTTTCCAGTCCCGGGCATTGGTGGTAAAAGGCTCTGGAGATGTGCAGCATCACTGGCTGTTTTGATCTGCTTGAAAGGCGAGCCCAAGAGGCCCTGTGATCCCCTCCCAGCCAGCACGTGGAGCATGTGATGGATATGATGCAGATTTGTCAAAGTGGGAATGGAGGTGGCGGATAAGGGGGGGTTTACAGTTTACAGTGTATACCATAGTTGCATATTATAATTTGCATACCAAGTCCAGGCAAGCAGCTGCTGGCCTCCTGGTTGTGCGTGTTTCTGTGAGTGTGTGTTGAAGCAAAGGCGTTCAGGGGAGCAAAGCAATCACACCCAAATTAACTCGCCAGTGGCTCCCAGATCAAGGGGGGTACATGTGTTTGATGGTGACGGGACGCTGTATTTACATACAGTTGATGATTAATTATTGATGTACCTGACCCCATTCAATTACTGTCTTCATTTCCAAATAGGGGCGTTTGTTTTCCCCTACGTGTTGGGATGTGTGGCTCCTCTGGGGGGTTTTCTCAGTAGAATGTATAAGGCTTTTTTTTTTTTACACATTCCCAAACATTAAAACCCCCCTACTTAGTGTTTATTTTGAGAACCCAGAGCAGGGATTGTCACTTTTTTATGAAAATCAAATCACCAGAAAGTAAATTGCCTGAGGGCCAGGCGTGGATGCAAACACAGACATACCATCACCCCTTCCAAAACATTCCCCGTACAAATGCCTTCTACTTGTTTATGTAGGCCCACTGGGAATTCAAGAATGTTGATTTTGGATGTGAAAAGCGAGATGAATGTAAAATTGAACAAACTGTGCCATTTAAGAGGAAATTGCTGCAGGCTTTCAAAAAGGGCAGCTTTTCTGGTTGATAAAGAAGAACATGCACAGACTTTAGCCTCCCGATAAAGAAACCATCCTTGGAAGTACAAACAGCCCCCTCCCAAAGTATTTGCTGCATCACCACATGGCATCCAAGGGGTCCCAGGGATCTATCAGATGGTTCCTCTTATATCCCACTTTGTCTCCGCCACCACAGGACTCTTTGGGGAGTGGGGAGACATAAATACATCTGTGACCCACTCCAAATCCTTTATAACTGCATTTATGCTCTGTGCTTATTGAGGCAGAGAAGCTGTGTTATGTAGCGTTAAAAATGTCAGAAGTCCCATTTTTATTCTGTACATGACCATACGAGTGTTCACCTCTCTTAATTTAAAACAGACTTTGATGTGTCCCCGCTGGACCCCACCATAAAGATTGTTCCAGAAAAATATTTCAGTCACTCAAGACTTGACGAGGAGAAAATCCATTCATTTTGGGGGATTGTCATGGATTTTTGTTTTAATTAGTAAAAGCTTATTTCTCTCCTTGGGAACGTTCCATATTTTCAGACTTTTTTTCTGTCACAGTGAACATAGCCTAGAAAAGGATAGCGAGGGGAAGCTGCTGTTGGATATTTTTGGGGGAATCAGTTTGAGAGACGGACTTTTTTTTTTTTTCCTTTTGGATTATGTCAGTGAGTTAGAACACCTCGTTAGTTTAAGCCTTTGTGAGGTTTGAGCTGCACTTTAATCTTGACTGTTATTATCACAGCAAGAGGGAATGTGGGCAGTTACTGATATGCTCCACCAATCTGATACTGTATCTCTGTCAGTGATAAGGTGGCACACTATACTAGGTGCTTTTTTTATCCTCTGTTGATGAACTTATTACATTGTCATTGTTTATATAATTGCTTTTAATTTGTTGTATTGCTTGCAAAGCACTTTGTAAGTGTTGAGATTTTATTATTGCTGTCAAGACGAAACAAAGGGAACAAAAAAACCGTGCTTGGTCAGCCTTTTTCTCGCACTTCCCCCATTTCTTCCTTCACCTCTCACTTCGTCTTCACTTGAAATGTTCATCTTCTCTGTTTGACTCCGTTTCCTTTGTTGCCGCAATAAAGGAGCTGCTCAAATGTCACGAGCTGTCAGGCTCGCTCATCTTTCCAGTCTTATCTTGAAAGAAACCAAGGAACAAGGTTGTAGGGGTGGGGGGGAAAGCAATCCTAGTTATCAGCGGTTACTCCAAGGAACCAGTAGTTTTCCAACACATTTACTTGACAACATCAGTTGAAGTGTTTTGTTGTTGTTGCTTTCATTTTCTTTACATTTATTGAAAAGATCTATCGATTATTTTTTTTGTCTTTGTTCAGAAGGAATCTACTATTTTTCTATTATCACTCTCATGCACTTCAACTACAAGCCCAGGTTTATGCCACCGTTGGATGTTCATATGAAACATGACATAGCCTGCCAGTTTTAGCTGACGGCATGCTTTGTGTTCGTCTCTGCTCATTCTATTGTAGATAAAAGTAGTGACTCGGTAATGGATCATTAGCATTGAGCCGAATCTGTCTCTTACACAGTCATCATTACTGAACCACATTGGACACAGCAACTAGTCCTGAGAAAATCCATTTTGCGAGAGCCTGGCGTGGCCTGCTGAATTCCTTTTTTTTTTTTAAAGGCTATCTGTACTTACTGTGCTGTGGGTGCTTCTGGCAGATATCTGCATTCACTAGATTTATGCTGTCTTGGTGGAGGTGCATAGTCTGAGCCAGTGACGTAGCCTCTTTTATCTGTGTACTTAGACCACATGATGAAAGAACTACTTGGCGTAACTTTACAGCTGCGCTGACTTGGAAACACAGCAAAGGATTATGGAGTTAGCAACAGAACATTAAAGTTTAAGTTACGAGGCTTTAATCAGAACTTTATTTTAATTTTAGAAACCACTTTTACCTCCATTGAATATTAAGACGAATGCCTTGCTATGCGTGTCTTTGTCTTGACTGTTTTGCGTATCGGTTACCCAGATTTATTATGCAGATCTAGAGTAACCCTCCTCGTTAAGCCTTAATGCCAGCCATTCATTACCTCTGGCACAGAGACTAATGACACTATTAATCAGCTATGAATAGCGCTTGGCAGCGGAAGTGGGAGGCTGATACCTCCTTACTGTAACAATTCTAGACATGCGTGTACAAGACAGATTGTCAGAAGGACACCGAAAACTGCCCAGCATGTCAGTTACCTACAGCCGACAAGGTGTCAAGATGGAAACATCTAATGGTTTTATCTCCCCTCCATTGCCTATCCCACAATGCATTTCTCATCAGGCTTGTATCTCTTTCCGCGACCTGACACTGATTTCAAGATAACTTTTTTCCATAGTGTGCCGTTCCTTATTGTATTTGCTTCAAAAGGAGGAGATGTCCAACTGCTTATCTCAGTTCCTGTGCTCTGGGATCCACACTGGGCAAGCGATGGACAAATATACTCAATAGCATTTAGGTAGTAACCAAGGTGACCTGTTTCCAGTAACCCCCGTCTGACCTCTGATCAACCTTATGCTTCAGCACACACATCTGTTTTCTTTCTTTCTGTGTCTAAACTTGGCTGAACGTCTGTCACAAATTATCTTCCTCTCAAAAAAACAAAACAAGTGGTGGCTCAACTCCAGACGATGCAAAACTGGCTAACATGAAACAAATTTTTGGAGACATGGGAATCTGTCCTACTTTTCTAGTTTACCATTTCAATCTGTTTAATCTTTTAAAAGGGAAACAGGCTTCAAAGGGAAATCTGGGTATTTGCTTATTACTGTGAAGCCTTCCAAAATATATGTTCGACAAATTTTTACCGATACCTATGTGCCCAACGAAATTTAAATCTTTTAGGAAGTTTGAAAACGTATTAATGTCAGTTATCTTTAGTTCTGTGACAATAGCTGTCCATGAGGAAACGAGCACTTTTAACTAAAAGTATGAGCCTCCATGCGGCCACGTGTGTTTACCATGTAATTAAAAAAGCAGTGAATCCTTTGTATCACTCCAGTCACAAACGTCTGTGAACTCTGGGAATTTAAAATGTAAACAATTGAAAGCCAAGTTAGCAGTTAGTCCACGACACACAGTGCACACTACACTTTGCCATGCTCCTTTTCTGTATTTCAGCTTTGCCCTTCCCTTCCTGACTCGCAAACAAATGGAAATGTCATACAGACTGACATTCTTTCCGTATGGTTTCGTTTCGCTCACTTGCCAGGCGAATGGAAAGCAGATCTGACCGCAAATTGTTCATCCAAAACAAAAAAAAATCACCAACATTTCTGTGGCTGGGCTGTGTAATGTGATGGCAAAAGTGTTTTGTTTTTTTTAAAAAAAAACAACCCATCATCATCTGGTGTGTTAGTTGAGAGAATCTAGACTTCAGAATCAACTTATTGTTGGGTTGGGTGTAGTTTGTCTGAATTAAAAGAGTTTAATTCCCTGAACACATAGATGGTTTTCCTGTTTGCATTTAAGAGACTAGAAGGTGGTTTTGTCAAAACAAACGTCTGTTTTCCATCGAATGTTGGCCACCTTTGGTTAATGAAGATGTCACAAAAATGCAAACCAATCATTTTAATCACAAATGATTGGCGGGAATGCCGTCTATGAAAACGAAATGTTTGATATGTTCTGCTCCCACTACCCTGACATTAGAGAGCTGTGTGTAGATTTGCATGTGTAGTCCCCCCCCTCCCTTGTATTGTGCTTTTGTCAGCTTTGTGAATGTAGTAGAAGTGTTTTATTTCTGTGGTTCCTTGTCACGCCAAAAGTCTTTTTTCGTTACGTTGTTGTTATTTTGTTGTTTCTTCTTTTTTTGTTTCCTTTCTTTCTTTCGTTTCACTGTCATTTCCATTTCAACTCCTTTCCTCTCCACCTGTTCCTTTCGGACGCCTCTGCGTGATATTTCTCCCCTCCCACGCTGCCACTGTCTCCTGCCCCACCCCGTGTCCCTATCCCTCCCTCCCTCCCTCCCTCCCTCCCTCCCTCCTTCCTCCTCCCAACCCAAGACGTAGCCCTGCCCTCTTTCCCTCCCCCCTCACTGACTCCTAACACTACTGACCATGTAACACCAGGCTCCGGAGGTGTAGCCAGTCCAGCAGGGCCCACCCCCTCTGCCCCCAGAGACGTCGTGGCTTCGCTGGTTTCCACCCGCTTCATCAAGCTGACCTGGCGCCCGCCGGCCGAGCCCCATGGAGACGAATTAACCTACTCCGTTTTCTACAGCCAGGAGGGCACTAGCAGGTAGTAGATACACCAAGCTGTGCTGTAGCACTGCCAGGAGGGTGCTAATACACACATTACTGCTAGAGTCAGCAGAGTACAAATACACATATATTCCTATGCAAGAGTCTCAGACCACTCCGAAAGTATCGAAGTAAAGAAGTTTAAGCAGTTATCATTACAGTAAATGTGCATTAATTGAAAACAAACTTCCTTCTCAAAGGATTACCTTTTAACATCGGAGTATAAACAAAAAATTCAGTTCAAACACTGACATTTCTTCTTTTCTTTTTTTTTTTTCAAGTAGCCCTGTGATACATTTTTCCCTGCTCCTTATGTGGAGGTTTTACTGTATATGACTGAGAATTAAATTTAAGTAGCTTAGAGGATTTTCCACAGTTTCCCTCTAGCGTTTTGGCTACTTTTTATGTTTTCCCTGTAAAATAGCTTCAGGTTATTTTCAGAAGTGTCCTCTTCCAGAAGTGTTTTACTCTCTGCTGGAGCTTAAGATGGAAACATTGCTATATACATGAAGCGTACAGATGCTATTTACACAAACCAGTGTGATTGTACTCGTAATATGCTCATCATTAGTCAGTTACTTGATTACATGCATTGATTAGATGATAGAAACTTAGTCTATTAATTTATCAAGCGAAAATGGCAGCCGTGAATTGGTTCCACCTTCTCAAATGTGACGTTTTTCTGCTTTTCTCAGTTTTATATCATTGTTTTGGAATATCTTCGAGTTTTGGTCCAATGATCTGACAAATTAAGCAAGATCGAGTCTGAGTTCTGGGAACATTTGAGAGCTGTTTCCACTATTTTACAGTGATATATAAAGGACTAAATGATTTATCTGTTAATTAGAAATAAATCAAAAGATGAATTAATAATGATGACAAAACATCTCGCATCAGGCAGCAAATATGCACACTTATGTCTATTGTCAAGATGTTCCAAGTACTGTACACAAGTATATCTAACTAAACTGTGTAAGATGAATATCGTCAACAAACTAAACCTGTGTGTCTCCACATCAGGGAGCGAGTAGTGAATACCAGCCGTCCAGGGGAGATGCAGGTCACCATCCAGAACCTCATGCCAGACACCAAATATCGCTTCAGGGTTGTGGCCCACAATAGCAACGGCCAGGGAGAGAGCTCTGCAGCGCTCAAAGTGGCCACCCAGGCTGAAGGTAAAGGCGCACACACACACACACACACACAAACGTTCATTTATATGTGTAAACAGGACACAAACCTAAAGGCGAGCTCCAGCCAGTTTGTTGGAAACATGCTCACACTGGCACACTGAAGCAAACAGGATGCGCTCAAAAGAAGCACACACAAATCTGCAAATAAACATTCACACAAACAAAGATTCACCCACGCAGCACTTCAAATAAAGAGAGACCCCCCCCCCCCGCCCTCCCCAAAAAAAACATACAGAG
>JBBPCS010000130.1:10787845-10805739 GCA_037974645.1 Hollardia meadi
CATTTCTTGAAAATATTGGATTCTGAAGTCCTCGCTGAGAAAAGAAGCACTCTCCTTTTTCTCGTTTAGCTCAGCACTTTAAAGCTCCAGTAACTTGTTTACAGCACCGTCCAATTCAGTGAAGCGCAACTCAGATCATTTCAGTCTGATCAAACTTTGGTGATACGCCTTCATTTAATACAGTACAATTTCTGTGCAGTGGGACTTGGTGCATCCCTTCGCACCTGCACATACCAGAGAGATGTATTGATGTGCTGAAAATAAAACGCGATGCCATATGATGATATATAACAAAATATTCCCACAGCAGCTGCCAAGCACATTTGCAGCATCATGCTGATGTTTGAGCACTGATCTATTTCCATCCATATTTGAAGTACAAAAAAAGGGAAGTAGTCGCTCTGAAATTCTTGTTTTAGTTTGAGTTAGAAATTGTTCACAAGGCCAAGTTGACAAAACTTAATCCAATCGAATTCAATTGTGGTTCCGTTAAGTAAGAGCTGGATATTATCTTTTATTGTCGCCGATCATCATCATCATCATCGAGGGTATAGGTTGAACAGGATGTCTCTGCTCATTCCCGTTAAAGGTTGTCTGACTGACTGTAGAGATGTACTGGTTTAATTAAACTATAACAGCCTCACTGTGGTGTATTATGTTAAAGCTTCTTTTTAATGACTGTACAGTGGTAGAGCTGCAACGAAGGATTATTTTCATGATCTGTTGAAGTTCTAATCCTCAAGCTTTCTGTCCTGGTTGATTTGACAACATCCACGGTGACAGTGGAAATGCGGTTTAATACCCCGGCAAACGCTAACTGAGCACCTACTTTGTCCGAAATACAACAGAGGAGAGTCTAACCACAATGTCCACAGTTCGATTCCAGCTGGGGACACTTCGCTATCGACTATCGACTGCTTAGATAGACAAGTTGAAGGCAGCAATGGGAATGGGCGGACCCTGACACCAACACTTGCCAAGAAAATGCAAACAATAAACGGTGTCAAAAATGGAGTTTGTTTTCATGAAAACCTTTAGGAATTTATATCAATATTATATTTTTCATGAATTGTCATTTATAGTCTCTAAACTGGCAGAATACAGAAAAAAAAAGCTAATAACTCCAGCAGCTCAAACTTTACATTTGAGCAGCTGAAACAAGCACATTTTTACTTGATAAATGAAGTGATGAGGAAATCGTTTGATTCCTGTTCAGTTAAAGTAAATATAAATCTTACAAAAAAGCCCATTTCCAGAGTTCATGGTCAGTGAAAAGATCAAGTGCAGCACTGGGATATTACATTGATTTGCTGGGGATCAGCGTCTTACAGATGCAAACCGCACACAGAGTGAATTCATGCGCATGAGTGTAATGTATTAGATGGAGTTAAAATATCTGTAGTGTGGCGCGGTGAGCTGAGCCTCAAACAAGGTGGGATTCAGCTTATTCTTGACCTGCAGCTCAATTGTGATGGTTACTCATCTCTGAATGGATCACTGTGTGTGTGTGTGTGTCTTTTCATGGCTGTATGCATGTGTGCAAACCTGCGACCGAGCAGAGCTCAGATAAAGGCCTGCGTTAACTGATAAATTATTCAACAAGGACAAAGACAAACTGAGGACTAGAAAAAGAGAGTGTAGATCTCACAGTCTCCACATAGCCAGCTCAGAAGACACACACAGAGTTAAGTCTTCTGTCATTAGTGGAGGCTCAAATTGGTTTGAGTCTCACATTGTGGCTGTAATTAAAGGGTTTCACTGGCTCATTATGTTTCCGTCCTGTTAACCAAATTCAATATATTAACAAGTCTATCAGAGAGGTCTCTTTTCTCTCTCTCTGACATGTTCTACATCTTATATACATGTAAGTATACCTGCACTTGAACCAACAACGATGCCTTCACGTCAACGCTGCTCCTCTTTATCTCCTCGCTTCTCAAGTCTAGCCAGACAAACTTGTACATTATTGAAGAGACAACTGCTCTCAAACTGGCAGAATGTTTCTACCAGAGAGCATGTTTTTCTTTTTTTTTTCTTCCTATCCCACTGCCCTCTGTTTGACAGCCCCCGCCGGAGAACTGCACTTTTGCTATAGCACGCAACGTTATAGATGGGGCTGTTGGAGACGTGGCGAGCCTGACTGGCTGCTGCTGCGACCCCCAGCAAGCTAAAGCTCTGCCGCCTGTCTGTCCTGCCAGCAAAGATCAAGATAAATGGTTACATAACTAATCCTTTTTTTTATTTTTTTATTTGCTGACTAATGTAACGTTTGTGATGCCATAAGAATGTAAAATGCCGTTTTGTTTTGTTGCATTTTGTGTAAGCATTATGGTTTTCACAGTATTGATTTGCTTTGTTTCACAGCTTAATCATAATGGCTATATTTGTGTTTGTGTGGCACTATTTTTTTTTTTTTACAGTTTCTGGTTCCACTCTGTGGTCAATGTGTGTAATTTATCCTAAACGCTGCACAACACACAGACTAGAGATTGTGTTTAGAGCTGAAATGATGAATTGATCGATGGAAAAATTAAAGATGATGTCATAAAAATAATTTTTCAAGGAAAGGTGTCCATCATTCACTTGTTCCAGCTGCTTTTATTCTTATCTGATAGTGAACTTGATAGGTTTAGGTTTTCAAGACATATGAAGATGTGATCTTGAGCATCAGGAAATTGCGCTGTTCTGCCATTTTATAGACTAAAATGTCAATCGATTAATCAAGAAAACAATCAGCAGACTAATGGATGGTAAAATAATCGTGTGTGTGCGTGTTAAAAATGCTAAAATGAGTTTGTTATCATGGCTGTATGTGTGCCTGTGCCTGTCTCCTCCCAGATGGCCAACACCACCAGCCTGAACCACATGGTGACAGGTCTGAAGCCCAATACACTGTACGAGTTCTCTGTCATGGTGACCAAAGGCCGCCGCACCAGCACGTGGAGCATGACTGCACAGGGCACCACCTTTGAGACCAGTAGGAGCATGCACAAAGACACACACACACACACACACACACACACACACTCAAATAACTATGCAGAAACACACGAACTTCACATACACACAAAGACAAAAGCCAACAACATGTCCAGCGTAACGAGCCCCTGGCTGGCTGGGAGTAATGTTTCACTTTTTGCAGCCCAGAGGGAAGGAGCGGACACGCCCAAGGAGAACAAAGCTGTCAGCGCACGGTTTAATATAGTCGAAATAGTACGACAGGTATTTATCAATCGATCTCACATTAAGTGCAAGTGAAATTGAGGAAACCCGCTGCAAATTTGGTGATTGCAGAATATAATTTCAGCACTGAGAGTAAGTTGGACTAACCCTGCTTCAATGCAAAATACACAATTGGACAAATCTAATAATAATAATAATAATGATAATAATGATAATAATAGTTTTGTGTTCAATTATTGGTTTAAATTTTTCTCTTGATTTGCAGACCCATGTCCTGGTGTCTCGCCCTGAGGAGCAATAGAGCCGCAAACCAAGAGCTGACTCTGAGTCAAGTGGATCAAAATTGCATAAATTGACTGTACCGGTGCTAAAAATTACCCATTGTGCTGTCACCATATAGTCCTGAAAAAAATCCATCAGCCATTGTGTATTGAATATATACAATCCTGTACCTGAGTATCTGGTTAAGATTCCTGCAGTGCTGTATGCTTGATACAAATGATAATAACATTTACAAGCTGGAAAGTGTCAGCGCGCGTACTGCATTGTAAATGGTAATTGCTGAGCTAAAAGTTGCCCTACAATAAACCAGACATTAAAAACAGAAGCTAATTTTCTTTGAAGCGGTGTCTTTATATGCATTATTGTATTGAGATTTATTAGGTATTAAAAATAAGTGGGAGTTTTTGTTGTTTTTATTAAAGAGAGGAGAACAGTCAGTTACTGCCCAGCCAGGGGTTTGTGTGCGAGTTCGCAAGTGTGTGCGCAAGCGGACGGTAGCTTCAAGGTCACAAAAACACACACACGCATCTATAAACAAGTGATAAACTTCAGGTCATCAGTTTTGAGGGCATTGGTAGCCCCTACACGATTTATACAACATCTACACACCGCCCATTTGCAAATGCACACATTTACACACGTTTACCCTCGTATCATAAAAGTGAGCACACCGAACAGTGTTCAACATCACAACAGATGTCCTGTGTCAACCCTCCCTCAGTTCCCAGCTCCTCCCCAAAAGACGTGACCGTGGTGAGCAAAGAGAACAAACCTCGCACCATAATTGTCAACTGGCAGCCTCCCTCTGAGGCCAACGGAAAGATCACTGGTGAGTCTCAAAGTCTCTCCTGTGTGTAGCACAACGTGTGAGCGCTCAGATAAAACTTGTTAAACTGATATAAGCATCCCGGACCATGAAAGAATCTGGTGTTTCTGGACTGGTGTTTGATTTGTGACTCTTTGTCTTCTAATTTGAAGCATTTAGATCTCTTCGTAACAACTCTCCACTAAGCATTGACAAATTAAATCGCATTTAGGTGGAGAATCGATCTACTCGAAATGAAATGAAATCAAAATGAAGTGTGTTTTATTTGCACTTTTCAGTCTTTTTATGCAGTCGTGGTCAGAGAGAAACCTCCATCTCCATCTGATCACTGCACTGCAGCCGTTTTACTAAAAGGAATGTAATGCAGTAAATTGCCACTGAACTGAACAATGGATTTGTCTTTTCTGTTTCTGACCTTTCCGTGCTGTAGGCTACATCATCTACTACAGTACAGATGTAAACGCAGAGGTCCACGACTGGGTTATTGAACCAGTTGTGGGCAACCGCCTGACCCACCAGATCCAGGAGCTGACGCTGGACACCACCTACTACTTCAAGATCCAGGCCCGAAACTCTAAGGGCATGGGCCCCATGTCTGAGGCTGTACATTTCCGCACTCCTAAGAGTAAGTTTGAAGACAAGATGGAAACATAAGGACCAGTAGTACAATAAAATGACATCCACCCTTTTGCCAGTTTAAGTATGATTTCATATTTGAAAGTAGATAATCCCACCTAGAACATCAAGAGTCATATATTTTTTTCAGAAGTTGGTGGAATGGCTAAAGAGCTGAATTGTGAGAGATTGACATAATTGTACATAAATTAAGCCAAAACATCCTGGATACGGGCGCTGCCATCTTGCGCATTTGGAGCCGGAGTCTGTGCAGTAACGACCGGGCAGCGTAGTTCCTGCCCATACACCCACCCGCCCAATCACAAGCAGGGCATAGCTGTCAATCATGACGTTTCACCTCGTTTTTATAGCATCAAATAACTAATTCAAACCAAACTGATCAGAAAAATTAACACTTGAACATACATCGGCGTGATAAGAACCACCTAAAACGACAGAAAACATCTTTGGGAAAAATTTATTTGAGGTGTACTTTGAGTTTTTAGTTTGGCTCATGTCCTACCTGAAATCATTGAGGGGGAGGAGTTTATGACCTATACTGCAGCCCACCACCAGGGGGCAATCAAGATGTTTTAGCTTCACTTTTGGGGCGCTCTCATTTCGTCGATCTTTATATACAGTCAATGGTGTAAACAGGCAACTGTTAGCTAAAACATCATACTTCATTAGTGGAGGTGTGTTGTTTGAGGAAATCCCTGAAGTCCAGTTTGAGTGACAGATTAATGCATTTAAAAGTGTAGCAGATGCCACGCACTGCACAATGTGAGAGGACTCTGTGTTTTCATGCAGAGCTAAAGTTGGTCTGAATGTGGTTTCAGACTATATCAGTTATTCTGCCCTCAATGGTCCAAAAGAATCAATTAATTCAGCTGGTGGCGCAACAAAGGTTCTCATATCCGAAAAATCTTGACCTGTTAAAGGGTTTTCATGGTTTAAATATTTCATCTCACCAAACCTCCTGTTATTAAATCACAAATCAAAATCCCATATCAATGATGTCTAACTACGATTCTCTCTCTAAGGATTGATTTTCCCTAAACTTTTAACCAGCCATATGATGCGCCAGCTGTCCTGACTTAAATAACTTTTCGAGTTAACACTTTAGACAAACTCTCCCGACGAAGTGTCTGTGAGAAAGTCTCTTGTGAGCGGAGACAGAGACGTTTCCCACGGCCTGTTGTTCGGTGGGAAAAACTCAATTACTGCAAAGTCTGGTCAGCGAATTTGCACCCAGCTCTAATTGCAAAAACGGATGTTAGTTTAAAGGTGCTGTGTACACTCAACTTTGTTTTGTTTTTTAATCTTTTGACAAGGCTGCATCCTTTTTAAGGAATTCTTTACTCCTTGAAATCAATATGTGTTTTATTGTACTATTTAAAGGACGTTTTTATAATTTGTATTTAGATGCTTTGCTTTTAATATCAGCTTGGCTGTGTCTGTAGTACACTGTACCGCTGTTTGGTTTTCTCGCTATTTCTCATTCTTCTAGTTTTGCCCCGTTGCTCCTCCTCACAATCCCCGTCTCTCGCTTTATCTCCCTCGCTGCTCTTTTCAGCTAACCTGTTTTTTGCTTTTTATTGTCTCTCCCTCCCTGCTCTCCTTTGGCCTGTTAAGCTGAGTCCTCTGACAAAATGGCTAATGACCAAGGTAAATTCCCCCTCCACACTTTTATCTTTCACTGCTGACTCCGCACCTTGTGTACCTCTCTTTGTAAAGATTTCCATCTTCTGGGCTGATGAAAACATGGGCTGCATGACCGGCAAAATCTATTTGTGTGCCTTGTAGAAATTTTCAGATTGGAATGTATCTCATATGGACATTTGACAGAGGAGGTCATAAAAACATTTGGACAAACAGGAGAGTTTCAGGAGAACATATTTTTCTATTTTCGAACAGCCTCAAATCTTCCACCGAAGCCGGGGCCTCCAGGAAACCAACATCCACAGGACCCTGGAACGGCAGTTGGTAAGATTTTCACTACTACTAAGATGACACTACTGCAGCTGAATTCATGATCTGATGGTGTGTCCAGACAGTTGGGCTAGTTCATGTTGAGATCTGCAATTTCGTGTCCGTGTTCTTATAAATGCAACCAGTCTTTCTCCTCTCGAGGTAAATCAGGGGTAGGAGGCAACAGTGAAAATCACATCCTGGTCATTATCATCATCATCTCAGTGGGAGCCTTCACCATCATCGTGGTGGTGGTGGGGGCCTTCCTGTGCACACGACGCACCACGTCCCACCAGAAAAAGTAAGACGCTCCGTCACACTTTGGCCTCTCTACAGCTCAGCTCCCTCCCGCGTCTCCTCTTCCTTGTACTTTGGCCACTCTCTGTAAATGAGCTCAGTCTTTCATCATTCCCTCCGTGCTCTCTCCTGCAGAAAGCGCGCTGCCTCCAAGTCCTCAAACGGCTCCCACAAATACAAGGGAAACTCCAAAGACCTGAAACCACCCGATCTTTGGATTCACCACGAGAGGCTGGAGCTCAAGCCCATGGACAAGTCGCCAGACCCCAACCCGGTCATGACCGAAACGCCCATCCCCCGCACCTCGCAGGACATCACGCCGGCTGACAGCGGCCTGGACAGCAACCCCCACCTGCAGCAGCGGCGCAACTCCTACCGTGGTCAGTCTTGCCCAAGGGAAAAGACTTCAAATTTGATGTTATGGGAAAGAGATCAAAGTGAAATGTCGCACTTACTGCCCAGGCTTACATGCATAATAACACTCAGCAAACTTCTGGAGTTTGGTTGGCAGACAGGAAAGTACATTTTGGAAGCTTGAGTAAGAAAACAGTTGGGTTTTTTTAGGCAGGAAAAATGTGAATACCCTCAGATTTACTTCCAGGAGCATGACTGGAGAATTTTCTTGTGTTCTTCTGTTGGTTTTTTCTGTGATTGTCATGCAAAACATTTCATGCTTTTCATACATTATGCCCATTACTTGTCATGATTGCAGTGTTTCAAGCACACACGGCCAATACTACAACTTTGTGCAAGTACAGTAAATCCACTCAGTATAATTAGTTCATAACAAACTAATGTGACATTTAGAAATACAATAAACAATATAAACTGATTGAGGATCCTGAGATCTACAGATGACTCATTCACAAAAAAAGAATTGTCGAGTAGCAGCTCGTTCTGATTGGCTGGTTTCCACCGTACCTTTTAGGCCACGAATCAGAGGACAGCATGTCTACACTAGCAGGCCGACGAGGGATGAGGCCTAAAATGATGATGCCTTTTGATGCACAGCCGCCTCAGCGTAAGTGTGTGTGTGTTTGTGGATGTAAGTGATAGGTAAATTCGAAAATTCGACCACAATTTTTCTTTTTCATTTCTGAATTTGATGACAGACAGAGAGAATATTAAAATGTGTTTATTACAGAAAACGGCGTGCATGTGTCTCTCACAAGCAATACTTCCACATCCTTCATCACTGTAGCTGGTTTAACATCTTGTTTATGTGTGTGTGTGTGTGTGTGTATCCACGTCCATTTCCATCTGCAGCTGTGATTAGTGCTCACCCCATCCATTCCCTTGATAACCATCACCACCATTATCACATGGGCAGCCTGGCATCTCCGACACGCAGCTACCTCTACCACCAGGGCAGCGGGCACCCACGCCTGCACACCTGCGCCACCCCCATCTCCCATCTAGACAGGGTGGACTCTACAGGTGAGACACCCGCTGGGACAGTAGGAGGACAGAGCAGTGGGACCTGGTCACATTCATTCATTGATTTGTCATTTGCTCATTCATCCACATGAAGCTGCCATCTTGCTACGTTTTTATTTTAGTTTCCCAAAGTGTAACTAACCACTTTCCTCTGACCTCCCTCCGTTCTGAAAATATCTTTTCATGCTCTCTTCTGCTCTCCTCAACTTTGACTAACATTAACTGAACTTTGCCAACAGGAAACAGGAACATTTTGAAACTTCATGAACCTTGAGCGATTGCTGTTCACACTCACACACAGCCATCAGGAGCAATTTGGGGTTTAGTATCTTGCTCAAGGACGCTTCAACGTATCACAGACGCTCTACCTCCTGAGCCACAGCCTTCCCCAAAAAATACATATTATTGTTTTCATACAGCAAGAAAAAATACTTAAAATTTGTTAAGATTTGCATTTTAATTATATATGAATAATATACATTAAATATAATTAGAATACTTGAGTTTTTGAGTACTTATTACGCAGGATGAACAGTATAGCTTCTGCTCAGTGTTTCCCAGCAAATAGAATAACGAGTCATAAGTGAGAAATGAGAAGTAATTTATATATAAGGCTCCGACTAACAATTGTCTTTATTATCAAGTAATTGGCTGTGTATTTTTTTGGGATCAATCGTTTGGTCTATATTGTGTCTAAAATCTGTGAAAAATGGCCATCACAATTTCCCAGAGCCCAACCTATTTAAATAGCTTGTTTTGTCCAAAGCTCACAGATGTTTAGTTTAACATCACAAAAGACTCAGAAAACTTGCAAATATTCACATTTTTTCAAATTTTCCGTTGATCAATTATCAACTGATCGTTTCAGCTCCAGTATATTTTTCTCTCATTGCATAGAGTGTAATACACCTGTAGAGAGAGTGAAGCCAGTTATAGCGAAGTTGATATTGGATGTTTACCAGTATCAGAAAGATCTACAATCATCTTTAATACAGGCTATTACATACATGGAAGACTGTATGGAGCCTGTTGGAAATGTAACTCATCTGGTCATTGTCCCTCCTTAACTCCCCTCTGCCCCTCTCCAGAGTCGGTGAGGAATACCCCCAGTTCAGAGCCCCTCCCACCAGCCACGGCCTCCTCCCAGGCCTCCTGCCCTTCGGAGATCATGGCCGACCCCGAGGGGAGCTACCACGGCTCCACCACCACAGAGGAGGAGCCCAGCTACTCCAGCAACCTGCCCCCCCACCGCCCAGCCCACCCGCACGCCCACGCCCACCCACTCAAGAGCTTTGCCGTACCTGCCATCCCAGCCACCAGCCATCCATCGTACGAGTCGCCCGCCCTGCCCAGCACTCCCCTGCTGGCTCAGACCGGTGAGCAGAAACACACACGGTTAACGCTCCGGTCGGATCAAGACAACGACCGGGAATCTCAAACAAAATGGATATATTATGCATAATGTGATTATCATTCATTAGGTACAGATTGTAAAGGTATGTTGACATTTTTACGTGCATAACAGTGATCAAGAAATATGCATCAGTTAATGTGTAATTGCCTATTGATGCATTTAGTTTGATGCAAAGTTTGGGCTAGGCACTAGGGCTGCCGCAAACAATTATTTCCATTCACGATTAATCTGCAGATTATTTTCACGATTAATGACTTCATCAATAAAATGTCAAAGAATTGTGAAAAAATTGTCAGCGCAATTTCCCAGAGCCCAAAGTGGCGTCTTCCATCCCAAAGACTCGTCATTTACTGTCATAAATGACAAAGAAAAGCAGCAAATCCTCAGATTTAAGAAGCTGGAAACAGCAAATGTTTGACATTTTTGTTTGAAATATGATTGAAACGATTAATCGATCATCAGAAATGTTTCTTTTGATCGACTAATCGATTTAAGTTTTCTCTGCCAAATGAAAATGATATTAAAAGTATTATGATCACAAACTTGAACAATATTGTTTATAAACAGCAACCCCCCCCCCCCCCCCACACACACACACACACACACACTTTATTCTCATGAACTGGTGATATTCTGTATTTTTGTCCACAAATTCATTAAAAAAAACAAAACAGCAGTGCTTTGGTGTAATGTTTTATTATAAACTTTCAGTTTTGAGAAAGAAAGAAAGAATTTCTCAGTGAATCAAACGGGAGTAAACGGTGCATTTCATGGTGACATATTTTAGCTGTGGTTTACTACACAACTACACAACCCTAGTGACTATTTACAGCATGAGGACAGTGTTTGTTGGATTGACTTAAAACAGTGTGTGTGTGTGTGTTCATGGTAATGATGAAACGTCGTGTATTTTTTGATGTATTTTATTGTTTTTGGACATCAGTGGAGCTCTGGGGCACAGAAGTATCTGTATCAGGCTTTGAATACAGTGTCAATGCATGTTAGATGTGATCAAATTCATTGTTGCTTTAGTTGTTTTAATGAGGTTTGTTTAATTTGATAATTTTATTGTTAGCAGAAAGTGACCGAAGGTTCATGAATTACAGAGAACTTATTCATTTGAAGAAATGTCGTTTGTTGCCTTCACTGACTGTTGTGTATTTGTCACGTTCAGGGCCTCCCACTCACCCCCACGTTGTTAAAACGGCCTCGATTGGAACACTAGGAAGGACACGAACACCGATGATAGTCACTGTGCCTAACGCCCCAGATGTGCCAGAGACCAGCAAGATGCTGGAAGATGTAGACAGCGTGAGTATAGCACCCCACAGTGGCTGCTTGTAGCATTGCAGCCTCTTCTTGCGAGGCCTGCTGGTAACAAATGTTCAGTCTTGTCTTGTAAAATTAGCCAAATCACACATTTCTTCCAAAAAAAATCCATGTCAGTTTTTCTTTGGGCACTGGATGATGTAGTTTCAACTGGATTGGTTTTAACCACATTTTCTGTTTGTTCTTTCTCTCTTTTTTTTATTCTTTCCAACTTCAATCTCACCATTTTATGTGGCGTTGGCGGCTGCCTTTCGATCAATCCATTCAATAACTGATCTTAACAAACCCCATAACTGGAATGATTTGATTTGATTTTTTACCATTGACTCTTTTCTCCGTGTCCTAATCCTTGATTGGCTGTTGACCATCTGTTTACATCGGCTTCTCTTTGGTTCTGGATGTTTTGCTTTTCGTCTGCTGCCTCGTTTACGACACTTCAGTCCCTTTGACCCATCCCCCAGCTCGCCTCATCCCACCCATACAACTCCCCCTGTCCTCTGTAAAGATCCCTGACTGACCCTCTCCTCCTCTGCTCTCCTTTCCTCTCCTCTCCTCTCTTCTCCTCCCTCCCTATCTCCCTCCAGGTGCTTGCCTCCCTCCCCCCCTGCCCCTCCCCCGCCCCTCGCAGTAACCCTGTTCCTCTCCCTCAGAGCTACGAGCCGGACGAGCTGACCGAGGAGATGGCCCACCTCGAGGGCCTAATGAAGGACCTGAACGCCATCACCACAGCGCCATGAGCATGCACACACACGCCTTCACACACGCGCAGACACACTCTCTCTATCATGCACACACAAATGCATACACACACATACACACACACACTCTAAAGTCAAACAAACACGCCCAAACATAAACCTTGGGAGCCAGAGGCTGGTGGACACAAAATGGCATCTTGTGCCCAAGAAAACTCTCATGTCCCCCCGCCCCCCTGCAGAGAAAAAACAAACAAACTCCAGACTGAAACTTAGGAACTTTTTTTCGGCTTACCGTGCTCAGTCTCAGGAAGGAGATTGCCATGAGAGGGAAGAAAAAGTGACACGCTTCATCTTTTTATGAAGAACCATTCTCAGAGACAATGAACTTTTAAAACATTGGTCGCTCTCAACCGGAAGATTGTGAAATTTGTTTTTCCTCAGCAAAAATGCCTATGGTAGGATTTTTTTTTTTTTTTTAATTTTTGGGGTTCTTTTTTTTCTTTTTGTTGTTGCGAACGCTCACTCGAGATGAGACAACGGTTGATTCAATGTCAAGTCAAAAGGAGGAAGTCCAAAAATCTGCTGGTTTTGATGTTGGTGCTCATGCGGCGCAGTCTACACAGTGTTTGTTTGTTTCGTGTTTTCTTTGTGCATTTTGTATATCTATTGGGCCGTTTCAGTGACGTGAACATTGGATATAAGCCCCGCCCCCCCTTACAAGCCTGCATAATTCATAAACATGGTCATTTTTTTTTGTTTTTAGCCCCTCGTGTCATATATTGTGCCATGACTTTTTATTATTTTCTATGTTATTGTATTTTTTTTACACACATATCCTTATAAACATGTACATATGTTGTGTGTTTGTTTTTTTAAACTGCCTCATTCTTTTGATGTTTCCCTTATTTCATTATTATTATTTGGGATGAAAGTGGGATTACAAGTGAGTCCTGAAGCTCAACTTTCATATCAGAAGAGGGAGCTTGATGTGTTTCTAAAGTACATTCTTCCCTGACATGGTGTTCCCCCGCTTTGTACATTAAAACGTCTTCTTTTTCAGTCATTTGTTTGTTGTGGGAGCTCCGTTTTAAAAGCCTTACCAACATGTTTGTATGTTGGACAGTCGAGACGACTCGGCTCTCCACGGATGTCGCTCAGAGTTGTGCTGTCACTGTTTCTATAAGGTTCGGTGGGACTTGACAGTATCTCCTCACAGGTCAGGGGTACGTAGGACTCAGGGTGCTGAACCCCACCCCTCCTAAAAACATTTAAAAAAAAAAAACTCACATGGCACCCGGTCAATCAATCCAATCACCTGCAACAGACAAGTTATCTTTTATACGAGAAGTTTGGTCTAATGTGTGTGTTGTTTCCAAAAAAAAACAACAATATTTGGTTTCAGCCGTCTGTACTGCTGAACCACGCGTGCATCGTCCCGCAGCGGAGTGTGTTTGCTGTATTTTCCTGCTGTTCTTCGTCGGATGCCCTGGTTCGTTTACAAATCTTATAAGATGCAAAGATGTTGGCCTTTTGAATGGGACTCCCAGATTTTTTTTTACATGGTAGTTTTTGTATGAAGAAAAAAAAAGAAGAAGCTTGTTCTATACACAAATCCGATGTAAAAGAAAAAAAAAGTTAATCTAAGAAACTAGTTTTTCATTACCCTCTTACCCAAAGAATTTCACTTGCAATCTTGGTAATTTCCTCTACTTTTGTGAATACCATGTTTCTCATAAATGTACATCATCATGAATGTCAATATAACTGTAAGAGATTTTAACTATGGAGACAAACACGGAACAAGTTTTTTTGGGGGGAAAAAATGAAAACAAATGTGGGGGGGAGGGGAGAAAAAGGACCGAACTCCATTTGGGAAATAATCTATTGAGTTGTAAACAGTTGAACCTGTATTGCACTTTTTCACAATTTTTGAAAAGTACATTTCTTACATATCTTGTGTTTTAAATATGGAAAGCTGTTTGTGTAACGTAGTGTCCTAGGTAAGCAGCAGGCAGCTGGTCTTGTTTTTTATGTTTATTTTTTGCTTCAGAGATGATATGAATTTGAGCGGCCGAGTTGTTTACTCGCAGCTCGTGGTGAGGAATTCTGTTGTTGCTTGTTCATGTACAGAGCTTTCTTTGCTTTCTGTAGGAAAAAAAAATCTGTGGCTTTTTAAAAAATGTTGGAAAAAACGTTTGGAAAAAAAAAAAAGATGTTTTTTTTATTGGTGCTCCTATACATTGTGTATACAAACTATTATGAATACTAACAAAGTAAATGTTTGTGCTCGTCTTCTTTTCATCACACATAATCAGGATGCCTGTCGGGTGTTGCCACGGTGTCACCACAGGCTCCATGTCAACTAATGAAAAAACTCATAACTTTACCTCACTACGCTGTGAAAAGTATCCATAAAGTGTATATAAGGGTCAGTCTCACTGCCATTTTGACTCCACTGTTGCGCAGATGACTCTTTTAGGCTCAACAACTGACATTATTTGCGTTTTTGTTTATGTAAATCTGACTCCATGTTCAGCAGTAGATCGGCCTCTTTCAAGCATTTTACTGGAGAAGAATGAAGGTCAACACTTTGGTGATCCTCAGGTTGGTAAATAGGCATTTAACAGTGGAAGAAACAGACCACATAAAAGATATAGATTAAGGAAAGAAATAAGTAGATCTACACCATAAACTTAAAATATAGGCCCCAATAGTTGTGCTTAGTTACTTTCCACCATTGTTTATAAATAGATGAAAGAGAGTAGATATATTAAAGAGTAATGTACACTGAATCACCAATTATAGATGCCACAAAGTAATTTAATTCAATAAAAAACAAATCCTTTATTTATGTAGCATAATGTTGAGTTTAGCTGTTTTCTTATTCTGTCATGTGTAAAGCACAAGTAGAATTCTATTTAAGGACTTGAGTAAATATACTTAGATACTATTCGCAGAGCACATAGCTAGGATTTTAGAATTATTAAGGACATGAGCCCAATAATAAACTTGCACTTTTAATGTTGCCAAGTGTTATACATTGTTGAACCAGGATTAAATTTCAGAACTGCAATGACAGACAATAAAAATAAAATGAAATAAAATGCCCAACAATAAAAAAAAACATTAAAAAAAAAAAAACAGCTGTATTTGCCTGTTTTAAACATTTTAAGTGATTAAAATGCTGGAATCAGCTTGAAAACTCTGCCGTGTTGCTCGGTGACCAGCAGGTGTCGCTGCAGCCATTTGGCTTTCGCTTTCCTCGCTGCTTCCACTTCCGCCTACGTCAGTCCTTCTCACAACAGGGAATATGGCGGCCAGCTCGGATCGGAATCCCCCACCTTTCCCTGCAGCAGAGGAGCCAGGAGCCGGACTGTCTGACATGGCAGACGGAGACAGCGACGAGGGAGAGGACATCTTCTGTAGTAACGTATGTTGACAGCTCGTCCTCGTGAATTATAAACCTGTTCGTGATATTTTATTTAGCATTAAGTTAACGAACCAGTAACTCTGCCTCTTTATCTGATCTGACTTGCATTCATGGCACCCAAAATAACCGGGAGCCGCTGACAGAGAGGCGAGAAATGTCAGATTTTGTACAAAAGCGATGAAAGTGACTCTTAAACTTAAGCGAAATTAGTTTGCAGCGTACAAATGTATTAGTTTTTACTTAAACTAACTTAAAAATGAACGCTGCTTTCGGCTTTCTCGGCTTGTCTTAGTGCTTAATTGTTAATTTATTAAAATGTGTCCGGTTTAACGGTTCGTATTTGCATTTTTTGTTTAGGTTTAGTGATATCCCGCTCACATGACCCCACCCAGCCACTTTATTCTTATCTGTGGCTGTTTAAAAAAAAACAAAAAAAACGTTATAACGGTCATGAGATAAGCAAACTCCTCCACTATCATCCCTTCTGTTTGTGTATCTCCTAAGTTTTTCTTCGGCTCATTAAAGTTGTGTGTCCTTCCGGTCCGCAGAGTAACCCGGCGGCTGTGAGTCGAGGAGTTTCTCAGCCGGACCGTGTCAACGAGGAGCCCCCCGACCTGTTCAGTGAGGAGGCCGGCAGCACTCCTGCCAACTCCAACGGAGTTCACTCTGATGATGACAAGGACCTGTTCGCTGGTTAGGAGACATTTTCTACTAACATTATTGTGTGGAGTTGTTCTATACACTATTAACAATTATTAAAGTTAAATTATTAAAGTTTAGCCAACAAATAATCCTTTTGATCTGAGATAAGTATTACTTAAATACTTACAGAAAATTTAAAAAAAATGAATAAACTTCAAGCGCAAGAAGAATTAAACTTAAATAAAAACTATACAAGAGCTATTAAACTCTTAAAATCTCAACATGTTTGGCATTTTTACTTTATAATTGCCTGTTGATCAATCATTTTAGCTCTAGCTTGTACAAAGCACATGTATAACAGTAAGGCTGCGCTACAAACTTTGGCCGTGGGGTTTGAAAGATGTTGACATTTACTAGGGAGGAGAAAATCAAAATCAAACATTCTTTGAGTTGCATTGTGGGAAATGTTGGATCCAGTGTTTTCTGGAGCTTGACCCCATACTGACTAAACGTCAGGATATCTTAAAAATGCTCTGTGTGTAATACTTAAGTACTCAGTTCTCCTTTAATATAACACATTGATACATTGAGATGTTCGACTTCTTGTTGAATGAATGTAAGGGATCCAAATAGCATTGTTTTGGTATTGATACCTAAACTCATCTGCTCCAACTGATTCCCCTCATTTACAAACAGCAAGATCCAGTTGGGACTGATACAAACAGCCGTACAAAATGTTACCAAAATAAAATACAGTAAGTGAAACGCTAAACTATATGCAAAATTATGATTTAAATCAAACTGCCTGAAGAAAACATGGACAAGTCAAGTCAGTTTTTATGTAGAGCATTTCACTACAGGTAAACTTATTGTGCTTTACACAATGTGTGCAGCAACAACTAACATATACAATAGAATACAATTACAAGAAAGTGCAACACTAAGAAAATAAAGATAAAATAAAAAAGTAGAAGACAAATCTAACCACAAAAGATGTAATCAGACGAGAAAACAAAAGTTTTTACTTTACTGTTCAACATGAACACTGATGTGATAGATTTCAGTAAAGAAAACAGTAACTAAACCACCCGATCAAGAATTCAATTTCCAGAACTTTACTCTTTTTAAATTCTCAGTGCTAAGGATATATTGCACATTGTCTTTACCCAAAGAAAGTTCTCAAGTTTAAAGCCGCCACGATTAGTCGATTAATCGTGTAGTCGATTGAAAGAAAATTAGTTGCCAACTATTCTGATCAATTAATCATTTCAGTCATTTTTCAAGCAAAAAATCAAACTTGCTGGTTCCAGCTTCTTAAATTTAAGGATTTGCTGTTTTTCTTTGTCATTTATGATAGTAAATAAAAGAGTCTTTGGGTTTTGGACTGCTGGTTGGACAAAAGAAGTGATTTGAAGACGTCACTTTGAGCTCTGGGGAATCGTGATGAAAATATTTGCACAATGTTTTGACATTTTGTGGACTAAACAATTAATCGATTAATTGGGAAATTAATCTTAGATTAATGGAGAATTAAAATAATTGTTATTGCCACTCCCACTCAAGTTTGATACCCAGCTCAAGTTATTATCAAGCCTGATATCTTGTGATCATCAACAGCTACGGGGAGTTTAAAAGGGGTAAAACTGAGAGTTTATCACACAGTCACAGTTAACAATGTACTTAGTTTTACAGAGGATTAAAAAATGTTACAATAAAGTTTTGTGAAATGACATGGTGCATAAATTAATCTATATGTAGAGACTATTGAGA